>CM041782.1:149268947-149691447 GCA_023374045.1 Limonium bicolor
GCTTAGGAAAAATGTTTAGGTCCTAAGTAGTTCATTGGGTATTTATTTACCCTAAACGTCAAAGGGTGCAACATCTTGTTTGTGTTGACCACTGTTGTTCTCAGTTGAATTTAAGGCATGTTTAGGCCTTAATTAATGTAATTAATATTTAATCCATGTTTAATAGTTTGAGGTATTTCATATACCCCCCTTAAAAAGACTTCGTCCCGAAGTCTCTTAATCAAGTAGGCAAGTATATAAATGTATAACTACCCATTATTCCCATAATGTATATCTGTGAATACCATTACACACATCATTTGCGCTATACAGCACATAGCCATCACATTGTGGCGTTAGTTCAATCATATATGGATATAGGGATCCATCAGCACCATCATTTCCTATCAGTTCACATCATACCACCGTTCCACATTCCATATCTAATGATTCATTTCGTATCTAGGCGATACCATGTGTAATCATTCTATAAAGCAATATGAATACATATCACAAATAGCATAAGAAAAGTACTACACACATGGTGTACATACAACATTCAAACAAGATCTCATAAGATACATACATACAAGTGCACATTCACAAAAACAAACCAAACAACGCATGCCCGCGTACCAAACATAACCAACAAAACCAATTCACTGTATGCCATGCATACTAAACAATTCACTGTATGCTATGCATACTAAACAAACAATCCTCGTATGCCCGCACACCACCAATTCTTGTATGCAATGCATACTGAACAACCAAAACTTAGTGCACACATGTGCACAGCCAAGAGGCTCTACCCCCCTTAAAAAGGGTTACGCCCCCGTACCCCACAAGTATACCACAAGCCGCTCAACAAGGAGCGCTGGATACTTGGCTCTCAAGAGTTCACCAACTCGTGGATTTCCTCATATCAGAGAGACGGGGTATGACTCTAGCCCTTCAGGGCTCCAATATACATAAAGGGTGTGGCACTAAACTATGGTGCTCTCTCCCAAGTTCATTCTTATGGCCCACTCGCTCGTATGAGGTGCAGACCCATAACATAGGCTCAATTTGCCTCTTTTTTTTCGCTATGAATCCATCGTTGGATCACTAGCATATATGCGTGTGTCTTCTCTCACTGACATTCAGTTTGAGATGTAATATGACATTGGCTACTGTTAGTACTTAGTGCTCTTTGCACTTGTCTTTGTAATACTAAGACGTACCAGCCTATATGTCCACAAAGATGATGTTTGTCATCCATGTCTCCAGGTTGGTTTTGTTCCGGAGTAACACATGTTGTAGTTCTTTTTTTTTACACACTCGTTGATTGATATTCATTGCATCTTTCCGTATTCCCACTAGATAATTAACTGCACAAGTGCAATACCAAAACACTCAGTCATACAGAGTGCAGAGGCGTAAACTCTCAGCAGCTAATATCTCATGAGTCAAGCAGATAAGATGTGCAAATTATCCTGTGAGTGGTACATTCCAAATCCACTGTTCCTTGCTTAAGATATCTGTACTATATAGCTTTATCTTTTCTCCTTGCGTAGTCACGCGCGGTTATATCCATATCATCTGGTAGATTTCCTCTGGATTGTAAGAATTTACTCGATCCTTATGAGGATTCTACATATATTCGTCCATAATGGGTTTTCCTATTTTTTTTTGGTTCCAATCCTTGAACTGTTTCCCTGTCTTCACTGTATACTGTCTACTGTTCTCTGTTGAAGGTCTTGATTTCTTTAGCCCGTTGGTTCAACTGTGGCTCTTCTCGTCCATCTTCGAGGTAATCCGTCTTACTTTCCGTAGTATGGAGTTGACTACTTCTCGTGTCCTAACACTACTCGTCTACTTGCATGGGTACCATACTGATACATTACTACTTATCCGACTAACTCATAAATAAGTCTGTCAGGCCCACATGCTCCTAACGGAGTGTGGTCGTCCATGTCTCGTTTAGTAAACTGGTAATGTCTGTCACACGGTTATTGTGAAGTATTCTGTTGTCAATCTCCCTCTGATGGATATCCCTTTTTTTTCCTCCTTCTTCCCTTTTTTTTGTCTTCTTTTTGCTTCTTTTTTTTCGTCTAATAGTTCATGTTATCAGTTATCCTGTAATAAGTGCTATTGCCTTTGTGGCATCCGTGGTAATTCGTGCCATAGACCGGTATTATTCAACTCGGTGTAAGTAAATTCGTGCTATAATAGCAAACTCGTTTCTCCTTTTTCGATCTCATTGAGTACAACACATTTTCCTTTTTTTTTCCTGTTGTTTTTTTTTTCTGATCATTTCATCCATAGTTCATATTCGTCCTCTCATCCATGTAATTGGATGCATTGCAGATTGCACAATAGCTTGAGCAACTTGGCTTCTTCACTTCCCAAACCATCCTCACTGACGGTGGTGCATCTACAGAGGGTATGCTGTCCATAGGGACTAAACTTTTATCACTGGTAGTGATTAGCATTAAATGCGGGTATCCACTATTGGTATTTGGCTAATAATCCATGTCTGAAATATTCCTAACAATTTAAACTGGTGTGGGTTACAGTCACAGTGGCTGTGTGATTTCTCCAGTTGCTGTGTTTGGACTAACGGTCCTTCCAAGGTTGTATAGGTTTCTAAATTGAAGGTTTCTATGAAAAGTTTGAAAACACATTTTTTTGGTATACATATGATAAAAGACTAAAAAGTAGTAGTTGTTGTAGTTGTATTTGCAGTTGCTGTTACTGTTAATGTTGCGTCGCTGCACTTGCTGTAGCAAGTGCGCAGGCAGGTGAAATTTCAGTAGTTTACTTGTCATAGCGCTTGCAATAGCAAGTGTGCCATGCAGGTGGAAATTCTGGTTCAGTAATTCCCGGTCTCATTGACTCTTCGTCATTTGAGTATTGCTACATGATAGTGAAGCATTAACATCCTGCTCATATATATATCCATCAAGGTTTAAAGCTTTTTGGTACTGAGTACACACAACTAATCCCAAAGTCTTACACAAAAGGCGAGTGGTCAATGACATACTCCCACATACTTATAACATAGCTCCTTCTAACATTCAAGGTAAATACATGACATAGTAGTAAAAGTCTTCCACCAGTGGTCTCATGGAGTCAGGGTACTCATGCCTATCTACTCCTTTGCCTTTATAGGCTCCAGCATCAGTAGATGTCTGGCCATCCTGCCCGCCTCGTGGTACTCCAGATCCTCCAACTGAGGTCTTCTGAGTATTCTTTGGTGGCCTGTAATTACGGCTCTCTGGGTTCATCCACATTCGAATTCCCTATGGCCCTCTTTGAGGCAGCACCGACACTCGACCTTGGACCTTCGCAGTCGACCCCAGGATGGTCCTTCCCACAACGCTTACAGTAAAAATGGCGCTGGGGCTGTCCGGTGCCTGATGGTAATATTAGTTTAAGTCAATAATTGTTGGTATAAGGTTAAGGTTACAATTCAATTTAAGAGGTAGGTGTTCTCACCCTTAGGAGGTGCAGATCTCAGAGGTGAGCATCTATAGCTGGGCCGGTCAACCGAAGGAGGGCTCTTTTCCCTTGCTCCCTGGTGACCCTGCTGCCCTTTCTTTGGAAAGAATTTCCTGTTTAAGGTTTCGGGTCAGCATTCATAAGGTATTTAATATGGTAAGTAATCTAGAAAGGGATAAGTCCTTACTTTCCTTCTTCTGGCCCTCGCTGGAGATGCTCCTCCACCCTCAGACTCTCCCTCAGGGTTCTTCCTTTTCTTTGTCCGAGAGTCTCTTCCCGAGTCTAGAGCATTAGCGCCGTCCTCGAGGCAGCCTCATAACACTCCTGGAATCTCATTGGTAAGTTCTCACAACGTTAAACGGTACTGTAGTAAGTAAAGAATTTTATGGCTTTCATGTTAATACCTGGATGGTAGTGTAGAGGGTAGCACCCATCGCCATCTGGATGCGAAACAATAGTCCTCCCCGGAACTTCTCAACCTTCACGGTCTATGAGTAATCCACACCGGGGATGAAGTCCAACAGACCAATGAATCGAGCGTAATACTCATCCACGGTCAGACCTCCCTGGGTCAGTGTCTCGAACTCCTGGCGCTTCTTCTGCTTAAGATGAGCTGGGTAGTACTTCCCTCTTAGCAATTCGACAAAGGTAGCCCACGAAAAGTCGGGCGTAGCCAGGCTGGTCCTTGACCAACCTCCACCAAGTGCTAGCTGCATCCTTCAGATGGAAAGCAGCAATGGTGACCTTCTTGTCGTCAGGTACTTGTAAGGCTTCATATGCTTTCTCATGTTCAACAATGTAACGCTCCAAAGCCACGGGGTCTGGTTCCCCAGAATATGTAGGTGGTTGGGTCTCGCTAACTGACTTCAGCCAGTTCGTTTCCCTGGGCTGTGGCGGGTGGGCTGGTGCTCCTCCTATCTGAGTACCCAGCTGTGCAAGAACGGCTGCAACCGTCTCAGCAACTCCTGGAATGCCGGGGTCACCGCCTCCACCTCTTCAAGTACCACGCCCTCTTGTTCCCCAGACATCTGTAGTACAGTATGTCACATAAATACTCGGTAAATTACCGTACACAACCAATAGATATTAAGTTGCCTTAAGGCTAACCTGTCACGCAATTTGCGTTACTAGACACAATATCTTTCCAAGACGAATCATCTCGTACCCCTAAATGTTTCCCGATGTTTCCCAAGTCCTAAGCTCACTGTCTTAACCTACTTTCTCATCATCAGAGCGGTACTCCGCTCTGATACCACTTTTGTAACACCCCTCACCACAAACACGATATAATCTCTCGCGTAGCAATAAATAAAACGTCTCGCAGCGGAAAATAAATAACAATTACAAAACTCACTCGGGTGTCACCGGCCATACTCGCCCATGCGAGCAACGAAGCCAAACTACATCCAACTTCCAACATATACAAACTGCTAACCGCCGTGACAACGAGAAACTCCTATACATCATACTAAGTCCATAAATCATAAACATCGACAAGTGAGCGTCTACCCCATCCTGAAAATACATAACCTTACCATAATACAATTCACCATCTTCATTGCTATACAACATCTCCATGTGTGGTAACAAAATAAAACTCCAATTACCCTGATCCTGCTCTTCAGCTTCGACAATGATCAACAACCTGTAATGGTGTAGTATCAGCGATAGACGCTGAGTATGCCGGGCCTGGACCCTAATGGTCACTTGTCATTTTAACCATCTTGTTATTAGATTGGTTTCATGCTTTCCATTTTACAGTTATAAACAATA
This sequence comes from Limonium bicolor, assembly GCA_023374045.1. NCBI lineage: Eukaryota > Viridiplantae > Streptophyta > Magnoliopsida > Caryophyllales > Plumbaginaceae > Limonium > Limonium bicolor. The sequence continues at coordinate 149,274,183 of CM041782.1, forward strand.
CTGTAATATATATTGCATGAGTATACATAATCATACATCCAAATATTCATAAACATTTAATCATCCATCCAATCCAAACATTCATTCAAATATCACAAACCACAATTATATCGAACGTATCGAATAACAACAATATATTGTACAATGTACAATCGACGTAGCGTTCACCATCCATTGTCAATTTATTTTAGTTTGGCTTTCAAGCCCCATCCACATGTACAATATACATTCGCCGTAGAGTACAGTTTTCATTTAATTTACCTTAGCCTTGTAGGCTCCATCCAACCATGTTAATTATTATTATCAGTTGGGCGTCATGTTAGGACAACTCGATAACCTCACCATGGACAGTAGTCCCCCGTACACACAAAGGTGCTCATTTCGCCAGAGGTCCGGAGGCCCCTGACTCATTATGTCTCGTAAGACGTCCATAAAAGGCCGTAGCCACCTGATCCGATCCAGTTTGGGCTCGGATATAACCTGGAGCGGAATCCAATTAGGAAACCCCTCAGTGATCACAAATGCGCAACCAAGTAGTTCGTAAACTACCAGGATTCCTCACCTCATCTCATACCATCTCTTCATAATGTTTAAGATCTGCTCTTAGTCTTATGGAGAATAATTATTAATTAGCGGCCCAATGGGTCACGCATACCTAGAAGTAATCTAGGTTATATTCATGTTCGAGATCAATGCTCTAGAGACCGACAATGTCGTGACTCATCCCTAAGTGTTTTACTTAGGTTACCATATACTTAATATTAATATCTTGGTATTATATCAAGTAACCGTCATGTCATCACAATAACGTATATGTATGTTTATATAAGTCGATCTATAGTCGACGTAGTGTTAGTCCCGTAGGACGCTCGTGCATAAATAATTAATGCAGTAGCACACAATCACGTACATGTATCCACACATATAACACACAAGTTATATCAACCAAATCCGAGCCCAAGGAGCAACCTTAGGACAACTCGGATCAAACCCCTTTACATACCGTTCACCCTGATCGTATTACGGTGGAGTATGAATCAGCAAGATCCTATGCTCCGTGTCCGCTAGCTCGTCAAGCGTCTTGTCAGAAGTACAATCTAAACGGTAATAACTATAGAGTCTCCATGACTAACTACATCCGGTATTTCCGAATACAAGTAACCCCGACAGTTTCACCCCTGTTTTCTACAGTTGTTTGTTACGGTTTCTCTAAAACAATCGGTTTGTTACTTAAGCTCGTATGTCAAACTATTTCAACTGTTAAGTTTAATTCATTATTTCTTTTTAATCTTATCCACCATCTAGTTTAGGCACATAACCTATAGTTGCATGTATGCATGCATGATTATATTATATTATTTTTTTACGTATTGTATCATTATTATATTGTATCATTTTCCCACCATCCACTATAATACAATGTATTATCCATTATCTTAGTAAATAATGTTTGCATTGAAAGACATAACATATAGTTTGTAACTATTTTTTTTAAAATAACCACCACCATGGAATCATATGGTTCCCAACCAAAATATTTATCCACCTTATATACATTATCCTTGTGTATGTATATTTTACCACGTAGGTAAGTTTCATGAGTTTAAAAACTCTATATTTTATGTTACTTTTTATCATCTTTTATTAGATGATTATTCCCATTAGTTGTATTATATTATACAACTTATATTAAGATCATTATCCTAACATGAGTAACATTTTATGTTGTATATTCACAACTCCTAAGGTTTATTCCATAAATACCTTAGTTTATGAATCCCATTCATTTATAGTTTGTCACATTTTTTAATGTGAATATCATCACTTATATTAATCCCACCTAAACCATATAATTGTTATAACATTTATAACATTATAGACCTTAGTCTAAAATTCATTTTCCAACTCTTATTAACTCGGTATAACCCTTAACTTCATTTAAATCCCATTTTGACCACATAACATTTTGTAATGTTATACCATACACTAATATCATACTATGTGATATTTTATTCCCTTTAACTTATAACCTATATTTTTATACAAAACTATTTTATATTGCCGCTTAGGCACCATAAGAAAAATCTTATTCTTTTCCATAAACCATAATTTCCTTTATTTACAAAACCATCCCATAATTTATACCATGTTATATATTCATTTAATAAACATTCTAACCTTAATATAATATAATATATGGTCAATATTTTAAAATACCGAACAGACCCAAAACTGTTCAATAATTGCCATTTGGCCCTATTTATAACATATAGTTTGATAAATCATTAAAACTATATATATACATATATCTTAATAAATGCTCTTATGTAATTCTAAAAATCTCCAAATTTCACCAAAGGGTTATAAATATCCTTATTAACCCATATACTTTCGGTATTTACCATTCCACCATCTATATTTCTCCAAAGTGTCATAATGACAATAACTATATATTATACATATATAGTTCATTCTAATTCCAAAATCCACCAAATAAATTCCTAAAAATTCCTAATGCCCATGGGTGTTTAAAATACCTTTGTACACCCTTAATTTTTCGGTAATAACATATTTACCGTATATGTTATAAAAATATTACCATAAGATACTTATCTTTATTATGAAACCTTAAATAAGTTATTTAACTTATCTAATTTGGTCAAAACCTACCATATGGTCAAGGTTGACCTCCTTAATATTTCCTTGACCCTTAATTCCTTATATTACGGTTTGCACCCAAACTTTCTAGAAATCACCATTTACCCCAAAACTTTATATAATCTTATAAACTTTATTTTAAATCCTTTTCAACTAATTTTCGGCCTTATTATTTTAGAGCCCCTAAATTTAATTTAATACATCTTAGACCCCATTTCTATTCGGTAATATTTATATATCACCTAAACTTAAATAAAGCTTGTAAATGCATAAATAAAATGGCCTAAAGTACATGGCCTTATTACAAACATTGGCTTGCAAAATAAATTACACATAAATGTCCCAAAAACACATGTAAATCTCGGCTTCACCATAGATTTTTCATTTAATTACCAAACTTCCACATAATGTCTTAAATTTGACAATTATGCTTGTTTAATTAGTTTAAAATTTATTAAACCATTTCTTAATCATTTTAAGGTCAAACAAGACCTTATACACTCCTTCACTCATGGCAATTAATTAGAAGTAGCTTAAACTTGTATAAATGTATCAAGTTAAGGTTTTAAGTAATTTATACCTTGATTTAACTTGGATAAATCTTGTTTGGATTCGGCCACCTTAAGGAGAGTTTCTCCAAAGCTTGATTTACTTGTCCTCCTGTAGAAAACAAGACATGATTAAACTCCAAACATGAGCTAACCATGAGAAGTAATTTAAGTCATGAAAATCATGAATTTTTACCTTAAATCTCCAAGTTTGTTGGAGTGAGATCTCGGCCCTATTTTTCCAGAAGAGAAAAAGTATCAAAACTCTCTTAATAACAAGGTATAAAACCGTGGGTAAATTATCTTGGAAGATAGCTAAGTTTTACCTGTTTAAGGTGCCAAAAATGGTGTTTTTGGCTTGGATCTAGCTACTCCTTGTAGATCTTGGTATACCAACTGAATCCACATGAAAAGGAGAAGAAAATAAGGCTAGGGAACCAAGGTTTACAACCGAAATCTTCAAGGAAGAAGAGATATGTGATTAGAGCACATTTTTACCTTAAATGGTCAAGACTTGAACTCTCCTCCTTAGATCTTGATATGGCTGAAAAAGTTTTCTTTTAACCTCCAAAACACTCTACATAGATGTATAGAAAAGGTTGGAGTGTAGATCAATGGAAAAAGGAAAGAAGAAGAAAGAAAATGGGCATTTTTATGTTTTAAGAGCTTACCTAGAGCTTGAGCTCTCATCAATGGAGCTTGGGAGCTTACCTTCGGTCAAGAGGAGCCAAAGATAGAGTTGGCATGAGTCCCACGGTTGGAATGGGACTAATGAGAAAGAATATAACCTGGAGCGGAATCCAATAGGAACCCCTCAGTGATCACAAATGCACAACCAAGTAGTTCGTAAACTACCAGGATTCCTCACCTCATCTCATACCATCTCTCTCATAATGTTTAAGATTGCTCTTAGTCTTATGGAGAATAATTATTAATTAGCGGCCCAATGGGTCACGCATACCTAGAAGTATCTAGGTTATATTCATGTTCGAGATCAATGCTCTAGAGACCGACAATGTCGTGACTCATCCCTAAGTGTTTTACTTAGGTTACCATATACTTAATATTAATATCTTGGTATTATATCAAGTAACCGTCATGTCATCACAATAACGTATGTATGTTTATATAAGCCGATCTATAGTCGACGTAGTGTTAGTCCCGTAGGACGCTCGTGCATAAATAATTAATGCAGTAACACACATCACATACATGTATCCACACATATAACACACAAGTTATATCAACCAAATCCGAGCCAAGGAGCAACCTTAGGACAACTCGGATCAAACCCCTTTACATACCGTTCACCCTGATCGTATTACGGTGGAGTATGAATCAGCAAGATCCTATGCTCTCGTGTCCGCTAGCTCGTCAAGCGTCTTGTCAGAAGTACAATCTAAACGGTAATAAACTATAAGTCAGTCTCCATGACTAACTACATCCGGTATTTCCGAATACAAGTAACCCTGACAGTTTCACCCCTGTTTTCTACAGTTGTTGTTACGGGTTTCTCTAAAATAATCGGTTTTGTTACTTAAGCTCGTATGTCAAACTATTTCAACTGTTATGTTTAATTCATTATTTCTTTTTAATCTACCACCATCTAGTTTAGGCACATAACCTATATAGTTGCATGTATGCATGCATGATTATTATATTATATTTTTTTACGTATTGTATCATTTATTATATTGTATCATTTTCCCACCATCCATTATAATACAATGTATTATCCATTATCTTAGTAAATAATGTTGCATTGAAAGACTCATAACATATAGTTTGTAACTATTTTTTTAAAAAAACCACCACCATGGAATCATATGGTTCCCAACCAAAATATTTATCCACCTTATATACATTATCCTTGTGTATGTATATATTTACCACGTAGGTAAGTTTCATGAGTTTAATAAACTCTTATATTTTATGTTACTTTTTATCATCTTTTATTAGATGATTATTCCCATTAGTTGTATTATATTATACAACTTATATTAAGATCATTATCCTAACATGAGTAACATTTTATGTTGTATATTCACAATCCTAAGGTTTATTCCATAAATACCTTAGTTTATGAATCCCATTCATTTATAGTTTGTCACATTTTTTAATGTGAATATCCTCACTTATATTAATCCCACCTAAACCATATAATGTTATAACATTTATAACATTATAGACCTTAGTCTAAAATTCATTTTCCAACTCTTATTAACTCGGTATAGCCCTTAACTTCATTTAAATCCATTTTGACCACATAACATTTTGTAATGTTATACCATACATAATTCATACTATGCGATATTTTATTCCCTTTAACTTATAACCTATAGTTTTTATACAAAACTATTTTATATTGCCGCTTAGGCACCATAAGAAAATCTTATTCTTTTCCATAAACCATAATTTCCTTTATTTACAAAACCATCCCATAATTTATACCATGTTATATATTCAATTTAATATAACATTCTAACCTTAATATAAATATAACCTATGGTCAATATTTATAAAACTACCGAACAGACCCAAACGTTCAATAATTGCCATTTGGCCCTATTTATAACATATAGTTGATAAATCATTAAAACTATATATTATACATATATCTTAATAAATGCTCTTATAATTCTAAAAAATCTCAATTTCACCAAAGGTTATTAAATATCCTTATTAACCATATACTTTCGGTATTACCATTCCACCATCTATTTCTCCAAAGTGTCATAATGACATAATAACTATATATTATACATATATAGTTCATTCTAATTCCAAAATCCACCAATAAATTCCTAAAATTCCTAATAGCCCATGGGTGTTTTAAAATACCATTGTACACCCTTAATTTTTCGGTAATAACATATTTAACCGTATATGTTATAAAAATATTACCATAAGATACTTATCTTTATTATGAAACCTTAAATAAGTTATTTAACTTATCTAATTTGGTCAAAACCTACCATATGGTCAAGGTTGACCTCCTTAATATTCCTTGACCCTTAATTCCTTATATTACGGTTTGCACCCAAACTTTCTAGAAATCACCATTTAACCCCAAAACTTTATATAATCTTATAAACTTTATTTTAAATCCTTTCAACTCTAATTTTCGGCCTTATTATTTTAGAGCCCCTAAATTTAATTTAATTACATCTTAGACCCCATTTTATTCGGTAATATTTATATATCACCTAAACTTAAATAAAGCTTGTAAATGCATAAATAAATGGCCTAAAGTACATGGCCTTATTACAAACATTGGCTTGCAAAATAAATTACACATAAATGTCCCAAAACACATGTAAATCTCGGCCTCACCATAGATTTTTCATTTAATTACCAAACTTCCACATAATGTCTTCAATTTGACAATTATGCTTGTTTAATTAGTTATAAAATTTATTAAACCATTTCTTAATCATTTTAAGGTCAACAAGACCTTATTACACTCCTTCACTCACGGCAATTAATTAGAAGTAGCTTAAACTTGTATAAATGTATCAAGTTAAGGTTTTAAGTAATTTATACCTTGATTTAACTTGGATAAATCTTGTTTGGATTCGGCCACCTTAAGGAGAGTTTCTCCAAAGCTTGATTTACTTGTCCTCTTGTAGAAAACAAGACATGATTAAACTCCAAACATGAGCTAACCATGAGAAGTAATTTAAGTCATGAAAATCATGAATTTTACCTTAAATCTCCAAGTTTATTGGAGTGAGATCTCGGCCCTATTTTTCCAGAAGAGAAAAAGTATCAAACCTCTATTAATAAAAGGTATAAAACCGTGGGTAAATTAGCTTGGAAGATAGCTAGTTTACCTTGTTTAAGGTGCCAAAAATGGTGGTGTTTTCGGCTTGGAGGATCATGGTATGAAGCTAGTTGATTTAACGACAGCAGCTCCTACTGATGAACCCTTTATTGTTGCATCAAAGGCAAAACAAGTATTCTACTGTCGTGATCAATCTAATCCCAGATGGTCTATTGTAATGCAGAGTAAAAGATCGATAGTTGGGATTGATAATATTGTTGATGAGGATGAATACGACTGTGAAGATGAAACAGATGTACCTATTCGGTTGCCGATGGAGGTAGATAATGTAACTAATTTTGAATATCGAAGGTCCGACCACAATGAAGGATTGTGGATTGAACGATGAAATGTTATTTTGTAAGTTTGTTGACAATATTATATTATTTAATTTTTGTCATGTTTCAATATTTGATTCAGTAGATGTTCGTATTAACCTTGTTAATTGTTGATTATTTTTCAGATTATGGATCCTGACGATAGAGTCGAAGAGGACTAATGTTGGGGCTGGATGATATTGACGATGACGTCCCTACTGAAGAACCACCAGCTGCATCTACTTCGCACCCCTCGGAAGGGACGTGGACCGACCCGTGGGTTGAAGGAGAAGAAAGATTCTCCCATCGATTTGATCTGGGACAAGTACCTCCGACATCGTGGTGGGTCGAAGCAGAAGTTTGCTTCCTACTTGGGATTGATGGTAAAATCCCATTGCTCGATTAATAAGGACTGGAAAGATCAAGAAAAGGCAGACAAAGACATCATATGGCAGATGGTGCAGAAGAAGTACAAGGTCGCGGATGAACTTCGGACGAAGATTGAATCACTTCTAGCGACATCACTGCGACAGTTCAAGCATCGGTTGGTAGATGGCTGGATCAACAAACCGGGCTCCAAGAGGTCACCGCCGTGGGTAGTGTACGATGGTATGATCACGGAGGAGGAATGGAAGATATTCTACGACCATCGCCAGACTGAAGAGTTTAAGGTACTTTTACAATTATTCTTTCTTAATTATTTAAGGAATAAAATTTAACAAACATTTTTCTTATTATGTATAACTTACAAATATACAATTTTTGTAACAGTTAAAGCAAGAACAAGCGAGACGTAACCGGGCGAAGAATATCTACAAGCACTTCATGGGGCGAGCTGGATACACGGGGCGGTTGGAGAAGTGGAAGAGCGAGGGCTTACTGACTAAAACTAATGAAGACGGCACTCAGTCAGTTATTGATGATGTTGACGATGCAAGTAGAGTGCAGACATTTATGCTGGGTCGAATGGTGAAAAATGACGAGGGGGTATATGTGTTCCCGCAGAGCGAGACTGCTGAGTTGGCGTCCAAGATTGTAAGTATATATATTTAAAAGTTGTTGTTTACTAATTAATAAGTTCATTTCTAATATTTTTGTTAATTTAATATAGTCTGGCTCGACTGAGCGATGGGAGATGGTTCCGGCCCCTCCGTCGCAGGATGATCCACTGAATAAGGCCCTTGGGCAAAAGGATCATCCAGGGCGAGTGCGGGGGCTTGGAGGGGAAGTTCGCCAAAAAGACGTGTTTTCTACGTCTCGATCGAGAGTACCGCAGGCTGAAATGATAGAGAGGATGGTGGATGAACGGGTGCACGACCGGTTGGCGGAGTCGGAAAGACGTCACGCTGAGGAGCTCAGACGTCACGCTGAGGAGCGTCAAGCCTACGAGGAGCGCCTGCGAAGACTTGAGGCTTTAGTATTGGGCCAGGTGCATGCTCCTACACCGACACCTACTCCTACACCGGTGTCTGCTCCTACTGCGACGGCGGATTACATCGATAGTGGTCGCCTCTCCTACACCGACACCTACTATACCCCGGTGTCTGCTCCTACCAGGACGGCGGATACTGTCGATGATCCTACACCGACGTCTGCTCCTACCACGACGGCGGATACTCCGATGGTCGATCATCCTGCACCTTCTTCTCCTACCAGAGACACATTTCCTTATCAAAACCTTTTGGTTTGTTCTTTTTTCCTCCTTAGTTATTTTAATATTATTTTTAAAACAATATAATTTATTAGCTTGCTTACTGTTGTGAGTTGATGTAGATGGCTAAATCATGTCATCTGTTTCAAGTGTTGGATGGTGGGACTGTGCATGTTGCATTCGGTCGGGTTTTACAGACCGGACCGAACTGTGTAGTACATTTCAAGGTCATCCCACCTCTCCACGCTCGTGTGATGGTAGATGATATTGTGCAAGGTCATGTGGACTCTCCCCTTCCGTTGGAGTGGAATGAGTGGAGTAAAATAGGTCAAGCAAAATCTTCAATTGTTCCATGGCCATATTCTCTCATTGATGTCAGTAGTGACAAGGTAAACTATTTAATTACATGCTTACTGTTTAGTTTTTAACTTGACTGTTGACTAATATGTTTATTATTTAAAATTTGTATACTATTAGATTGATAAGGAATTAAGACCGGTTAAGAAGAGGAAAGTGGATAAGGGAAGGAAGTTGTGAAATCAAGTGAGGAGAGTCAGAGGGTGAGAAAGGAAGTGGTGAAACCTTTCGATATGACTCCTAGGAGAGCCTCCATTCTGACACCCAAGTATGTGAAGAAGTTGACAGTCAAACAAAAAATGTTGTATGACTTTTTCATGACGAGGCCGCAGTCTGTCACCAACTTCAACATGAAAGTGTCTAAGCATGTTTTCCACTCCTCTGAGCCCATAGATCTGATGATTACCGTGAGCGATCTACGAGAATTTTTGATGGGAGACCTGCTTAACATCTCTGTGATTCAGGCCTATTGTGTGTAAGTATCTTTCAAATTATTACATTATCTTTCATTTTTTAAGCTATTTAACATATCTTATGAAAAAATGTTGTTTAGGTGTTTGACTAGTAACTGCTAGCAAGCAAGAGATTATTTGCCCCTCTTTCTTGTGTCCGCAATTGATGTCAGCAAATCAGGCCGCACTGGCTGAGCAAGGATGTGTAGAGCATGTGAGGCAGGGATTTCGTTCTGCGGTGCGAAGAAGAAGCAAATATTTGCTGCCCTTATCATCAGATGTAAGTACACAATAACTGGAATTTTTTGCTTCGTAATTGTGATATTTAAATAATTCTACAAAACATTCTTTGTTTTATCTGTGGCAGCAATCATTGGATGTTGTTGGTGTTGTGTATCGACACCTCATGCTTATTGATACTAGACCCATTGGGCGGCCCTGATGACCTTCGAGAGATCGCTGTAGAGAAATATTTGAAGGAGTGAGTACTATTCAAAATTTCAAGGCATTCTGTACTTATTTTAACCTTGTCCTACATTACTGACAATAAATGGCTTCATTTTAAAATGCTGAATTTATGCAGGGGCCATAAGCTTGGTTTAAGTGATGAAAAGAAACCATTCACCATCTTGGACTTCAACTACATACGTGTAAGTAATCATTTAATTTATGCATTTTTTGTGTTAAAGCTAAACGTTTAATTTTTTGATCTGTCTAAAGTTGGTAATCCATGGATGGTGTGATGACAGTGTCCTCAACAGCCTGATTCAAAAAGCTGTGGCTATTATGTGATGCGGTACATGTTCGAGATGGTACAAAATATTGACATGCTTGAGGATGATGACAAGGTAATACCAATCAAAGTTTCAGTTAAAGTTATTGCATTTGAAATAAAATTGTGTACTAATGATGATCAGTTTCTTTTTATGGACAGATCGTTTCTTATTTCACACAAGCAGGGAGCACGTATTCCAAAGGGGATCTCGACTTTGTAAGAGATCATTTATCACAGTTTTGGTGTAAAAATTACTTGAGTGTTTCTTAGATCTTATATCCTAGTGTACGTAGTTAGACTTAGACTTAGACTTTTTTTTTGCTGAAGCAAAGTAGACTCTCAAAGAGTTTGTAAAGTTCAACTCTCTCTTATTTTTGAAAGTTTTCTTTTGCAATTCGTTTTCAATGTTGCAATTCAAACTGGCAACTTGGTTTATGGTTGTGTGGTTGGTTATCAAAAGGGCAATACCAGTTGGATGCCCTGTACAGGTTTATATATATGATTGTATGGTTGTGTTGGAAAACACATTGTGGTAGAGGCTAAAAAAAAAAAAACTAAAAAAAAAAAGAAAAAAAAAACCACGGTTATGTAAAAACCGTGGTTTAAAACGCAATGGAACGACGTTTTAAACCACGGTTCATTAGGAAACCGTCGTATAAAATGAAACGGAAACGGTTATATACCACGGTTCTAGTGTCTAACCGTCGTATAAAGTTATTATATACCACGGTTATTAAACGGAACCGTGGTATAAAATCGGTCTTCCCGCAGACAGAAACGGATATAAACGACGGTCGACGTACAACCGTGGTTTATATTCTGGCTTTTAAACGACGGTTTTGAACCGTGGTTTATTGTCATTTTCGAAAATACGACGCGCGTATTAACCACGGTGCGGAACCGTGGTATATAAGACAAATAACCGTGGTAAAAAACATTTTCTGCACTAGTGGACCCATCGTCTAAGTCAGCCGAACCTAGTAGATTTTAGAAAAAGTCCGATCGACCTACCCTGGGTCGGTGCTGTGGGGCGGTCCTGTGGGCAAGCTAGTCTTCAAAACGCTGTATCTTCTTTGTTTTAGCTCCGATTTTGGATCTGTTTGTGCCCACGCATTTGTCTTTTCGTCTACTTTATTTCTAGCTATGTTGTTCCTCCTGTTTTACAAAACTAGAGGAAAACTAGCTAAAGTGAATAAATGAGCATGAAAGTGTTGATAAAAACATATGAAATACACCCCTAAAGCATGCTCATTTGGACACTCATCACACCCCCACACTTACCTTTTTGCTTGTCCTCAAGCAAAACCAAGCACCCAAGCAAGTAAGGAATGCTCAAGACTAACAAATACTAACATGAATTGTTGGATAAGAGAATAAGTAAAAAGTGATTAAAACTTTTGAGGAGTGTGCATTATCTCTTAGTTGTGGCATGGGTGTTCCCAAGGCAAAACAAAATCTAAAGTTTCAGGGTATGATCTGGCGTGCTTCAAAGTTCTAAAGATTAGGTGACTTGGAGAACTTTTACCATGGCCAACATCTCTCAAGAATGGACATTAAGAGAACAAAAGGAAAAATAGATTTATGCCTTTGTTTCACTTTTGCATAAGAGATGAGAAGATAAAATGTTGGCATCAAGCCTTTATAATTTAAGAACACTCAACTCTCATTGTAGATTACCAATGGTGTCTCACAAGTCCGTTAAAGGATTTTTACAGAGAAGCACCCTTTAGCAATCCCTAAGAAAGAAGATAGAAAGAGCCCCAAAGCAATAAAAATCCAACCATATAAGATCACTTGGCCACACCACACGTAAAATGCTCATCAAAAGCAATCAAAAAGAAAAATTTGAGCATTTATCCCACAATTCATAATAGTATTTGTTCTTAATGAGAACAACTCACAACACAAGGGTCCAAGTTTTTGATTTTGGACAAACACAAGATAAGTAGAGGGATTAAACATTTAAGCACAAAATTCACCGGAAAATTCACTCCCCCACACTTAATTTGAACAATGTCCTCATTGGTCACCAAACAAACTGGGGAAGGTTCCAGATGACCTTTTTGTGAAGCAAACAGAGAGAAACCGTATGGGACACAAGCAACATTATAACACATAAGCTATGCCTAATGACAAAAACTGGCATATTCAAAATGATGGAAGAGAAGTGAGAGTATCAAAATATAAGAAACTAGTACTCCCCTGAGATTGTTGTTGCTTGCATTGAAGGAGCTCCCCCACACTTGAGAGTTAGCCTCAAGTAGCGTAGCTTAGTTGCGGTGTGGACTTTAAGTTGCACGTGAAAGAAACACTAGAAGCAACCAAACTACATACGGGGTTCAGAGTTAGCAAAACAAAATCAAAGGAGAACTTGAAAAATTAAAATAAAAGAAAATGAAAGAAAATCATCCGGGTTACCTCCCGGGAAGCTGCCTATCTTTAAGGTCTTTAGCTAGACCATACCACATTGAAGTCCTCTAGGATCAAAAATGAATGTTGAAGTGGACTTCAACGGGTGGGTTGGGTGGGTATCATTTTTCTTTGAAGAACAGTCCAGATGTTTCGGTTGATGATCCTTGGTGCAAGAATCATCTTGTGGTGGAGACTCCTCTTCAAATTTAAGGATGAAAACATCCTTGTCTTCATTTATCAGTGCAGGGAGAACTTCGGGGTGGACTTTGTCTTCTATCTCTGGTCCCGGATCAAATGGAAATGTGGCCTCTACATTGAGCGGGTGGACTTTGAGTTTCCACCCTACTTCATTGGTGCATAGGTGGGGAAGGCCTTGATCCTCTAGGTGAAGATTAAAGTTTGATGGCTCCTCTTCCTCAAATTTGAGGAAGTAAATGTCCTCAACTTCTTGGTGAGGCTCATGGGAGGAGCCTTGATGAAAATCAACTTCAGAGGGAGGTGGTTCCTTGAAGTTGATTGTAGCACTCTCCTCTGATGGCTCGGAGGGAGGCGACATCTCCTCCTCCTCCTCCTCAGGGTTGAGGATGTACCTATCCTCATAATCTAGGCAGAGCACAGAGAAGGAGGGGAAATAAAGGTAGTTGACTTCAGAGGGAGAAGACTCCATGAAGTCAAGGTGGAAGTTGTCCTCTGATGGCTGGTCTTCAAGCTTAGGCTGATGGTTGAATGGTGTTTGCTCAGGTTCAAACAGGGGAGGAGATAGAGGGAAACTTAAGTCCTCAGCAAGGTGATCCACTTTATGAACCATTTCGTTCTCCAGTTGCCATGATGCGAGGTTTAGCTGGCCTTCCATTATCACATTTATCTCTACCAATTCGGCATAGAGCTTTAGTTGGTTCATGTCGAGGTCTTCTTCCTCTATCTGATGCTCCATCTCATGAACCATTTCATTCTCTGGTTGTTGCTCCTTTCGAGCTAGTATAATGAGCTGGTCCATGTTGATGGTGTTCATTCTAACGCTCAGATCCTCTAGAGTGGGTGAATCTACCATTGTCGTGATCATAGAACAATGAGCACTCTTGTGGTCTCCTCCATTCTCTTGGCACATGATCTGTTGGTTGATATCTTGTTCGGTGGGGTTTGAATTGGCGGTGAAGCATTGGTCCTCCACATGAGCCTCTAATCTAGCGATAAGGTCCTCACAAGGAGGCCACAAATGGTAATGCCCACACCCTTGACAGTCTACATCCTGATTATAGATTGTACCATCGTAAGCTGTACCGTAGGAATGGCCATACCACCCTTCTGCTTGATCATAATGACCGTTCATCAAAATTAAGTTCCTACCAAGAGAAGAAATAGAAATTTATACACAAAGTAAGAAAATAAAGGAAATGGAAAATATGCACAAAAACTAAACCGATAATAAACCAGATAGTTGGACTGAAGTCCCTGGTAATGGTGCCAAAAATTCGTTGTGCAAAATAGTGATTAAGCTATCTTGCTAACTATGAGCAGTGAACCCAATCATTGTAATACAACAAGGTTGTATCCATGGGGACTTTGTAACTATCTAGCTAATCATAAGCTTAGTAAATGTGCAAGAAGATAAATAAGAGTGCATAAACTTAAATTAGGGGTTGTGGATTTTTGGTTGTAATTGAAGAAATAATGAAAAACAATAAACACTAAACTAACTATCTAGGATAGATGTAGCTCGGGATAGATATTTGCACCCATCCTCCCCTTACTACCGATTGTTGACCCTTGAACTTATAGTTAAACAACATAACGCTTAATTAATTAACAACCAACTTTAGGCCTACTAATCCTAACCAATTTAACCAAAACTTCTCAACATCTAACCCTGGATCAATCTATAGGACTAAGCTTAAGTTCCATTAAGTTTCAATGTAGTATAATCTCAAAATCATCAAAATTAGAGTACACTGTTCTAGTCCCCATGGTTTAGGTTTCTATCTCAGAATATCATTTTGATAGAATCCCACAATAATGCTAAACTAATTGGTTGGCCAAACTAACCAATTTAACACATAATTGATAATTTAGGCAAACCCAAAACAAATCCTCAAATCATCAGCAACAAGTTTAGAAGCCATAAACACTCAAGAATTATCTTCATTAAGCACAAGGACTAAAATAGAGCATAAAAACAAGTTTAAGGCTCAACAATGAAGGTTTTAGGGATTTTGGGGCAAAATCCCCATCCCAAGCTATAAGGAGACTACACAACCATTAAAACACAAAAATGAGAGAAGAATGAAGTGAAACTCGCAAGCGCTCCTTGTGAGCCTCGATTTTAAACCCTATCCTATGTTGATTAAAGCTGATTAGGATCTAACCGGGTTTTAGGTCCACTTATAACCTAAGTTTAATAACTATGTCATATAACAATAATTATTAAAACCTAAGCTAGCTCACTCCAACCTATTATGAGTCGCCACCTAATTTTAACCTAGAGTAAATTAGGAAAGGTAGAGTTCGGGTTCGGGGGCTTGGTATTCGACTTAATTAGGGTTCAAATGACTTTCATAACCCCTAGAAGTCGTTTTTCCTCTACTTAGTTTATTTACGGCTTATTACGAAGTTGTTTTAACCTAAGTGCGTAAGCTTCTGTTTTTTTAATGTTTTTTAGCATTTTTTGACAGAAAATAAAAGTGAAAAAAGAAATTGCCTAAACTAGGGTTTCGGAGGCAGAATTAGGTCAAATTTTGTTTCTGCCCGTGACTACGGACCTAATGTCCGTACCCACGGATCCTAGTTAATCTATGTGGAAATAAAAGTCGAATTAAACAGAAAATGAAAATTTGAAAAGTCCGGGGCCACGGACAGGATGTCCGTGGGCCCGGACATTGTTTAGAGAAAACCTAAAATTTGAAAAATTTAAAATCCTGCCGCAGTCCGTGGGTGTCCGTGGCCACGGACAACCCGTCCGTGGTCCCGGACCACCCACGGACGGGGGTTTTCTGGTGGTTCCCGATGGTGTTTTCGGCTAAAAAATTATGCACGTGTAGCTTGAAAGGTATACAATACGTTAGTAATTGAAAGATTGCAGTTTGAAATCTAATTATGCACGAAACTTGACAAATAAGTAACTAGGCAAAAGCAAAAGCAATTAGCAATACAGAAGCCAAAAAGGGTTGGTTTGACCCCAAAATTTAACAGAGAGTTAATAAGGTTGTGGGGAGTTAGAAAAGTAGAATTATAACCTGTTTTTCCCTCGAATTCAAGATGATTCTTCATGTTCGGATTCTTCGGGGGCTCCGATGATGCCGGTTCCGGATTGAGTTTGACCCGAGCTTCTGGTTGTTGATTGTTGATGATGTTCTTCACGTTTTGGAGGTGGTTTGGCTGATGTTTGATGATTGTTGATGTGTTGTGAGTTGAAAAATGTGTTTAGATGGTGATTTCGAAGGATTTTTGATGTGATTTTGGTGCTTGGATATGTAAAAATGTGAAGAGAATGAGTCGGCTGCCTTCTTTGAGAGTCTAGGATTCTTGAGGTTCTCCTTCGATCATGGGATAAGGTTCCTTATATAGGCCTTCTTAAAGATAGAAAAATCCGGTAAAAACTGAGATTTACCGACGTTTTAGCTCAAGGGCTTCCAAAAGGAATTTGATTATGAAATATTACACATGGGTAAAGGATGATATTTCTAATTTTTCTAAAGCGGAATCGAATTTTTTGGATATTGGAATATTTTTAAATTCAATTTCTCGTTAGATTCAATTAGAAATTGCTAGAAATCTATTAGAAATTCAAAAAATCAAAATTCCAACGCCATTACGCTTCTAATGTCATCCTCTATCATTGGTTAAAATTTCAAAGCATTTTGAACTGATTTGACCCTTATTTGGAGGAGAGAGAAAGCCTATAGGGGGCTTAGGAGCCTTGAAAAATTACGAAAATGCCCCTGGAGATGACTAAGCTGTCCCTAGTACTCTGAAATGTGCCGATCGAACTGGGAACCCTCGCTACTAGCCTATTAGTAGAGACCCTCTTCCGGG
Source organism: Limonium bicolor (assembly GCA_023374045.1). Lineage (NCBI taxonomy): Eukaryota > Viridiplantae > Streptophyta > Magnoliopsida > Caryophyllales > Plumbaginaceae > Limonium > Limonium bicolor. Next base: position 149,291,205 of record CM041782.1, read on the forward strand.
GGGGTTGAAATTTTGGGTATAACAAATTGCCCCCCGTCAACTAGACTTTGTAATGGAAATGAAAACGCTGGTTGATGCTTGACTGATACCCCAAAATTTTGGATCTTAAAATACCCCACATGCAATTGAAATCCAACAAGTTGTGTTGAGCTGTTCTAAGGCGCTGACTACCTATGAGTAAAATGGAAGGATGTTGAGCGATTTTAAGGTGTCGACCACCTAAGGATAAAAATGAAGTAATGTTGGACTATTCTAAGGCGCCAACTACCTATAATGAGATGATGTCAAGCTATTCTAAGGCGTTGACTACCTATGATGGATGAAATGATGTCAAGCTATTCTAAGGCGTTGACTACCTATAAGTGATTGAAAATTGGTGTGGGGTCGAGTTCTTCCACTCAGTGAGTTCGCTACTCGGGTGAGCTCTTCTACTCTGATGAGTTCTTCTACTCGGGTGAGTTCTTCTACTCGGGTGAGTTCTTCTACTCGGGTGAGTTCTTCTACTCGGGTGAGTTCTTTTACTCTGGTGAGTTCTTCTGCTCGGGTGAGTTCTTCTACTCGGGTGAGTTCTTCTACTCGGGTGAGTTCTTCTACTCGGGTGAGTTCTTCTACTCGGGTGAGTTCTTTTACTCTGGTGAGTTCTTCTACTCTGGTGAGTTCTGCTACTCGGGTGAGTTCTGCTACTCGGGTGAGTTCTTCTACTCGGGTGAGTTCTTCTACTCTGGAGAGTTCTTCTACTCTGGTGAGTTCTTCTACTCGGGTGAGTTCTGCTACTCTGGTATTGGAAGGTGCAAGACTGTTGAAGTGATGGTCTTATGCAAATGATGAAAACTGATTACTGGAGTGCTAAACATGGCAATGATGATAAGATGTATGCAATCAAAATATATGAAAGATACTCGTTCAAAGCAAGAAACTGTTGGAAAAGGTGCCAAACATGGCAATGTCGAGTTGTTATGCAAAAGCTGTAAAATACACTAAAGTGTTTGTTGGAAGCTTGTCCAAAACAAGGAACTATTGAAGAATGTGTCAAAAATGGCAATGCTTGAGAAAAACCCTTCTGAAAAAGGAAAGTGAAAAGATCATTTCCTGACTAAGAATTTCATATCTGTAATTTGTTTCTTAGAAAATGAACATGCCGTGGGTGGAAGTGTGTGGTGCTTGTTGTGGTACTAAAGGCTCTTGCTGGTGTTCAGGATTTGTAATTGACCTGGGATTGGGTTGTGATTTTGGATGGTGGTCAGGGTTATGACGGGCCTGATGTTTTTATGGAGGTAAGGCTAATGACGGGCTTGAGAGTGCGTGTGTGGCGGTAAGGGCTTATGTGTGCCTGTGGTGGGATGGTGGTGCTTAAGCTTTGGGTTTCAATCGGTGTTGTCATGGCAATTGTTGGAACCAACAATTGCCCCCAGTATTTTTCCTTAGGACAATCTGAGCTTGAGTTCATGGCAATCGATCGGAATGATCGATTGCCCCCAGTATTTTCTTTGATTAACGTGCGAACCAGTTTCGTCCTCACAGGGTCAAGGCTTATGTTTTGATGTGGTGCTTCCTAACTTACACTCAGCGTGTTTGATGTTTGCACTCATTTCTCGCTTATGGTCATAACTCCTAGACCGTTGAATTCGATATTTGATGGATTTACACATTTGATCTGTTACTTTCACGTGATTGGACACACAACTATCAAGTCAGAAGTCTTTAAAGCTTATAACGTGGCCATGGGGTGTGATGAAAGACAACGGGACCTTGGAGGGATATTTTAGGCATGTGGAGCTAAAGAGGTGACCAAAGCTGTACCCTGCGTCTTCTCTCAGAATCATCTTCCTTGTCTTGAAGTCGTCTAGCTGCCTCATGTTGACATTGCTTTCGAGCTTCTGGACTTGGTCTTTTGAAATCGTCCTTTACACCATTTCTCTTTTTTTTGTCATTCGGATTTCCTTGAGGCATTTCGGGTTTGCCTTTTTGTTTTATCCTTTCTTGACTTTGCCTTCGGGGTTCTTGTGTTTCCCGGTTTCGGGCTTCGAGAGCTGTTTTGATGTGAGCTCTTTGGATCCTGTGTCACTCTGGGACCATTTGCGGATCACTTCGTCATACTGATAGCAGCGCTGCTTCTTTGAACTGATGAAGATGTTATCTGAGACTTGGGCTCCTCGCTTCCTTTGGTCACCGGGTTGGAAATTCATCATCAGCTGGGTTATTTTGTGGAGTTCATAATATCGAAAAGGGGATATATGAAAGGCTCGGCGGGGGTGCCTAGGGTTTAATGTCAGGGTTCACAAGCTTTTGGCTATGTGGTGCTGTACCTAGGTGCTTCGTCATCCCTATACTTGTGTATCCGTTCTTTGTTTCTTTTCGCAGGTCCAAGAGTAAATTTACAAATTATCTCCTTCGGTCAGAGTTATACCATTTACCTCTCCTTTGAATGTGGTCTCACTGGAGTCGTGTAAAAATGACACGCTCGTTCGCTCATGGTTTTTCCACTCAAGACACTCTCGCGAGATTTTCACTCGGAAACTCGTTCGCACATTTAAACAAAAGACAAAAGATGACGAACTGAAACTTAGATTGCCCCCAGTATTGATTTTGGGTTTGTGACAACAATTCGATAGATGTGGACCTTGAACCTCTTTGTGGGTTGTTTGGATATTATGGGGTGAGTTGTGGTGTTTGGTTAGGCATGTTCATCCTTTTAGAAACAAAAAGACAAATCATTTTATTCAATTGCCCGAAAATAACTGTTTCATGAACATTAGTTTTGAAAGATGACTTGGTTGAAGGTGCAAAACGAACAAACATTTTTGTTTTCTTGAGATTGTAAATTGAAAAGACAAGAGACTAAAATTTGAACATCTAAACCTCATTAAAATGGAAATATCATAAACTCCTTACAAAATTGAAAAGAAAAATTAAGAAAGCAACATGCAACTAGACTCTAGCCTACTCGACAAACTGGAGCCCTTGTTCGATGAGATCTTCAATCTTATGCTTCAGCGTCCTAGAATCGTCAGTACAGTGCCGTGGTAGTTGGTGGAACAGGCAAAACTGATTGAGGTACTCCCCAGACTGGGTAACCCCGAGACAAGGTGTGAGAGGCTGTAGTAGGTCCAACTCCTGTAGCTTCACGAGTGCTTGACTAAGGGGTCGGCCGATGTCGGTAAACTGCCTCGGTGTGGGGAACCGCCTAGATCGAGATGTGGCCTTGGTGCTCTGCTTTGAAACACTAAGCTGGCGCACATTGTTCTCCTGTCGTGAAGCTAAGACTATTCTGGATGACCCTGGCTTAAAGGTCCCGACACCCATACCCTGAGCTCTGAGTTCTCCTAGCTTTGGCTCGCCTTTGTGAATCTTTTCTTCCATGACTTTTACCTGCCCCATCAGCATGTCAAAATTAGGGAAATGAGTGCAACTCAGCTCGTTGCTGTATTGCTTCTTCATATTGTCCACAATCATTCGAATCTGTTCTTGCTCATCCATTTTCGTAGGCATAGCAGCGGCCTTCATCCTCCACCGTTTGATGATATCGGAGATTGATTCACTGTTTCCCTGTCGGGTACTGGCAAGATCAGACCTGGTGACTTCAAGATTCTTAGCATACTCGAAATGGTGCAGGAAAGCCTCACAAACCTCTTCATAGGTTTTGGTGTTCATCCTCTGAGTCAAGTACCAACGTTGAGGTATTTCATCGAGATAACGGGTGAAAACCTTGGCCTTCTGCATGTCATTCAACCTGAGGATGGACATTTCCCTATCGAACATCGCCAGATGGACCTGCGGGTCTGAGGAACCCTTGTATAGAGCAAGTGTGGGTAGCTTCAACTTTAGAGGGAGATTAACGTCGGGGTACGATTCCATAGAAGGGTAATCGAAACCAGCTGGCTTGCTAGCTTTTTCCATGCGCTCGATCCTTTTCAGGGCCTTCCTTAATTCTGCAGTTAGTTGGCGAACCTGGACGACTTGCCCTACAAATCTTTGTGCATCCTGGGCCTCAACAGAGTTAACTTCGATGTAGTCACACTCATTCCCAGAGTTAGCAATCTTTCCTGAAATGTTTTCCTGATGACCAACCTCAAGGGAATTGATTTTGCTTTTCAGCTCTTCGATGATGGTGACGTACTTAGCCTCCATGTCATTAGTGGTGGACCTATGTTTCTGTTCCATGGCATCAAAGGCAGTCATGTACCTTTGCTCTAAGGCTGCAAATTGGGCCTCCATGCTGATTGAGTTTCCTCCCTTTGCCATACTTAGGATTTGGGCTTATCTGTTGGAAAACAAAAGTGGATTGAGCTAAAATTCTGGACCGTGAAGAAGTTTTAGGTAAACACTTGTTTGGGCTGCAGGAAAAGCACTTGAGCTAGAGTGTTTTGAAGATTGTGGGTAGGCACTGAGGCCCGAAATGAGTTGGAAGGGAGGTGCCTAGAAATGTTTGAAGAATATGGCTCTTGGGCCAGAATATTTTGAGAATTGGGCGCTTGGGCCAGAATGTGTTTGGGCTAGAGGTAAAGCACATGGGCCAAAATGATTTCTAAACCATGTTCTTGATGTGAATTGGAATTTGGGCCAAGTAATTCTGATTGGGCCTAAAAGATGACGCCTGTGTCTAGGATCTTGGGTCAAAGCCCAAGTGAAAAGTCTTCCTAGACTAGAATGAGCCTTGAAATGGAGAGGCCTGATGGATTTTCATGAATTGTTTTAGGTGGATTTGTTTTTCATGGGCCTATAACTAAATTGATAATTAAAATTGGGCCGAAAGAGAAATCACCTAAGCCTAAACTTCTGGGCCGAAGCCCAAATGATTCACATATCAAACCAAACAGGGCCCCTGGGCCGCAAACAATAAAGCCGTAAATTCGGGTTGGGTTGAGTTGATGTAGGAAAAGTTCCTATCAATTCCTAGGTAGTGGGCCGATCACACAAGCAGACAAGACCCACACAAATTCTACATGTCCTCACTTGACGCTTATCCAATTCGGGTATGGATCGATCCGGAGAGGTGCTTGGTGCAAACGATAAATTTGTCCTATTAAATACCAAGAAATAATCTTAGAAATTAATAAATCAGAAAACCGTCAGGTTGCAAAAATCCCGGTTATTGTAGTAGAGTTTATGGGAACCAGGTATCGAACCGTGGGACTATGTGATAATTATCTAGACTTAGCAAAGGTTATAAATTGAGGGGGAATTTTGTTTTGTTCTAAACTGTGAATTATAATAAAGACAACAAGAATTTAAATAACAGCTAATAATTAAAATAACAGAATATTAAAAGTGGTTGTGAATATGGAAGAATGGACTCTGGGTTCAGGTTTTACTCGTTTGATTAATTATGCTATTCTACCGGTTTAATTAAAAATAATTTGGCAAAATTCCTTTTATAGTCTTCAGATTTAAATCCTAAATTCTAATGACCTCGTTTACCAGAACATGCCAGGTTTGATATAAACTCAGGCAAAACACATGTAAACGGCTAGTTAAAAGGAGTAATTTTGCATCTGAATAATAAGATTTATTCAATCAGAGTAAATTTTTCCACAGACATAACAATTAATGTGACCTATCTATTTATCACGGATCTGATCAAAATAGATTTCGTAAAGCAGTTTAATAAACTCATGTATTTATTAAAATGCGAGAGAATACATTAATTGTATCAAATTATAATAAATTTAAACCGGTAAAATAAAGTGCACAATTAAAACAAACTAATATTAACCATCTCCCAGAGTATAAATAATCTAGCCGGACATGTTAAATAAATGAGCAGAGATAAGAGTAAAAGAAATCATCTGTTCCGCTAACTCCTGAAGCTGCTCCTTTAATCTGACAGACCGGAATAGAATTGAGGTAGATGATAATATACGGAGAATGGTGGGGCGTGAGTTTTGTGGTGGTGGTGATGAGTTGTGAATTGTGAATGGATGTGTACGTAGTGAATTGGAGAATGAATTTGTGAGTGTGAGTGTAGTGATGTTTACGGGAGAAGAAAATAAAATGGTGGTGGTGTCGAGTGAATTATGGAGAAGATGGATGAATGGATTTTTTGATGAAGTGAATGGAGTGAATGGATCGATTGATAGGTGCGTGAATGACCGGATTATTTTTAGCAAGGAGAGTGTGGGTTTATATAGGTGGAGGATTTCAGAAGCAGACAACGGGAGAAGTGACAGGGATAGTGAGAGCTAGCGAGTAGATGGCGGTGGAGTTGGTGCAGATCAGTGAAGATTGCAGTCAGAGATTTCATCGGGCAAAGCAATTGATTGCAAAGCCAGTCACGCGTGCACAAATTAAGGTGGGCGCCGTCTGCAATAAAAGAAGTAGCAGTTCGAGTGCGGCGCCGCGAGGAAGGAAGAAGAAGACGTCGCGAAGAAAAACTTCTCCGCGTCGGATTTAAGCCTCGTCCGCCTGTGGTACGCCGTGGCGTCCGCTTCAAATTCAGGTGGACGTGACTGTGTAACTCCGCTCCTTACGTCCGCGTCCTTATCAGGCGGACGTATCTGTTTGTCCGCTTCTATTGTCCGCGACATCATCATGCGGTTGTGCATGCGGTTAGTATGCGATATTATATATATATATACTAATGTACTGCAAACTTCAACCGGCTCCCGATTCTTCGTTATAAGTCCGTTTTAATCGCCGTTTGTTGCGTTGGAAAGTTCGTGAGGCGAACTATGCATTTCTGTCATCATTTCCTGATTTTATCATATAAATTGGAATTAGTTCCTACCCAAAGTAAGAGTTACAAAAAGCATAGGATAAGTGTGAGAAGGTGCGTAAAAAGTTACATAAAATAATTATCTAGCACCTATAAAACTATATAAATTTCACACTTATCACTTGGGGCATGGGCCTAGGTCACCACAAAGGAATAAGGCTTGCACGCTATTCTCTTTGGGCATCCCCACTTTTTTCACATCACCTAAAGGTGTGCGTCTACGGTCGGGTCTTTAACTGACCAAACAATGGGCTAGGTAAGGACACTGCCAGGAAAACACTTGGGGCTAAAGCCCAGGTATTAAGGGGATGTGGTTAGACGACATCCTCCTCTTTTCCCCCGCTTATTCACATCACCTAAAAGGTGTGAGTCCCTGACAGGGGACCCTCAAACGGGTCCCGGGGTGAAATCGGTTCGCGTGGACCCTCGCTCTCATATGATGCAAAGGTGCAGAAAATTAAAGTGCGCACGAAAGTAAACAATCAGAGTAATAAAGCCATAAATAAACATTTTCGAGTTAAGCCCTCTTTCTTAAAACTAAACAAGTTAAAATTAAGAATTTTTCTCCCCAGCAGAGTCGCCAGTCTGTGAGCCTCGATTTTAAACCCTATCCAATGTTGATTAAAGCTGATTAGGATCTAACCGGGTTTTAGGTCCACTTATAACCTAAGATTAATAACTATGTCATATAACAATAATTATTAAAACCTAAGCTAGCTCACTGGCACCTATTATGAGTCGCCACCTAATTTTAACCTAGAGTAAATTAGGAAATGTAGAGTTCGGGTTCGGGGGCTTGGTATTCGACTTAATTAGGGTTCAAATTACTTTCATTACCCCTAGAAGTCGTTTTTCCTCTACTTAGTTTATTTATGGCTTATTACAAGTTGTTTTAACCTAAGTGCGTGAGCTTCTGTTTTTTAGCATTTTTTGACAGAAAATAAAAGTGAAAAAAGAAATTGCCTAAACTAGGGTTTCGGAGGCAGAATTAGGTCAAATTTTGTTTTCGTCCGTGACTACGGACATAATGTCCGTACCCATGGACCCTAGTTAATCTATGTGGAAATAAAACTCGAATTAAACAGAAAACGAAAATTTGAAAAGTCTGGGGCCACGGACAGGATGTCCGTGGGCCCGAACATAGTTTAGAGAAAACCTAAAATTTGAAAAATTTAAAGTCCCGCCGCCGTCCACGGGTGTCCGTGGCCACGGACAACCCGTTCGTGGTCCCGGACCATAGGTCCGAGGTCCCGGACCACCCACGGACGGTGTTTCCCGATGGTGTTTTCGGCTAAAAATATGCACGTGTAGCCTGAAAGGTATACAATACGTTAGTAATTGAAAGATTGCAGTGTGAAATCTAATTATGCACGAAACTTGACAAAAAAGTAACTAGGCAGAAGCAAAAGCAATTAGCAATTAGCAATACAGAAGCCAAAAAGGGTTGGTTTGAGCCCAAAATTTAACAGAGAGTTACTAAGGCTATGGGGAGTTAGAAAAGTAGAATTATAACCTGTTTTACCCTCGAATTCAAGATGATTCTTCATGTTCGGATTCTTCGGGGGCTCCGATGATGCCGTTTCCGGATTGAGTTCGACCCGAGCTTCTGGTTGTTGATTGTTGATGATGTTCTTCACGTTTTGGAGGTTGTTTGGTTGATGTTTGATGATTGTTGATGTGCTGGGAGTTGAAAAATGTGTTTAGATGGTGATTTTGGGGTATTTTTGATGTGATTTTGGTGCTTGGATGTGTAAAAACGTGAAGAGAATGAGTCGGCTGCCTTCTTTGAGAGTCTAGGGTTCTTGAGGTTCTCCTTTGATCATGGGATAAGGTTCCTTATATAGGCCTTCTTAAAGATAGAAAAATCAGGTAAAAACCGAGATTTACCGACGTTTTAGCTCAAGGGCTTCCAAAAGGAATTTGATTATGAAATTTTACACATGGGTAAAGGATGATATTTATGATTTTTCTAAAGTGGAATCGAATTTTTTGGATATTGGAATATTTTTAAATTCAATTTCTCGTCAGATTCAATCAGAAATTGCTAGAAATTTATTGGAAATTCGAAAAATCAAAATTCCAACGCCATTACGATTCTAATGTCATCCTCTATCATGGGTTAAAATTTCAAAGCATTTTGAACTGATTTGACCTTATTTGGAGGAGAGAGAAAGCCTATAGGGGGCTTAGGAGCCTTGAAAAATTACGAAAATGCCCCTGGAGATGACTAAGTTGTCCCTAGTACTCTAAAATGTGCCAATCAAACTGGGAACCCTTGCTACTAGCCTATTAGTAGAGACCCTCTTCCGGGGGGTTGAAATTTAGGGTATAACACTCCTGATGCGTCCCCGACGTGTCGTGGACATATCGTGGACTCTAATAAAACTTGATAGACGAGAGACAACTATTAAACTAGAAAACACATTTCGATTGATAATTTACACACACGAAATTCACTCAACCTCCCTTGCCCCAGACTCCCGGGACAGTTTCGACTTTACCCCTAAAGTCGTCAACCCTCTCCTGACTATCGACCTATGGTTCACCGAGCGTTCACCAACTCTCTAGCACTTACACACACTTCTAAGTCTGATCCACACTTGCTCAGATTATCTCTATCTTTTCTCTCGTACAGGGCCTTATCTTACAAGGAACATTAAGGCACGTATTTATACAAGTTAGTTGAGATGCCAACTAACAACCTAGGAGTTGTAGACTCTAAGAGTAGAATACTCATTCTTCTACAAAGATAATATTCGCACCCTACTGCAGATTTTTGTCCAACTTGATCTGGAGCCTCCAGCACATGCGTTGCCTTGTGAATGGGCAAGTTGGCGGTGCGTCTCCCCAAGTGGCCGGTCACCACTTGCACACTTCAACTTGTCTGAACTTGTCTGGCTCATTAAAGCTCACAAATACTCTCTTATGAAGTATTACGACTATGTAATGATGTTCATCAATAGCCTTTGTTTATCTTGTTATCTTGCACATTAATGAGATACACCTTTTGTCGTGTGTTTGTCATGAGCAAGTTGCTTGTGTGGTTGTGAATAATCTGAGTGAGTTTGTCAACGTTGCTAACTCTGTTTGGTCCTTGTTTGATGTCTGATGTAAGAGATATGTGATGGTGTGGTTCTTGACTGCTTGTGTGTGGCTAGAAGTTCTACGGAGCTCTCGCCGACAGGTGCCCGACTGGTAGAGCCCATGTCATGGATTGAGCGCGCTTGTAACCTTGCGTGCTAAGCCACTCATGACTTAAGTGCGCTTGCAACCTTGCGTGCTAAGCCACTTATTCACCTATCTATCTGAAATCATGAATCTTAAAAAATGCATTAGATAGACAACACAAGGTTTGCTATCATCAAAACTAAATGATCTTGTCTTAACAAGAAGAAATAGTTGTGAGAGGTTGAAGAAGAGCTTCAATGGAGGTGGGCCTTCTCCTCCTTCTTCTCTTCTTCTTCTTCTTCCTTTCATTTCCTTTCTTCTTCTTCCCTCTTTTCTCTTCTTTTCCCGTTGTTTTTGTGTTGTGGTCCTCTCCCTCTATTTCCTCTTACTTTCCCCTTTTAAAAGCACGATTCTGGGTGAAATTTTGGTCCAACCGACCCACCCTAGGTCGGTCGCCCCCTGTTGAAGACGATGCACGTGAGCGATTTTAAGACCGACCGATGATAAGTCGGGAATTTATCTATCTTTATGGGGCTTATTTGTGTTTAATTCATCATCATCTATTAATAAATTCCCGCCTTATGGTTAATTGTATGATTTTATTTGCAATTGTCTTCTATGATGGGTTTACGTGTTATTTCAGGTGAAAATCTCAAGAAAACGCATTCCCGATCATTGTAATGCATTTTGGACGGTCAAACATGTTGAATAGAGTGAAGACTTGCATGAATTCTCAATTTTAGGATGGGTCCGGGACCTTGCACATACCCTAAGTTCCGGACCATCCATTGGAGTCACTCTCGAACTGTTTTGGAGACTGGTCCGGGACTTGTTACAAACCCTAAGTCCCGAACCAACCAAAGGCACTACTCTCGACCTATTTTCAATGACCGGTCCGGGACTTGATACGTATCTTAATTCCCGGACCACACCTGGGGACAAACTCTCGGCGTATTTCAGAGACTGGTCCGGGACTTCATACCTGGACCAAGTCCCGGACCAATTAGATAAAACGCTGCCAGAGAGTGCGTGGAAGAAGAGAAAAAAAGATAGATTTTTTTTTGTTATAAAAGGGGAGTATGGCCAACGTGAGAGGATATGCTAGACACCACAGAGCTTAGTTCTACATAGAAGATAAGAGAGAGAGAAAAGGCTGAGTATTTGGGAGTTCTTGGAGGTATTTTGATGTCTTTTTACATTTTATCATTTGAGATATTTTGATGTCTTTTTAGGTTGTTAGCTTTTGATTCATTTGGTTTTTCTGTTTTCTGTTTGGGATGTAACTAATGCACCTAATGATTCTGCACTTTTTTTTCTCCATGGTTAATGAAATGCTACTTTGTTGTAGTACTGTGTTTTGATATTCCTCCAGGATTGCTATTATTTTGATAAGTTTTACACACCATACAAAGGAGACTCTGCTCGATTCTTTCCAGAACTCCGTCCACATGATTATGTCACAACTTAACCAGGGGAGTTCTGTTCTACCTTTTTCATTTTGTTTTAATTTTGGAAGCAATGAGGGCATTGCTTGATTTTAAGTGTGAGAAAGGAAGGTTACACTTGGTTTTATATTGAAAGCAATGAGGGCATTGCTTGGTTTTAAGTGTGAGAAAGGGGGGAGTTTACACTTGGTTTTATTGAGGATGTCAATTTGTTTTTCTATCACTGATTTTTGCTTACCCTCAACAAATTTTTTGATTAAGACTTACTTGGCTTTAATTGGTGGTAAGATGAGTCAGTTGGGAATACTGTACAAGTAGCACATTCTCTGAAGTCGAATTTGGATTTCAAGTCAAATACACTTGGGTTACGCTGCTTGTATGTACATATTTTGCTAAATTTTATCTATTTCTTTCAATAAAAGGTGAGACCATTTTTGTGACTATTTTTGTTTGGATTAACCTGGGGCTTTGGAAAGTTATGGTATGAAAGGAAAGAAAGGACAAAGGCAAGGTACTCCTCTAATCTATTCTGAACCGGAACAGGCCTCTCCCATTTGGTTATTAAGCCCTTGGAGTGCCTTATCACTCATCTACCTAAGGTCATCTGATCTGGGATAGAAGGCCTAACACCGCTACATGGATGGGGAGAAAAGTCTGGGGGGATGAAAAAGAATAACGCTAATTCAGAAAGAATGAAGTACTTTCGATCTAGTAAGTTATTGCAAATTCTTCTTTGATTATGAGTACGTGGCAATGAAAGGTAATATGGAATATGATATTACTTCTTGCCCCTTGTCGTCCAATGGATTGTGGTGAGTAAAAGGAAAGTCAAGCCCTGGGTGAAATCTGGACTAGATAGTTATGAAAATTTTCTCAAGCATTTAACAACGTTCCCACTTCACTGTTTATGAAAACCTGCAGTACTAACCATTGTGTCTTTTGGTTGTTGTTCAATACTAGATTTCCTTGTACACTTTTCCTAATCTGTTGAGTCCCCGCTATTGAAATCCAATATATTCTTATTGCAGTGTTTGCTTGAGGGCAAGCAAAGGTTAAGTGTGAGAAAGTTGATAAGTCGAGAATTTATCAATCTTTATGGGGCTTATTTGTGTTTAATTCATCATCATCTGTTAATAAATTCCCGCCTTATGGTTAGTTGTATGATTTTATTTGCAATTGTCTTCTATGATGGGTTTACGTGTTATTTCAGGCGAAAATCTCAAGAAAATGCATTCCGATCATTGTAATGTATTTTGAACGGTCAAACATGTTGAACAGAGTGAAGACTTGCATGAATTCTCAATTTTAGGATGGGTCCGGGACCTTGCACATACCCTAAGTCCCAGACCATCCATTGGAGTCACTCTCGAACTGTTTTGGAGACTGGTCCGGGACTTGTTACAAACCCTAAGTCCCGGACCAACCAAAGGCACTACTCTCGACCTATTTTCAATGACCGGTCCGGGACTTGATACGTATCTTAAGTCCCGGACCACACCTGGGGACAAACTCTCAGCGTATTTTAGAGACTGGTCCGGGACTTCATACCTGGACCAAGTCCCGGACCAATTAGATAAAACGCAGCCAGAGAGTGTGTGGAAGAAGAGAAAAAAGATAGATTTTTGTTTGTTATAAAAGGGGAGTATGGCCAACGTGAGATGATATGCTAGACACCACAGAGCTTAGTTCTACACAGAAGATAAGAGAGAGAGAGAGAAAAGGCTGAGTCTTTGGGAGTTTTGGAGGCTATCAGAGAGAAGACTGAGGCAAGAACGACGGAGAATCCACGACGGCTGTTGACATTAGAGTTCCTTCTTGTTCTTGTCTCCCTGAGTCTTTATTATTAAACTTGTGCACTGTCATTATGAATATGTCTGAGTAGTCTCTTTTAGATTCCGGTTTGCTATGTATCCCTAAATTAACTATTCCTGTTCCTTTGTGATTTAATACAATTCAATTGAGTAAAGTTATTTTCCTTGCTTAATTTCTTTAATCGTTATAATTTGGCCAATTATAAAGATTAGTATTTTGTTAGCTTATATGTGACGACTGCGGCTTTCAATTGAATTCAGGAAAATAACCGGTTAGTTTAGAGACGGTAATTCCTCTAATTACTAATTGACCGATAATCTAGGTTGTTCTTAAGGCGGTTAGTAAACAGTGGGTTCGTAACGAGAGTTAGAATTCGGTCTTTGCTAACTAGAATTTGCTAAGCGGATGACCGGAGGTGAATTAACTTTGTTCTAGGGTTTTACTCAGAATTATCTTGGAAATCGCTTTGGAATAGGAATTGCAGATTTAGGGAGTAATAGTAAACCGGGATCTCTTTCCCAAATCAGTTTCGTAACAATTATTTTCTTGCTATTTACTGTTTTACAATCTGTTTACAATTTTTAATTCTCAAATCAAACCCCCAATTTCCTGTTTTTTATTTGTTAATTAGTCTTTTTATTTCCTTTCCGGTTAGTAAAGATTTAAACTAGACATCGCCTCCTCTGGTTCGATACTTAGGGAATACTCTCTATTAAAACTTGCTAGAATTGACCGGTACACTTGCCGTTAGGTTTTACCCCAACAACCGACCCACCTTGGGTCAGTCGGTTCTAGTAGGTTACGATCAACCCATCGTCTGGGTCGGCCAAACCCGGTAGATTTTGGAAAAAGTCCGACCGACCCACCCTGGCTCTGTCCTGTGGGTAGGTCCTGTAGGCAGGCTAATCTTCAAAACGATGTATCTTCTTCGTTTTAGCTCCAATTTTGGATCTGTTTGTGCCCACGCGTTGGTCTTTTCGTCTACTTTATTCCTAGATATGTTGTTCCTCCTGTTTCAGCAATAATTGTGTAAACACCAATAAAACACAAAACTAGAGGGAAACTAGCTAGAATGGAGAAATAAGCATAAAAAGTGTTGATAAAACATATGAAATACACCCCTAAAGCATGTTCATTTGGACACTTATCAGCGGAAACCCTAATTTCTTTTAGCAACTTAAGGAAACGTGCTCCGGATCCCCACAGAAATCGCCAACCATCTTCTTTTTAGGAACATCAACCTACTTTTGCCTGTTAGGGTTAGTAAAGAAAACGAGCCCGATGGTGGTTGAATCTTAACCTATCAATGTTTCTCTTCTTGCATTGACATAGAATGCGTTTGGTCTACAGAAGGTAGCGGGTTCATCATAAGAATCGAACACCTGGCTGGCAAGAAAGATTCATTCAGCCCCATAATGAATTGCACAGGCGTTCCCTCACACGGTAAGCAGACACACTGGCATTAGAAATGCAAGAACAATCTGGAAGTTCATCGACGTCGTCCAATTCATCCCAAAGATTTTGAGCTTCAAATAGTAATTTGAGATGGAGTATGTCCCTTGATTCAACCAAACAATGTCACACCTGAGTTCCATCAAGTGAACCCCATTCAGCTTCCCAAAATGCTCGTGAAGCTAATCCCATATCAATTTAGCCGTTCGGGAAAAATTTCGTGTTAGAAACCTGCTTGTTGATTGTGTTGAGTAGCCATACCATGACCATGCATGGTGTTACAACGTTCCCAAGAATCCCTCTCCGTCGAAGGCTCTTGCGGTCTTGGAAGCGCACCATTGACGAAGATGAACTTGTTCTTCGCGCACAGGGAAAGAGTAACTAAGCGTTTCCATAACCTGAAGTTAGGACCAGTTAGTTGAGTTGAGGTAAGGCTCATACTAGGTCCATCTAATGAGTGTAAATAGAAAGTATCGGAGTAATCCATTCCCACACCCTCGTTGATGTTAAGGACTGGGCGTTGCTGCTTGCCAATAGTAGGAATTTGCATCGCAACGCCTTTTCTGGTAACACGCTGCCTTTTCTTTGGCGATTCTTGCACCGCCGGTGAGCCTTCTTCATAAGACATTGAGCGAATGAAGAAAGAACACAGACATGCTGGAAAGACAAGAAAGAAACGAGAAACAAACACTTTTCAGAAAGCGGAAGAAGAAAGTATAGCGCACGCCTGCTCTGATACCATGTCAGTTTACAAAGAAAACTATGTAATTATATTACTATGGATATACTCACATACACGAGTAGTAGCTACACAAGTGTGGGAAGTGTATATATAGAGTACAGACTCAAGTCCACCTATACTTAACATATACTAACCAACATAACAACTATGTAACTATATTGTATATCCTAACATTATTGCCTCAGGTTTATCAATCAGACAAGATGTAAGCTGATAAATGGTATGAAAATATTCTTATACACAATTATTCGATAAGAATATATATGACAGATAGTTTTATCTTTTTTATAATAGTAATGAACATTATTATATACGGTTGTGTACAAGTTTCTAATCATCAGTAGAAACATTTATCAATTATTGTGGATACGTAAAAATCAAGGTTAAATGAAAACGTAAAATCGACTCTAACAACTTAGTTTTTATCGTTTCCAAAAGTTTAACCTTTGGGTTTATCAATCAGTCACGCTCTGTAAACTAATAAATGGTAAAAAGATATTCTTATACATAATTATTCGATAAGAACATCTAAAGGAAAATATATATGATAATTAGTGTCATCTTTTTAAGAATAGTGATGGAAACGATTATAGAAGGTTGTGTAAATATTTCTAATCATTAGTGGAAATGTTTGTAAATTATCGTGAATAGATAAAAGCCAAGGTTAAATGAATATGTAAAATCGATCCCAATAACTCAGTTTATAATTTCCATTATGGCCTTCAGGTTTATCAATCATTCAACCTTTGTAAACTGATAAATGCTAAGAAAATATTCTTATACACTCTGATTTGATAAGAATGGCCAAAGAAAAAAATATATAACAGTTAGTGTCATCTTTTCTATGATAGTGATGGAAACAGTTATAGAAGATTGTGTACACGTTTCTAATCATTAGTGGAAACATTTATAATTTATCGGGGATACGTAAAACCCAAACATATCCTAGAAATCCTAAATCATCGAAGGTTTATTTTAATGTATTTAGGTAAAGCATTTAGGGTCCGCCGAGAAATTGTAACATTATAAGGTTATACAAATGAATCGCAAAAAGATACCCTAAACCCCTTATCTACCCTAGGAATGCTAAATCGTCAAAGAGACCCTAAACCCTTGAACTAACCATCATGAATTTTTAACATTTTAAGAGTATAAAATGAATCACAAAGATACCCTAAATCCTAGGCATACCCTAAGAACACTAAAGCGTTGAAGGTTCATTTTAGGGTTTGAAATCAAGGGTTAAACCCTGAAAACCGGTCGAGAAATTAATCATCATAAAGGTATAAAAATGATTCATAAAAGATACTCTAAGCCCCAGATGTACCTTAGGAATGCTAAATCTTTGAAAATTTTTAGTCAAATTTTAAGATTTATAAACTATTGTAAAATAATTATCTATTTTTTTTAATGATTGCATCTATTATATTAAATTTGTTTTTACTATTTTTAGTGATATTATTTATACTCTTGTTTTTACTATACTGCATCCTAAACTATATAAGTGCTACATATACCTCTATAAATTGATTTTTGGCTTTGTGATATTGTATTTGATGTTTATCTACAACCTAATTTTGATAAAATAATCATGATTAATTAGTACAAATCTAGAAGTATTTTAATGATTTATAGTTTTTAGTTTGTTTTATAGTTTAAATCTTCATGTTATTTTACTTAGTTATGATGGGTTATTTTTTAGATTCTTTTTATTTTTTATTTATTCTATTATAATTTTAGTAAATGATTAAAGTTTTGGGTGTATGGTTCAAGATATTCAACCATATGCATGACCTAAAGTAGTTGAAATTGTCAATTAAGTGGTGAGTGGGTTACTCACGTCACATCATCTTATATTAATCCGAGTCATCCTTTTTGTTTTGTATTTTTCTTTTCAAATCAATAATAAATCCGTGAATTTGACCAAAAATCTGTATCCGTCAAAAAATCCGCTAGATGTTAAAATACCCAAATAAAAATATGCTTTCATACTTATTTTTATTTATTGAACTTTGAAGCTAAAAATATATATTTTAAAAAATATACACAATTGGGGTGAATCCAGCCCACTCTTTCAAACAGGATTAGTAAACTTAATTCTTTACGGTGTGAGAAAATAATTAAAATATATTTCTTCCGTCTCCTTTTGATCTTCTCTTTTATTATTTGGATATGTTATTTGATTTTAATATTTAAAGTATAAGATAACATAATTTTACAAATCTAAATTTTGTAATGGAATCCTTATATAAAAAACTATATATTATAGAAATTTATTTTATAAATTTATTTTATCATATTAAAGTGGAAAAATACGTAAAAAAAAAAAAAAACAGAAAGGTAGTACGAATTTCACTTTATATGAAGTGCCGCACGAGTGTAGTGTGCTCATTCGCCATTGCATTACTCGGTAATTGATTAATAAATCGAATACAATTGAAGCTGCAACGGTAGTTCGTCTGTGACGGAAAAAAGTGGTCGTCTCCGTCACTATATACCAACCGGTTCACAAGTTGCATCATCTTAAGAAATCACCAGCCCGATTCTTTCTCTTTTTTTTTTCTTTCTTACCGGTAGGTCTTGCTATTAGTTATTTGAACTAATAGACTTCCCGTAGTCACAATTTAGAAACATTTCTTTTTCAAAAAAAAATTAGAAACATTTTAGGACATTATTCTTTCCTTCAAAATCTTCTATAAATATATCTTCATCCTTATCTCTTCGTCAAATTTCAAATTCTTAAAACTTTTTGTCACTCTTGAATTCTTTGACATCTTAGCAGGAGTTCGAGTTCCAAAAAACACAGTCCAAATCTACTTGTTTAGGTATTTTTTTCCTGACCTAATTTAAGTATTTCAGTAGAATTAGACTCGTAGTAGAATAAAAAATAGTAAAAAAATCAGTCAAAATCGGATCTCAAAAGTGACCGTCGGCGCCCATATAGAAGACCAAACGCCGACATCGACCATTTGAAAGGGGCATCGACGTGGGCGACTTCGGATCGTCAATGTCGGTGGCATCTGGACGGCGGCGATGCGGTGTATAAAGGGAGACGCCGACACAAAGAAGAAAGAGGCGGCATTGGCGTGGGTTGCCATTGCGTTTTTGACCGGTTTTATGACATTTTAACCTATTTTTGACATTTTAGAGACGTGACTTGTTTTAATTAGTTCAAATTTGTCTTGATTAATTTTCTTACTGTAGTTGAACAACATTGATATGCATTTGACCGATATCGGCTAACTTCGACCGGTCTTGACTAACTTTAAACACATTTGACTAACATTGAACAACACACAACATATGATAGCTAAGTTAAGGGGTTTTTCGGTTTCATGGGTAGGGGTAGTAGCTCATCTGGCCTTGGTGAGGCGTCATCACCGGCCCCTATGGCCCCAACATCTGAAGATAAGAGGCGTGCATAGTACGTCCACGCCTCAGCTAGAAGGCGTGTAGCTGAGGGGCATCAGTGGGTACTGAAGAAGCGGGCGCGTTAGAGATTGCTTAAGGAGCAGCAACAACTGATGATGATGATGATGATGATGATGATGATGATGATGATGATGATGATGATGATGATGATGATGATGATGATGATGATGATGATGATGATGATGATGATGATGATGATGATGATGATGACACCTCAACCTGACTCTCGCAGGCAGGTTGTTGACTCGGTGGTCAGTGTTGACACTGTTGTGATGAGGACCAGTAGCGGGGGCCCTTCATGGCCTATCGTGAGACCGAATCAGATGGCTTCTTCTTCTTTCATTCGGGGGGGGGGGGGGGACAACTATGACTCAAGCTATGAGAGTGAGGGCGGATCTAGCCCACCTGATCAGCCGCCTACGACGAAGATCCCAGATGATTGGTTGCTTGATGGGACTTTTGTCCCTGGAGTTCCTCGGATTATGACCCTGATCCCTAACTTCAGATGTAACATCCCCATCTATTAATCATAACTCTTAACGTAATTGCTTTGTAACATTAATTAAAAATACATTAATCACAACATTCACAGCGGAGCACTCTCACTAACTAGGCGGGTGTCACAACCTTCCATCCAACTACTTAACCATCCATCCACAGTGATGACGAGATTTACACAACTCATAGCACTTATCAAATGCATCACGAACCATCCGACCCATTAGTAAATCCATATAATTCTAAGAAATAGTGAGCAACTATTAAGATTCATAATATATCACCCCTATCACTTGGCACATTTAATACAATGCCATAGTCTGGAAACTCCTACACATACCATCTAATCAAAATCAGAACCATACTCCATCCCGCACTCCGGCGTCAATCATCGTACACCTGCAAAAATGTGGTTGCCAAAAGGCTCAGCACGAGGCTGAGTATGTTGAACTATATGATCCTAGACCCCATTAGGTGACATGAGTTGATTAGTCATCTTAACATGCTATTCAATTTTCATGTTGTTCCGGTTTACAAGTATATAAAGCTGTAAGTACGGAAAGAAAACATTTAGCAGTTCATATATAACATTAACATAACCATCTAGTCAAGTACACCGTATACAAAGAAATCATCCATTCAATCCTTAAAGAGGAATATATAATAACCACATCGAAAGTTGTACTCTCATGTTCATTTACCATCACTTGAAGCCCCGCTTCCACCATCACTCGTATTATCTTATGGGTGTCATGTTAAAGGACAATTCCCCATTATTACTCACCATGTTTAATTAAATTTTGGACAGTGGTCCTCAATGCGAATAATCAAAGATCATTGGACTACCTGAGTCTTGTGAGAGACGTCCATGTGGCCGTACGTAGCCGAGTGCCAGACAGCATCATCCTCTGCCAACCGATCTAAGGCGATCAATTGGATTCCTTAACGAGAGGTTCCATACTTGGATCCTCTCTGGTGATCACACTGCACACAACCTGCTGGAACGGACGCAGACCAGGCTTTCCCGTACATATACCCCAACACCATACCATCCACCATTTCTCCATAGTTAAGTGTTTTAACCAACTCGTTTGTTTTAATTTTTGAGTTCTTATGGGGAATTCACTTTATTTGATGTCTTAGTAGGTCTTACTCATACCTAGAAGTCATCTAGGTAATATTCATGTTCAATGCCAATGCTCTAAGATCGGTAACACCGAATCTTTTCCTAAGTTTTAAGTCTTAGATAGATTGAAGTATTTTTTTTATCAAGTCGTACTCCGTTATATTCACCAGCCTCGCTCGTAGCATAAACGTGATGTACAGATCAAGTAATCCAAAGGACGTCGCGCAGAATATAAAAACGCTAGCTAATCGAGCATACAATATCATATAAGCACATGCAATAAATCACACATATCTTCTTGAGCAATTAGCACACAAATGTCTGAACCCAAAGAATCCATTAGGGTTTCAGACCATAGAATCCAACATACCGTACACCGAAGTACAATGCTAGCGTGACGATACAAGCTTGTCCTCAATCACCCTGAAGCTCGTCCTCTAGCATACGTCCTCTAATGCCCTCAACTCTGGGATACAAACTACATATTAGCTCTCTATAATACAGACTAATTCGGTATCCCGACTAGTCACTAATCCCCTTAGTAATTACCCCGTGATTGTTCACGTTTATCATTCGGGGTTTAAACAGTTTGGGATTAACTAAATCATCCTCTAACTGTATTGTAATTAGTATGTAGTATTTATTTACTACTAAGGATTTAATCCAAATAACCTATCTCATTTATTCATAGGTTTATTATTTATATATAGTACAAACATCCATATACAAACTATATGTTAACTATATCCTTGACTTACAAACATTTATTTCTCCTTCCAAATTATGAGTTGGTCAACTTGACCTCGTTGGTCAATTAAGTTGACTTGGGTAATTATGTTGACTTGGTTAGTTTATCCAAGTACGTAAGTTTATATACCTCATATTTTAACCCTTGTATTTTATAATTCCCTCACCATTTAATATGTTATAATTTAACATGAGAACTCTATATCTAATATGTTATAATTTATCTTCCCATCTTATAACATCTCTTACTCAATATTATATGGTTCCCAACCATATCATATGATTAATTTCCTTCATATATTCTTATATATATATGTACATAAAAATTGTAAAACTTATTTATTGAATGATTTATCTTAGCATTTTATGTAAGGTAATTAACCTTACTTGATTGTGTTATCTTACACAAATTCATACTAAGATTGTAATTCTAATGTTATGTGACATTATATAGTATATTATTAGACCTCTAAGGTCTAATTAATATCCCACCTTATTTTATAACTTTTGTTATTCCACCATGTGTACTAGTTTCATTAATGACATTAATACTTTATAATCGTTATAACATTATAACCATAGCCAAAAATTCAATCCTAAACTTCATATTGTACTTACAATACATAAGTTTTATTAATCACTAATATCGTTAATGGTGTTACATTATTTAGCCAAATAACTTCCAACCCTAGAGTTCGAATTTAATTATACTATATCTTACAAGTTGATTCCTCTCTAATCTAGTATAATCTAAGCCTCATTGTCTTTAGTTTACTAATATGTATATATATATTTAACTTCCCTTACTCCATTAACCAAAATCTCAATCCTTTGATTTTATATATATATATATATAAGTATACCCACTTCGAATTAAAAGTCATACTTAGTGACTTTCATCCGCTTATCCTTGGTGTATTTATAGTGACACACTTGTTCCTATAATTGTTATCGTTATTAATAACCTGATGTCAATCCCCAATAATTCTAACTTTATAGTCCAATCACCATTATAATTTCCAAACCTTTAGGTTAATTGTTTACATCCCCAGATTATATACATATACATATTTATACACTTATGAGTTCGTTGTCATAAGTTTCAAGGTCACCTTTATATTATGACTTAAAATATAATCCTTACTATGTTCATGTTCCATATATGAATATGTTCCCATAAATATTAGTGTTGCACGAATATACACATTCATATTTTCCTAACCTTTAATCCATCAATATTTAGATACATATATGTACAAATTATCATATGTTTAATACTAACATTAATATCAACCTTAATATTTAACAACTAATACAAGTTTATAGAAAAATTCTTAATCATCAACTGATCCCTTAATAAAATTCATTAATCTATTTTACAACTTGCCAATTTAATCCTAATTATTCAAAGTTGGTCCAATTCAATATTCTAATTTTCCATCCACTTCTAGCTTGGGCTTAAGCCCATTAGAATTCCAATTCAACCAACATTCAACCCATGTTGACTACAGTCCAAATCGGTCACACCTTTGCGGTTTTAGTAGACTATCCTATCAAACCCAATTAGACTTGTCACTTAGATTTCCTTAGTCCCTCTAATCTGATCTATTAAGATCAATTTGACTTTTATTGACTAATTTAAAGTTCCCAAATCCATTTGACTTAGTGGGCCAATTTCTAATTCGAAACTCAAATGGAACCCCAATTTCCATTTCAATCTGTCCAGATTTTTCCCCCATATTTGAATGCTTCATAAATTCCAAAACAGACCCTAAACTCTTCTCAATTATCAAAATTTCCTACCAATTTTATAAAATCCAATTAGTCCAATTTAAGACCCCTAAATTTCTTTAAAATTTCATTTCTGCCTACCAGTTTTCTTAGATTTATGATTTTGCCCCTATTTTCTTAAATTACATTATTGCCCACAAAATCTTCTCAAATTACAATTTTGCCCCAATTTAATTTCAAACCCTAATCTTTCAGTTAAACCCTAATTCTATTTCGGATACCCCCAACCCAATTTCAGAAACGTATTTCTCAATTGTCCCATAAGTTCCCCTTGCACTTCCAAAACCCTAAATCTAAATTTCACCAATTCATAACCCTATATTTTTTTGAAATCTCAAATCACACCAAGGTATATACCAAGATTTCCAGAAACCCTCGTTTAATTTCTAAAATTTTCGTTTTTGATAACCCCTAAAAAATCTAGGGTTCTTATTCTCGAAAATTCGAGCACCACCATAGTTATACAGTCTGAATGCATATATTGTTCAAATCCAAGGTTTACAAGTTCCAAACTTTTAAAAAATCGGTAAACACCCAACAACCCTAAATTCGAACGCAAGCAACGACCACTAACCCTCAATTCAGACTTAGTCAGAAACACAGAAAAATTTCCTTATCAAGCCCTAACTTCTTGGACTTACAACACCCCTCAAACATTCATATTTTCGGACTTAATATAAACAAAACATGAAGCCATTTGACTGAAAAAAACTAATAATTAAGTTAAACTGAGAACCTTTTTTTTTTGTTCCAAGCCCTAAATTTTGCCCCCAAATCGGCTAGGGTTCCCTTCTCTTGCTCACGAC
This sequence comes from Limonium bicolor, assembly GCA_023374045.1. Lineage (NCBI taxonomy): Eukaryota > Viridiplantae > Streptophyta > Magnoliopsida > Caryophyllales > Plumbaginaceae > Limonium > Limonium bicolor. Next base: position 149,314,936 of record CM041782.1, read on the forward strand.
CTTTCCAACTTCAGTCAGGGAGTGTGAAGCCTTTGTTGGTTCCCATTTTCGAACACAAAGAAGAGAAGGAGGGGAAAGTAAGTTGACGTTTCTTTAGGGGAGTCGAAATCAAAACCATACATGGGAAAATTCTTACCTCCAAGAAAAAAAGAACGAGGGAAGACGCGGCATGTAGTTCCTTGTTCTTTGCCAGTCCAGGTTGTAATCTCGGAGTTGAAGGAGATCGGAGATGCGAGCTGTTAATCGCCAGTTAGGCTTCGAATTACCGTGGGAAGAAGAGGAGAAGAGAGTATGGAGGAGGGAGGCGCGGCGTGTGTGTTCCTTCGCCAGTTAGGGTTACAAATTCGCCAGTTTGGGAATGAAGAAGAGAGGAGCTGTTTGTTGAGGAGAGAATCGAGAGGGTACGAGTTGTTCAAGTTACACCTTACCAAGAGTGAAGTGAATAGAGTGAGGACAAAGAGTAGGGTTAATAATTGGGCTGGGTTGGTAGTTACCGGCAACAAATGGAACGGACAGGGCCGGCCCAGTTGTATTGGGTGTGAAAATACATTGTTTGGTTCCTTCTATTTTACAAACGTACAGTACAACGAGAATTATGGTGGTTCGGCTAATAATCCAGCCTACATCCACTCATTGATAATGTCTTTATTACTTCCTTTGGTATTACAACTTTTGAGAGCTTTCTAGTGTTTTTCTCTCTCTTCCCATAATGTGTCCCTTTACAAATGAGCCTCCCATCTCTATTTATAGACTTTTTTGAGAGTGAAGCCTATCTCTTAATCCTTATATGTAGTATCACTTCATTGGAGCCACCACTCTAGTTTTGTACTTCTTTCCTTATAAGCCTTCCGGCCTCAAAGAGTAAGGTGCGGGATCCGGTCATGGAGTACGGGGCCGGAATACGGGACTCAATTATAGAACGCGGGCCGGAACGATGTTTGGTGCCCAAACTGTAGCCTGAACAAGGTCCTGAAGGGGGCCCGGGGTCTGGATCGGGATCTGTGGGCTGGACTGTTTTGACCCTCTTGCCTTCGTCATATTCTTGCCCTTGTCATGAGTCCCACAAGTTCTACTTTTTGCTACTTAAAAAAGTGGAACTTACAAAAAGAAAAATTGAAATTTACATTCTTTCTTCATTCTTTCTATTTCTTCTCTCCTCCTATCTTCTAGTCCCACAAGTTCTTTTTCTTTTAGCTATTACAAAGAAAAATGAACTTACAAAAAGAAAGTTGGTACAGTGTAATTAAAGTCCCACAAGTATCTTCCTTCCGACGTATTGGAAATTCTAGGACATGAGTCTTTGAAATGATATATCTTGACGGGTAAGTCCCATGACATCTTGATGGATGAATCTCCTGATGTTTTCATAAAGAAGACCAATGGTTCCTTTAACAAGAAACATTCCCTTTTTGAAAGGGCTAAACATTTTGATGATAAAGTCTTTGCTTAAACTAGCCAAAGGATGATAATTCCCTTAAAGGGAGAATAAAGATAACATAATTTCCCAACTTTGCTTATGCTAGCCAAAGGATGGTACTTGTGATTCAAGTATGGTGTGGCGTCCCACACCTAACAATGCACCCATTACAGGCGACCAGAGCTCCTGATGGGTCCAGAGATGGGTTTTTTTGTTGGCTCGATGGCCGGGCATGATAGCCCAAGTTGGCACGTTGGCCGGGCATGATAGCCCAAGTTGGCACATTGGCCGGGCATGATAGCCCAAGTTGGCACGTTGGCCGGGCATGATAGCCCAAGTTGGTACTTTCAAGGCGTGATAGCCTGTAGGTGTTGTTTTTCAAGGCACAAGTGCCTGCGGCTCGTTGGCCGGTGCTTTCTTTCATTACCTCAGGGGGTGATCAGTCCCCTGGAAAAAGGTACCTGCACTTTCTTTATAAACTTATTAGTATGGTAGTGCAGAAATTTGTTGAGATAGATTCTTTACAAAATACCACTTTTGAAGGTATCCAACATAATAGAATTCGCAAGGATGGATGGTTGTTTGAAGTGAGCGGCCCTCCTGGGCGCTGCCTTCTGCTTGACTGATCTCAGCCTTTAAGCTGCTGCTCTGGAGTTTGGGTTCTCCTCATAAGGCCAAATAGAACTTTTTTTTTTCTTCTTATTCCAACTGTCTTGCGCATACAGTTCCATCCGATGCAGCACCAGTGGACTTGCGGTTAAAGCAATTAGTTTGTAGAGATGTAGCTGAGAGGCACCCCATAAATTGCTGTGGTAGTACTTTTAATAAACTCTCGTGTTGTGGCTGACTGAATTCTTGACCTGGAACATAGGAGCAAGCTGATGGAAACAGAGGCAAAATATTGCAATTTCGAAGATAAACAGATAGCAGCAGGTGCAGTCCAGTTGTACATGGCTGTTTGTCAGCTTGACAGATCTTCTATGCCAAAGAACGTCAAATTGAGCCGCAGCACAAAGAAAACTATCATTTCAAGACCTGCTCTGATTATCAAATTCATAAGCTTATGAGATTAATTAGCTATATCAACAATCAGAATCAGCAGTTTTAAATATTGGGTTATGTGTGCAATAAGCAACATAGCAGGGTACAAAGTATATTTTTAAGTACTGCAGTATAAGCATGGGAGCAGCAATAATCATAGGTAGAGTATGAAGCTTTGTGAAGCTTTAGATTACTGCAGTTCTAATTTCAGAAAAGAAATAGAGAAAAGTAGGAAACAAAGTAATCGATCAATATCTCAGTTAGACAGGTCAAGGATGAAATAATAAGGCCTAGCAGCTTTCTTAATGGCTTTCTGAAGTTGTCAAGAAAAAGATGAACATAAAACAGATAGCTTGGCCGAAGGATTTCTACAGAAAAAGTTTTAATCTGATCAGAGGCTGTCTATAACAGCAGGAGCATACACAAGCGAAATGACAATTTTAAAGTAAGTACCTATAGCAGTTTATTTAAGCTGTATATTCGTGAAAACTGCTGCCTTTCAGCAGAAAACACTTTTCTTGCTAAAGTCAGATAATGATTCTTTCGTATGATAGCCCATAGGAAACACACTTTAACAGTCTAAAATTCAGGTTAAGACTGGCCATAAACAATAGACCAATTCAATTTGGTCTACTGATCCGATTATGCCCTTTTTAACAGCTGTAGGTGATGGAAATGGAAGCTTAATACTGCTGTTAACAGGCATAGCCAGTGGAACGTCTGGAACAAAAAATACTAGGGAGATCATACCATCAATTCTTATCAGCAGTGATCAGGCATAATTTTTTATGAATGATGTGGAAAACCGAATCAAAGCACTTTGTTAACAGTAGTTGCTAGCCTAAAAACTGATGCAAAGATGTCTATATGATATAAATAACAAAATGCAACAGAAATTATCTAATTATGAGATATGTTTAAACAGTGTTTAAGCCCCTGTCTTTGCTTCAGCGCAGACGCAAACAGAACAGAAAGTGTAATTGAGATAACAACAGTTTAAGCTATTTATGTAGTTCTTAAAGGATTCTGCATTAATTTATGACTTCAAAGATATGTAGCCCGAAACAAAGGCATGATCTGATAGGGATTACACAAAATAGCAGATGATTACACAAGATAACCGAAGCCGCGCTGATTTTGTCATGTAAATTGATTCCTCAGCCGTATTATGGGATAGGCATATGGATGCTAGAATTCTGAGACATTATCAAAGGGCAGAACCTCTAGAAATGTCTGCCAAGAGTAAATGGCATAGTAAAGCTATAACATCGCTGCATAATTGCTGAGAATGCAGAAGTACGACCAGTAGAAAAGGAAAGAAACCTTATTCACTTCTATCCATACCCTTATCATAAACAATCAAAGAGGAAAGAGTTTTTAAGCCAATAATTCAGTTTGTCACTACCTTTGTCAACTACCATTGTTGTTACTAAAGTTCTGTAGAATCTCAGAAAAGATAAATTGCATCACGTAACTTCATATTAGCTCTCAGTTTTATATAAATCGATACTTAGTTAGGCATATATTAGCCGGAAGAAGTGCAGTCTTAAAAACTGTCAAGATATTTTCATGCAACAGCTGTAACTCCAGAGTCATGCAATAGTAAGAGCATATGAGTAGTGTTTTAGAATAAGCAGGAAATGGGTTGTCAATTTATACAGAGCTTACCGCCCTAATACCTTGCCATGTATTTTACCAAAACAATATGAGGTTGTATTCGGTACCGATCCCAGGGTCTGCTGAACTTTCCTCCTTACTTGCGATCAACTTTCTCATTGGATAGAGGGCTCCTTTGCTCAGCAGTTGTTCAGGTTGGTGGAGCATTTGTTATCCTGCTCCAGCTTTATGTATAATAGCCACGCGGCATAGCTGAAGTCTATGAACTACTCGTAAGGACTTATTCAACGAGTTTTTGGGTTTTATCACACTGAGAAGAAAGAGCTACCAATGTCATGGTGCACAGAACAACATAAGAATTGACCATAAACTCTTGTCAAGTAAGATTCATTTTAAAGGACTTAAACTGCTGAAAATGCAACTTATTGAAGTAGCACACAAGCCCAGCTAAAACAGATTCGACTAGATTCATAGGGCAGCTTGAATCAGTGGTGAAAGTGGAAGCAAATAAACCTTTTTAGGGACAAATGCATTGCTGAAATGGTATCCATTCATAGCGGCACAAAGTAGGAGCAAGGTAAGCATAATATTGTTACTACGGACTGCTGAGAATAATCATTATGAAGCAGCAAAATTCAGATACAGCATGGGTTTATTATTCATGATATCCCAGGTTGATTATTAGCACACGATCAGGGCTTAAATGGCCAATTTAGAGCAGGAACAAACATGCTTATAACATTGCCATAAACCATAACCTAATTCGGGTTGGTTTCTCAGACCCTAAGCATTCATGATATGCCCTATGTAATAGCTCAAAAATTCAGACAAAACTTAGGCAGCAAATAAAACAGTTAAGAAGTGAGCTGTGTTCATAAGACCAAACTGCAGGGAATCAGCATTATCCAATATAGATAGTAACAGGAAGGGGCTTGCATTGTATCGATCTTTTCTGTCCACAAGTGACTTATACAAGGTTCAACTAAACCCAACAAAAGCGGGTACAACAATGCAACATACTGTGACTTAGTAACCGGGATTAGTCGGAAGCAAAGATAAGGCATGCCCATAGGTGGTAAATTGCTGAAAAGAGGTCTATGACAGCGATTAAAACCAGGCAGGAGATGTAGCATAAAAGAAGCGGATAACTTATTAGTACTGTAAAAACTTTTATTAGTTCATGACAGTGGTACACATGGTTTGCTTAAGCAAAAACAGGATCAGAAAATAAAGAGGTCATTTTGTGGCTTCAAACAGAGACAGAAGTGAAGCCAAAAATAGAGCATAAACATGTATTTCAAATTTGTCTAGAAGAATTGTTGTAGTAAGCGTGCCAAAAATGGTCCCCATGTGGCATACAAACCAATACAACAATCAGAAGCAACCCTGGACCTAAGCGAGGCTGAAAAACTTAGTGACACTTTGTTTGAGTTGACAACGTGGCAGCAGTGAACAGAGGCATTCGAGTAAGATTTATTCACAAGTAATTTCTCAATGAATTTTAGATTTTTGATCCTAATAATTGTATCGTCTTTAGCTTATGAAAAGTTCTTTTTCTGATAGGAAGTGCGGAAGTAAATGAGCAGGAATCTAAGTTCGGATCAAGCAAAACTATCAGCACAATTCTCTGCCATTAGATAGAAAGGAAGGCAGCTAGCAAATTTGTAACTTATCATTTTCAATTTTAGAACAATTTTAGATTGTACCTTACTTCTTGAGAAGGTATAGGTTGAAGAGACACAAGATCCAAGCAGAAGATAGACTCATGTCATCATACCTCTAGGATTTCTGATTGCAAAACAGCCTGTAGCTTGAAGTTGCGTTTTTCCCTTACTTACTTTTTGCTTTTGTTCTTTGTCGAGCTTTGAATTTCTGTAACAATTTCTTGTTTGAAGTATGTACTTCCAGCAAGGTTTGAGCATCCAGAACTGAATAAACAGGTGTAAACTCACTCCAAGTAGTGAAAACGTTATTTCAGAAATTTTCAAACAGAATCAGTAGCAACTTAGGAAGCCAACTATAATTACGCTACAACACAGATCAAGACACTAATATTATGTTTTATTCCTACACTTCTGCAATCAGGTTAAACAGATTGATTTGAACCAAGTTCAAGCTAAACAGAGGTTAGAAATTGTAATTCCTTTGAAGTGCGGCAGCATGCTAGATATTTTATGAGTCATGATGCAATACCGTCAGGCGGATTATAACACTACAACTGAGTATTGTAAGCTGACAGTCACAACACAGCATCCCCTTCTTTTGTAAAACTTTCTCAAACTCTAGTGTCTACTTAGCAGCGAAAATGTATATGTTGAGGCAGAAACTTCATTGAAGCGGAGATGATCAGAATATAACAAATGCTTTGCCCAAAATATGATTTTTAGCAGAATGCAATTTCTAGTTCGGCAGTAGTAGGCTAAGGTTAAAAAGTTAAACATAAACAGTTCTGTTTTTTTGACGACAAATGAGTCTAACAAAACATACAACAAGAAAGAGTAATAAAACAGAAGCAAGAAAGTGCAATTGTTCATGTAGCAGTAAATGACTTAAAGAACTTCAGCCAGGCATAAGGAGTCAAAACAACTTCTAACTAGGCTCTTATCAAAATCAGCCTATACCCACTGTATTTTTAGGAGATAGTTAAACAGAATGCAAAGATAGTTAAAGAGAATGCAAAAGCTATGAAGTTAATCATGCTAAAATATTTTAGCAAAGAAAATCGTAAGTGAACAGGCAAGACTTCCAATCTGGTTAGCCCAAATTCGGCTGGGGTTTAGTTATTAAAAGTATATGTCAACAGAGATATAGAAAGAAGATTGAGCAGGTTATCAGCAGGCCAGACATGGATGTAAACGTATTTTGGTAATCATGAACTTACTACTGAGCTTGCAGTGCAGACTTCGTTAATCGGTTGAAACAGCTTTTGTAACGAACAGTAAGAAACAAACCAGAACTCCAGACTTTTATGTTAAACAATGAACTTAGTACAGGACTAAGTAAGGTTATTTGCATGCAGTTTTGTATGGATTTCAACTCTCTTTCTGCAGCAGTATAAAAGACATAGGTGTAGAACACTTTTCTCTAGATTTCAAAACGCTAGGATTATCTTTGCAGATTACGCGTTTTACCAGCAACATAATAAAATAAAGTAGAGACAAAAGAAACATAGATATTGTTATGCATGACATCCAAAGGGCAGCAAATGGAACATTTAACAGCAGTAATTAAAAAGAGCAGATTGAAAACTGCTTATATTCATCAAAGGGATAGGCAGAAGTAATAAAGAGTTTTGCAGTGCAGAGACAAAAATAATTTTTCAATCTTGGGCAATCCATAGGTAGGCGAGTAAATTAAGGCCGTCCCAAAGACTTATATGATAAAAATGAGTATTATCATATGGACTGGAAGTTGTTTTTCAGTCTTTACAGCATCCAGAGACAGAACAGCACAAATTTTTGGGTCAGGGCACAGCCAATGGCGTGTAACTCTTGCCGGAAGGTCAGTCAGGATTCAGATTATTATATGCATAGCAATAGTTTTGCTTTAAGCAGAAATTCCTAGCACAGCGATAAAGAAGCACACTCAGAACGTTTTAATTAAGCTGATGTAAGAAAAATTTGAACTTATCTCGGAGACTTGGCTTTGAATGTCCTTTGGTAACCTCAGGTGCTCCCAGAATTTTACTCTTGTATAAGCAAGTAGTCAAGACATTAATTGGAACAAAATTAAGCAGGAATCTTTGGTCTAGATACCCTTTAGCTGTCGACAGTTAAGCAGGTGATAGTGAATACACTTAAACAGAAAACATATTAGTGGTTAAACAGAGGATAAAAATTTGATTCCTTAGCGGTACTAGCAACATTTTATCAATTTAGAGACAATATTTTTCTAGGCTGCTGATAGCTTACCTGAGCAATAATATGCAAGTAGACAAAGCATGCAGTCCTACCGTATTCTTAATATTCCTTGGCTTGATGGCTGTTTCAACTTAAGACCTCACGCTCTCATAGATTTGCACTGTTTAAACTATTAAACACAGTTTTTCTGCTCACACTTAGAGCTTATATTCAGAAGTAGATGCTGAAGCATAAGATCACCTCTGATCGCCTACCGTAGGACAATGACAACAGCAACCTAATAATGGCACAGATAATAATAGCTAGGAAATTACAGAGATTAAATCTGAACATCGATGAAGAAATAATCACAGCCAAGGGATCTTGATTTAGTTTTAGAGCACTGAAGGCTTAACAGATCATTTCAAAGTGACCGCAGCAGTGTTGGTGTTTAGTTTACTCAGCCGTAAAAGGTTTTGCAGGATTAAAAAGAACATTTTTAAGGCAGCTCGCCTAAGCTGTGCCAGCAGGACAGCTGCAAACTATTAATGAAGTAGCACATATCAAGAGCTGAGTAATATTACAGAACCAGTGTGTATAGCACATTGCAAAATTTGGCCATAATTATATTGAAAAAACCTTTTTTTTTTAGAAGAACGTTCAGCAAATGTTTATATAAAGTTTTAAAGAACATAAAGATGCAAACCAATGAATCAAGGTATATTGAACTAATGAAACAATGGATGACAAAGAACGGAGATCATGCTCTGCACTCCTACTTTCTTTGAAAAGATGTTGCTGGAAGTATAATACAAGATTTTAGGAGCAAAAACAGTGCAACTTCTAAACAGCTCCTTATTAATGACAAATGGATCGGTTAAAAACATTCAACATAAAGATTAGTAAAACAGAAACAAGAATCAAGTGTCTTTATGAGAGCAAGCTGCTATGGTATGGTCCTTTCAAGCCAAGTAAAACCATATTTACTAGTAGTCTTGTTAAGTCTCCAAAAACAGAATAATAACTAAAACAGGTGCAGCATTACAAAACTACTGAAGCAAGCCTATTACTTAGCAGTGCAGATACGTATTTTCTCAAATTTTCACAGCAGAACGGTAGCACCTCTGAAGAATTCAGATTTTGAGATTGTTCACAACCAGAGAAGGTAGTAGTATAAGGTTAATCAGGGTTCAAGAAGAAGATTTGACTTCAGAAGAATTCGCATGAATCTGGAAAATTTAGTCTTTGGAATGGAATAGACTTATCTTTAGCGACTTGCTAAGGAAATCTGTTGCGGCCTTCTGCCCAAGGGAGTCCGGCTGGTGCGGTCAAAGGAGTTTGTTGCGGCCAAGTGGCTCCGGCGTGGCCGAAGAGGTTCGTTGCGGCCAACTGACTCCGGCGTGGCCAAAGAGGTTCGTTGCGGCCAACTGACTCCGGTGCGGCAAAAGGAGTTGATGCGGCCAAGGAAATCTGTTGCGGCCTTCAGCCCAAGGGAGTCCGGCTGTCTTCCGGTCATGGCTGAGATGCGGCGGAAGTCCATACGGCCAAGAACTGATGCGGCCAAGGGGTTGGATTGTCTTCTGGCTGTGGAGTCGATGCGGCCTAGGAAATCGATGAGGCCAAGCCAAGGAGTGATGCGGCCGATGTTGCATTCGATCGACGTTGCGCCTGGTTTTTAGACAGCTCCTGAATTTTGATGAATGTTTGCCTCTAGACCTGCTTCCCTGACAAGTGACGGCTTGTTTTGTTAATTTAACAAATAATAATCAAAGCGCAAAGGTAATTTAAGATGAACTCGGGATTTGATCTTTCGCCACATCCTCCATTCGCCGGTTGCCTTATTCTGAGGCTTGCTGGAGGTCAATTTTTTGGAATGAGTTATAATCTCTGACTTGGATCAGTCCAGCTTTCGAGGACTCGCTTCTTGCCGGAGATTCGCAAGCCTAATTATTTGGCTTGAACTTGTAAGAGCTTTGGTGAACAAAGCTTCTTCGACATACTCATGACTTTCTCTTGATCTTTGCCATTCTTTTAACGGAGATTTTGGCCATTACGGCTCCCATCTCACAGAAATCTAAGGTTTCTTGCCTCCGACCAAACGGTTCTTCTTTACTGACGATTGAAGACCTTTAGGCATGGAAAAGCTTGCTATAAGGTGATTCATCGAAGTTACTCGTGAGTTCTTCGACTGTGTTGGATTCTTCCATTCATCCTTTCGATTCCTCCGCGCTTGACTCTTAACGCGGTGCCGAAGCGGATCGGCATCTCCAGCTTGTTCTTTCGATCTTCGATTTTACTCCGAAATCTATGTTCTTACTTCCTCTTCGATTTGACTCCCGACGATGCTTCCGGCTGGATCGTAGTGAGATTGTGGTTGTCGGCCTCAATCGGAGTGACTACCTTAATCACTAGTAAATTTTCGAACAAGATCGTGGTAAACTATCCTTGAGATCTTGGCTATGCGAATGAATTTCTCCGCCTCATCTCGTTATCGACCTGGACATTTTCCTGATTTCTTCTATTCTCTTCCAGAGTTGTCACAAAAAGGGCACGAATCACAGTTCATCGTAACATTTCTCTCGACCTGTGGATGGATCGTGGTTGATGTTCGTTTCCCACAGACGGCGCCAAATGAAAATACATTGTTTGGTTCCTTCTATTTTACAAACGTACAATACAACGAGAATTATTGCGGTTCGGCTAATAACCCAACCTACATCCACTTATTGATAATGTCTTTATTACTTCCTTTGGTATTACAACTTTTGAGAGCTTTCTAGTGTTTTTCTCTCTCTTCCCATAATGTGTCCCCTTACAAATGAGCCTCCCATCTCTATTTATAGGCTTTTTTGAGAGTGAAGCCTATCTCTTAATCCTTATATATGTAGTATCACTTCATTGGAGCCACCACTCTAGTTTTTGTACTTCTTTCCTTATAAGCCTTCCGGCCTCAAAGAGTAAGGTGCGGGATCCGGTCATGGAGTACGGGGCCGGAATACGGGACTCAATTATAGAACGCGGGCCGGAACGATGTTTGGTGCCCAAACTGTAGCCTGAACAAGGTCCTGAAGGGGGCCCGGGGTCTGGATCGGGATCTGTGGGCTGGACTGTTTTGACCCTCTTGCCTTCGTCATATTCTTGCCCTTGTCAGGGTGGGTCGGCCCACTTGTTTGTTTTTTTATGTTACATACATAATGTCGTTTTTAGCTCGGTATTTACCCGTTTTTTTGTGCCGTTCGTGACACGTCGTCCCGTTTAGCGAGACAAACCTCTTTATGTCTTCGAATTTATACTTCAAAACAATAATTATTCTTGTTATTTATAAATTCTATTAATTAGTATTTAATTTCTAATTGGTTTGTGTTTCACCATTTTAAGCGAAAACACCATGTCTTTTTATTCCGATTGTTTAACCAATTCTACAATGCCTCAATAATCACCTCAATAATCTCATAAGGTATCAAGACCTCGTTTTCCCTTCTAAAACATTTGTGACACGTTTTCAATGTACGAAACGATTTATTATATTATCGTTTATATTTCTTTTTCCTAAACCTCCTCAATGTCGTTTTAGGCTTCATTAATGTTTCCTAACGACTTTTAGGGTTTATTTAAATATTATATTATTCCCTTTTACTTATATAAGGATATTTGATTCCTTAATCTCTCAATAATTACTTTTATTTAATTAATCCATTATTCATTAAAGTAATTAATATTAGGGATATTTCATCAGAGGTCACGTCACGCTTGATGTGTGGTAGGGAGTGATATGTTTTGATTTTTTGTAATTCTTTTCTAACTTAAGTTTGCTTAGGAAATATCATATAGTATGACATTTGTTAAAAATTTGAATAGAAGAAGGGGGTCCTTAGCTTCAAGTCTAAGGTCAAGATGCTGGATTTGTGGACTTCATCCACGTTGAGGCACCAGGAGTCGAAAGACGTGGTGGAGAGGACTGGACTTGGACATTTGGTCCATATTGTGCATGGTAGCTTTGACCTTGCGCTCATTTTTGCATTCATGAAGAGATGGCAGCTGGACACGAACTCTTTCTACATTCCATTTGAAGAGATGACTATTACTCTCCATGATGTATATCACATCATGGAGATTCCCATCACCGGCCTAGCGGTTGTATACTAGTCGGAGGCGATTGACGTCCAGACCACTGACCATGCACCATCTTTGGAGGTTGTAATCCCATATATTGTGCGGCTTTTTGGGGTGACCAACAAGAAGGACTTACTGGAGTTTAAGTTCCTGGACAAGAACCAAGTACCATATAGAGCGCTCCGCGACCAATGTGGGGATGAGTACTGCTTAGCTGCACAAGAGAAGAGGGCATACCTGTGGTACCCAGTAGGAAAAATGATCTTAATCAACAAGGTTAACGATCGTGTCATGTCATACTCTTACTGGCCCCTCCGCGACCCAACCCTCATCTATTCATATGCATGGAGGAGCGGTGACACTGACTTACCTCTACTGGCAGCTCGGGATGGCCACTCAGGCACATACACGTCATCTTGCTGGATGTCTGACGTTGTTTCAAGCTAGAAATTTTAAATGAGTGATGAAATACTTTGAATTAAAATTTTTAAGGCTATGACATAATGGTTGAATGTGATTATTGTAGAGCTAGATATATGAGTACTTCCCCATGTTCAAACGAAATCAACTAGTGGATTTGGATGACACCATCCCCGTAGTGCCGAAATGGCTGCGTCTGCCAAGGAATGTGACAAACGACAAGAGGTTGTGTTATGTTAGAAGGCGGCTGGACGTGATGTCCACGACTAAGGTACGACTGAATCACTAGTGGATTGTGACAAAGTTGTGGTGTGCCGTTTGGCTAAATAGATTTTAAATTGTTTTTGTTTTTAAAATTTTTGAGTGCCACAGGTTGCTTGAGTGTCGTTTGGCGTCAATGGTACCACGACGTGTGAGGGGCGATCATGATGGTATGACATCATTCAGTACTTGGATGGCGTCGAGCCTTACATGCCGGATCGATGTCTGCTAACGAGGTTTTTGTAGAGAGAAGTATATACAAAAATAGATAAAAGAATCCTACAACTCTACTATGGGTAGCAAAAATCCCGGTCGGAATAAAGTGTAAGTAAATTACGACCAAGAGTATCGAACCCAAGGGACTTAATAGAAAATTAGTCCTAATCCTAGTAATTGCCTAATTCTAACAAGGGGGAAATGATCATTAATTTAAATTAAAACAACTATCTAATAATCTAACTAAATGGAGTATTTACAATGAACTATCCTTGATTCGGGATAATAATCAACCTAAGAACAAGTATGATCACAAAGTCAAATTAGCAAGTCTCGAATTAATCAAACCTATGAACGCGTTGGATGTCATGCCGGACATCAGACACACGACATATTCAAGGACTTTGAATGTGCCGGACACCAGCTATCCGGTAGTACACCCGGCAGGATCAATTTGTTAATGGTATTTCCAGTTTCGGGTCTGACAACAGGAACTCACCATCCATCATCGAATCCAGCAAATATGTTGCCAATGAAAGAACAAGATAGTGGAGAGATAACAGATTAATTCCAAATCTTAAGTCTTGAGGCCTAATCTATAGGAAACAAAGTTAAAGATCACTAAGATTCCACAACCTATTCTATTCTTGTTTTATGAACTTGAATAGAATTTTGAAATAAGGAGAACAAGTTGTGAACTTATTCCACTTTGCACAAAGATCAAAATCTTAGTTTGAAACTTGTAAATTTTATTAACGATCATAATTGTGTTACAAAGAAGATCATATCCCTAACCAATTGGATAACCAAGAATCCTACTCAACCAACCATACAATTACAAGAAGAGATATAAGGAGGAAAAGAGAATCAAACTTAGTAAGAAGTCCCTCAAACCCGATAGAAGTCTTCTCCTTGTAGGTTAGATTTGTAGAACTCCTTGGCAGCAATGCGTGGTCATTTTGGATGATATGAGGCATGGAATGTGGAATGAAGATGATGTTGAAGTGTGCAGACTCTCGGCCTATTTATAGACTTTAGATTCTTCCTGTGCAGGGAGTCATGCCGGATCAGTAGCACCCGGCACCACGCGCTTTTCAACGGTCAATTTAAAAGTCAAATCAGCGAGACGATGCTTGTGCCGGACAGGGGATGTCCGGCTCCACACCCGACATTGGTTGATTTGATAACGGTAATTAACTACTAACTTTCGGTGAACAAAGGCGACTCTTTACTGGTGCCGGCTATGGGTACCCGGCACTGCGTCCGGCAACACCTCTGCTCTGCTCCATACTGCTGACCTGAGTTGAACTTCCAGCATTATGCCAGGCATTACTTGGTCATTTGATAAGAAATTTATTCCTTGCATGAAAAACATACCAACATAAGTCTAAACTTATATAATAGACTTTATGTGCATGATAATATAAAAACTAGCCATTTTACCCTAATTTTAACTAATATTTACACAATTCCAAATTATAAAATATGATAAGTCTGAGGCTTATCAATGTCTCAGATAGTTCGGACTCGTACAATCCATCCCTTCAGAGCCGATCAAACCCCTTCACTGCTACCTCCACCGACATGGTCGGAACTACACAACATGTGTGATTTTGGGACCTTCATATGGAACAACACGACCTAGGCTACCAAGTGGCACTTTTCGGACGCACGGGTACGCCTGCCTTAGGAGATGGCACCGGCGATATAGCGATTCGTTGAGCATACCCACCCTGAAATACCTCGCAATTTAAAACAGTGATTAATTAGGCTAATGAAGATTTTAGAAGCTTAATTACACCTAAATAAACATGAGGGAACAATTCCCGAAGAAAATGGATCCATAAAACGGATTAAAACACAAATGAACCTTAAAGCACGTTTTTCAAGGAAACCGGGAAAACGTGACTTTAAGCGGGTTAACTAGACTCGTAATAATTATAGTCAATCAAATAGATATAATTAAACCTTAGTGAGGTCTGAACCATTAAAATTAATTAAACGAGAAAATTCCGAAAACGGGTTCCGGTTAAGAATAGTGCAAAACGAAAACTGTGGTGTGTTAAGTGTAATAAAAGCAAAAATAACTCCCCCTTTACAAATTAAAATCGGCCCCTTATTGTGTGGGTGTGGATTTTGTCAGCCCACTCTCCCCCTCTTCTTTAATTCCTTCCTTATTCACTAAAAGACAAACAAATAAAGTAAGAAAAGTAAAAGGGTAAAAGGTGAGTCTCTCTCCTCCATCCCCTCATCCTATCTTACAATTTTGCCCCCCCCCCCATTCAAACTTTTTTCCCTCTCAAGATCTCCCATGGCGATTTATACTTCCCCACTAGCTCAAACATTTCTCTCCTCCTTTTGAAGGCTCAAATCATCTCAAATTCATAAAAATTGTACCATTGAACTCCTCTTCTCTTGGGCATCATTTTCCACCCTTTTAAAACCCAAAGCTCCAAATTCATCACCATGGCTGTTGCCTCATTTGGAGCTTGAAGAAGACCATTGTGACCTCCATCACCTCCTTGTTGTTTTAAGGTAAAAAGAGTCTTTAAAATCCATCTTTTTCTAACTCTTCTTTGCAAAACAAAAATCCAAGTTGAGCTCTTGTTTCTCCCATATTACAGCCGGTTTTTATCTTCCATTTTGGAGCTGGAATTTTTCCACTTTGCTGTCCAAAAACCCCACCTAGAAGTGCAAGGTAATGACTCTTTTTAAACCCTAAACATGTGCCTAAGTTTCTAAGGTTAGTTTTTCTAAGTTAGTTTTTGTGTGGGTGGCTGTAGCATTTCCGAATTTGTGAGCCAAGAACAAGAACAAGGAAACAGAAGAATGAAGAAGGAGAAAGGAAGAGAGAAAAAAAGCTAGAAATCCAAGGTAAATGCACTTACCTTGAGTTAGTTTTATGTGACTTTTGAAACAGATTTTAAATCCTTGAATATGAGAAATTTACTTGTTTTGAGTAGGGGTTGTACTAACTACATAATGAGGAAAAGATTGGATTATTTTAGAGTTGTTTGAGTGATGATTAAAAGTTGGGAACCAAGGGAAGTAGATGTGTTTGTGCAAGGAACATTTTGTGAGTATATTGATAAAATGTGTGCTATAGTCCCTTGAGGATATGGTTAGTTGATGATGATAGGAACTGAAAATAATGCTTTGGGAATGTCTAAAAATTGTAGGGAAACTATGCCAATTTTCGTAGCAAAACCAAATGACTTAGGTGCTTAATGGGTAGAAATAGCCTAGGAGGGTAGTTGGTTTTAGTGTCGAACTTGGATAGTTAATCACTTAAGAAACTAAGTTAAAGAGGATTGTATATGGATGGGTAGAAATGGAAAGAAAATAATGCAAGTTGTAGAAGCTTAGAATGGCATAGAGGTGAACCATAGAGATAGGAAGCAAGAAAGAAACAAAAACCGCACTTACAACTCCTAGGAAAAACTAGGAAGAAATTATGTAATTAACCAAGATTTGATTAGGTGACTTAGTAAATGATTTAGGAGGGTTTAGAGTGCCAAACGATGTTTTTTTTTTTTTAAAATATGTTTAGATGCTTAGGAAAAGATTAGGGAAGAAATGGGTGAAAGAATGAAGTTAAACAAAAACTAAAAAAAATTAAAATATGTCAAAAGTGTAGCAGGGTCCGGGACTTAGGTCCAAGACCAAGTCCCGAACCACCCCCTAATTTATGGCCGAGAGTACATATACCACTTGGTTTAGGACTTAGCTTATGGCTAAAGACCCGGACCACCCCTATTTTTCATACCGAGAGTTTCTTCAGTGATTGGTCCGAGACTTGGTTCCATGACAAGGACCCAGACCAATTAAGAAAATGGTCGAGAGTTCACCCAGTGGTTGGTCCGGGACTTGGGACCCGGACAAGGTCCCGGAGCAACCCAAAAATGTCTTAAAACTTGTATAGCTTGAATTTTAAGATGGGGCTTTCAATGATAATAATATTATAATAAGGTAATTAGGACTTGATTAAGTGATTAAAGACTTAAACAAGCTTAAGAAGTGATGAGAGGTAAATAACTTAAGTGTGTAAGTTGAAATATCATGGGTTAGGTATTATAAGTCGGGAAACGTTAAAGATGAAACAAGTTAGGTTAATTATAGATAATTAACCGTACGATTACGTGATATGTTATAGGACCCGAATAATTGAACCTCGAAGGAAAAACTGGAAGTCCGAGATCGACTGTAAACGGTATGATTTTCTCATGCCCTGTATGCTAACGAGGCTACCTCGGCTTGTTTGTTTGTGTGTTTATGTGCAATCACCTAAACAAGATAAATGCATGTAATCGGTTTATTGCACTTACTAATATCTTGTGATTATTATGCCTTGCTTGAGTTGTGGCTGAACTTGGAAATTGTGATTGAAATTTGAAGTGCTTGTTTGATTGATTGGTTGTGAAAGCTTGATTGATTGATTGTGGGCCTCTCACTAACACCCTAACTTGATGACTTTGCCAACCTTGAGAATTTGAGAAATTGGAGTTTGTGAGAAGCCTGATAAAGTTTCGGCCACGCGTGAGGATGAGGTAACAAGAGAGATTGTTAACCGAATCCTGGCCTAATCCTCCCACCATGGTCCAAACCCCTTAAATGCGTAGCAACCCGAGGAGGTATAGCCAACTTTAAGCTCGGTGGTGGGGTAGTCTTGTCCCTGCCCGGAGGTCATACCGACTTGACTTGAGAATTATTCAGATAAGGATAATTGGTTGAGAAAAGATCTTGGCTTGTGTTGGTTGATGATCTTGAGCAAATAGATAACAACATCCGATTAATCCGGATGGAAATTGGACTAACTAAGTGTGAAGTTTGTTTGACTTGTGAATATTGATTGATGAATTGTGAAACATATGCCTTGCTTTGCTTGGTTGGTATGCTTGTATGATTGTCGCCATGCATACTTATGAATTTAATTATCTTAGCATGTTGTTTTATATAAAACAAACTCCATGTAGGTGACCAATTAGTCGGCATACCCTCGTTAGCACGCGGGGTATGCGAATTTCATACAAAGCTTTTGTTGAGCCCCTTGGGGCGCTGTTTTTTATTGCAGGTACTAGAAATGGTTGATGGTCGGAGAATGACCCGAACACACTCTTGCTAGATTACCTTTTTGATTGGTGTACCGAGTTGTACACCGTTTAGAGCCTTTTGATTAGCTGGTGTACCATGTGGTACACCCTTTTGGATTTGAGAATTGTAAACATTGTGAGACAAGGATAGTTGTCAAACACTTAGCACTTTTGGTAGACTTGAGGAAGGTTGTAATTTGTATTAACTCTTAGCACTCGGTAATCACTTTTTGGATATTGATTGTGAAGAAAAAGGTTGTAAGTACTGTTTGTGATATTGTTGTAGTTTGATTAATGGTAACTCGGTATTTCTTTTCTATCAGACCAGACTAATTGTTTGTTTGAATCCCTATTAGCCGTATGGGCGGCTAACGGAGTTGTATCACCCACCGTTTGGGTTAGTTGATCCGCTGCGATTAGATTGGAGACGGACGATTAGGCGTTAATTAGGGGATTAGCGGAAGGGGAATTACAAAAAGTGGTATCAGAGCGTAGTTACGCTCTGATAGGTCAAGAATTACCTAGTATAGTGATTGCAGAGTTAGGATTACCAACCGTTTTACAATAGAGAAATAGGAACCTAACCTTGAATAACCGTTAATGATAACGGATAACCCTTTTACGTCCGAAAAGACGATACCATTGCTTAAACCCAAGACCACCTGGTCATAGTACCTAATGTAAATCGTTACTTGTTCAGATGTCAGGAAGAGGACGCGATCGTGGCGATGGCCGCGGAGGGTCTACTGAGGGACCCGGCACACAGGCGATAGCTGAAATCGTCGCTGCCACTGTAGCACAGATGCTACCCCAAGTAATCGAGGCTGTACAGTAGAACCAACAAAACCAGCAACAACAACATCCCGAGCCACCGCAACCCCGGGAAGTAAATTGGGTAAAGGTAGTCGTAGATCTCTGACCTCCCTACTTTAGAGGCGAGAGCGACCCCGCCAAGCTTGAAGCCTATATCTCCGAGATGGAGACAGCATTCGAAACTCTCGAGGCTCCTACTAGAGTTCGAGTGAGGATAGCCGCCTACTACCTCAAAGATGCTGCTATGGATTGGTGGAAACTCGTCAAGGCCGAGTACACCACCGATCCCACCTTTGATTGGGCAGCCTTCACTGCCCTCCTCCGATCTAAATACTACCCCGACATGTCAAGACCAAAAAGTGCTTGGAGCTTGACGCTTTGAAGATGAAGGATAAGATGACCATCGACAAATATTATACCAAGTTCACCTCCATTCCGACTATTACCCAACCTTGGGTACACCGGGCAGGTGTTGGTAGACCACTTCTATGGCGGCCTGAGCCATCGCCTCCGGTACGGCATGGGTTACACCCGTTTTACCTCTCTCAAGGAGTGTTACCATGCTGCCTCACGTGATGAGATTACCGTCTAGCTGAGGGACAAGGAAAATGCGCTCAAGCGCAAATCCAACACCAAGAATGCTAGCTTAGAGGAGCAGCATCAAAACAAAGGCTAGAAGAAAAAGAAAGGGAAGTACACCCACCCACCTCAGAAGAGTACCCCCAGAGATAGCAGTGCCCACGCTGAGAAGGGCAAGGCAGCTGAGACATTGCGGCTCGCCTATCCTACGCTGGTGGCTGCAAAGCCGCTGAGATCTCACCCACCTAAGGGTAAGACTCCAAATTCAATTTGTACACATGTGAATTTAGTACTACTGCACCGAATGTGCTAACACTCAAACCACAGGTTATGGTTCCGGCTATGACAAAGCCAACTCCGAAGGCCGTTACTACAATTGCAAGATCTGCAGGAAGAACCACCACATCATCGACTACTAGGGAAATGAAGTGAGATGCTATGAGTGCAGCCAGATGTGACACCGATCTTTTGAGTGCCCAAACAAGTCAAAGCTTAAGGGCAATTATCAGAGCTTCAAGCAGAGAGAAGGCAAGGAGGTTGCATCTGGGGATGCTTAGGCCCAGCAGACCTCATAGGGACAGGGGTCCCGAGGTGCTCAGAAGAGCGCACCACAGAGGCAGCCGGCCTTTCATATCATAGACCGAGATGGGACCGGTATCTAGACCGGTCTAGGTACTTTTGAACACCCTTGATCCTTGAGAGCATGCCTACTGTTTAAACTATTTGCATGAGTGAATGTTTGAATGACATAGAAATTCTAGTATGAATTGAGCATGAACCGAGCTAGTTTGAAGCTAGAACTCACGTTAGATAAGTTTATAACCTTAGGGACTTTCAATATCTGTTACCCTATACCTTCAAACCCACTTCATGAAGAAACTGACATCACCACTCACCACATCACCAATGAGCAGTGTCAGGTCATCCGGCCAGGTATGATCTTATTAAAAGGATACCTAACACCCGAAGCGCAGATCGCCATCATCCGATGATGCAACGAGCAAGGAGCAGGTCTAGGAGGATTTTACACACCCGAATTACCCGGTGGAGCGAAGATAAAGCTGAAGATGATGTGCTTGGGAAAGGACTGGAATCCTTATACCAAGACATACCAACAAACGCAAGCGGAAGACGGAGCAACACCACCAGCAATACCCAATGAATTTCAAACGGTTATTGCACAAGTTGTAGAGATTACGCAGCAACTTGAAGCTGATCCAATTCCTACACTTGAAGCGGACCTTTGTATTATTAACTTCTACGAAGAAGGTGGACGACTTGGTTTACACCAAGATAAGGACGAGACAGCGGAATCTCTCGAATTGGGAGTGCCTGAAGTGTCTTGGTCCATTGGTGATGACGCCGAATTTCTATATAGAGAGTAGAAGCGTGTGGACCTCACCGAGAAACTGGTACCATCGACGGTAGTTAACGCTACACACCTGAAACCAGGATGCCTGAACCTTACCTTTAGAAAGTATTAATCATGTAACATCATGTATATGATAGCTATGGGTATTAGAGACACACCATGTATGATGGATGTTTATCAATAAAAGTAGTGTTGGCTATTAAATTCCACTTGCGTTATACCATCGAATCTTATAAAGCTTGTGAATCATTAGGTTGTGGACTCGGTACGGAAAGTACCCAAAGTATCCTTACACAAACACAGGCTGGTAGCATAATTATCACGGGTACCTTTCCAGTAAATGGCATTGATGTCACTGTACTATTCGACTCCGGTGCCTCTCATACCTTCGTTTCGCCATCATTCGCGAAGAGGTTGGGGCTAAACGCATATGATCTACCAGATTTCATGGTTACGCTCCCGTCGAAGGAGCAAGTTAGATGTACGAAGTACTACCGAAATGCCACTATCCAAATTAAAGGTGAAGAGTTTCCCATTTTCTTTATCGAATTCAACGGTTTGGGATTCGACTTGATAGTCGGGATGAACTGGTTGAAGTGGCACAAGGGGAGAATCCTCTGCACCGAGCATAGATTGCTGCTCAAGAGTCCGTCTAGGGTAACAGTTTCACACCGCCAGAGGCCTAGAGAGCCTTCGACTACGATCATCTCCACCATGTCCATGTATCGAGAGCTCAGAAAATGGCACAAGGTATTCCTTTGCTATGTGCAAGACTTGGAGCGAGACCCTGAATTCAGCACCGACATACCGGTAGTTTCGGAGTTCCCGGATGTGTTTCTGAAGGAACTTCTAGGCATACCACCATGGAGAGCAGCTGAATTTGAGATTGAGCTTGTGCCGAACAAGAGTCCGATTGCTAGGGCACCTTACAGTTTGGCACTGGTAGAGATGGCTGAATTGAAAGTACAGTTGAAAGATTTACTCGATAAGGGGTTTATACGCCCGAGCGTATCACCCTGGGGAGCACCGGTTCTCTTTGTGAAGAAGAAGGACGGTAGCCTCCGCCTCTGCATTGACTACTGTGAGCTTAATGCGGTCACTGTGAAGAACAAATACCCATTGGCACACATCGATGACTTGTTCGACCAGTTGAAGGGAGCTTCAGTCTTCTCCAAGATTGACCTCCGATCCAGATATCACCAGATTGCCATCAGAGAACCCGATGTTGAGAAGACAGCTTTCCGTACGAGATATGGTCACTTTGAGTTTACAGTGATGCCATTCGGACTGTCAAACGCACCAGCAAAGTTCATGGATTTGATGAATCGGTTGTTCAATGAGCAGTTAGACACTTCAGTGGTGGTCTTCATCGACGACATTCTCTTTTATTCAAAGTCGAGAGACGAGCATGAGAGCCACTTAAGAAAAGTACTTGAGACACTGTGCGAGAACCAATTGTATGTGAAGTTCTTCAAATGCGAGTTCTGGCTTGACCAGGTATCATTCCTTGGTCACGTGATCTCGAGTGCGGGTTTCTCAGTTGATCTGGCTAAGATAGAAGCAGTACGTTCATGGCCAAGACCTAAGAATGTTTCTGACATCCGGAGCTTTCTTGGTCTAGCCGATTATTACCGGAGATTTGTGAAAGACTGATAAGCCGCAGACTTATCATATTTTATGTACTAGATTTAGGATTATATTTATCTAAATAAGGTTAAGTAGTTAATATTTATGTTATATTATGTATTAAAGTGTATTATTTGTTCAGTCTTATGTTTTTATATGTTTTTCATGCAAGGAAACACTTTTGACCAAAATGCCGGACATAAGGCCAGTTAACTCATGCACAGCACAAGCGTGGAGCAGAAAAGGTGCTATGCCGGGTATGTTGTCGGGTACATCCCAGCCGGCACAAGTAAAAAGTTGCCTCAGTTCACCAGAAGGTAGCAGTACATGAAGAGGTGCCTTTTGATGAAGAGGTGTCTTTTGATGAAGAGGTGTCTCTTGGCAAAAAGGTGTCTTATGGTGAAAAGGTGTCTCATGGTGAAAAGGTGTCTTATGGTGAAGAGGTGTCTTTTAGTTGGAAAGATGTCTTTTGGATGAGAAGACACTATGGAAAGACATCATTTGGTGATGTGTCTTTGCATACCAATACAACTAGGGTAAAAGGTATCTTTTGCTAAAGACATGTCTTGAAGGTGTATCTTTATGGAAAGACATCATTTAAGATATGTCTTTCCATAGAATCACTTCCAACACCTATAAATACCCTTCACATGTGGTCATTTGAGAACACACTTCAACACCCCTATACACTCCATTCACATTTCCATTTCCGTACTCCTCCAAGGTGTTGGTGTCCAAGGAAGTTCTATGCAACTTTCCACGCGAAGAGAAGAGATCCATGGCGGGTTAAGGCTACATCCAATTTTCTTATCTCCTGTGTATTCTCTCTCTTGATCTGTGAGGATGGTGGAGTAGGAATTCCTTGCTAGTTCTTTGGTTAGGGAATGAAACTCTCCTTGTAAAATAATGTGTTCTTCTTAATATAATTTCAAGTTTATTAAGAGATGGTTCTTAATGTAAGAGAATTAGTTGATCACTCATTCTCTTTATGCAAATTTTACTTGAGGAAGAAAAGCCCAAGAGTAGAATAGGTTAGACACTCTTAATGATCTTCCTACTTTCTTCTTATGAATTAAGGGTTAGTAGTAAGAGTGAGAATTAATCCATCTTCCCCCATTTCCTTGTTCATTTCGTGGCATGATATAAGCTCGATTTGTTAATAGGGATTAGTTTCTTGTTATCGGACTTGGAGCAAGAGAGTGGCATTTACACTTTGAAGGTGTCGGGTGTAATGTCGGATCTCCTTTGTCCGGCACATTCAATGTCTTTGAATGTGTCGTGCATTTGGTGCCCGACAGGATGTCCGGCGCATTCAATTGTTGGTTAATTCGAAGGCTTGTGTTTATGTTTCGAGTTCATATTGATACCTAGATGGTTTTATACCCTAGATCAAGGATAATTTCATTGTAATTACCACATAGTTTAGTTAGATTTAATTAGGTTTAAAATTACATTCAATTTCCCCCCTATCTAGAATAGGTTATTACCGGATTAGGAGTAGTTTTCTATAAGTCCCTTGGGTTCGATACTCTCGGTCGTAATATATTTACACTATACTCCGACCGCGTTTTATTTGCTACCCGTAGTAGAGTTGTAGGTTTAGTTTAGTATTTTATTCTTTTTTATGTATATAGTTTTCCTACAATTTTTCTATTAGCAAATTGGTGCCGTTGCCGTGCACGGCCGGATAAGTCATACCCGGCACATTCAACATTTCTTGTTTTCTAACTTTTTTATTCGTTGTTGGTTTTATAGATTGATCATGCCGTGCGTAATGCCGGGTCTCCTATATCCGGCATCTTGGAGGAAGTCCTACGCCGGATAGGATTTACCCGTCGCACAACCCGGCACTTTCAACCTTAAACTGTTATTTTGTATTCTCTCTTCAAATTTAGAGTTGTTTGTAAATATTCCTTCCTATTTTCACTCTTCTCTTATTTTTACCTTCTCTTTCCCGTTTAATTTATTTCTTTTTTTTTCGAGTTTGAAATCGCCGGGCGTAACGCCGGGTAAAATCAACCCGGCAATCTTGGAGGAAGTCCAATGTCGGGCTCTGCACACCCGGCACCACGTCCGGCATACGCAATTTTGTTTCTTCTTTTAATTTTTGCAAAGTTAATTATGTAGATATCTTTTTATTTGTTATTACAAACATATGGTTCTATCCATCTCTTCTCTCTTTTTGATTTATTTTATTTTCTTTTCAAGTTTAAACAAGCCGGGCAGGAAGCCGGGTAAAACTAATCCTGCATTAATGGAAGAAGTCCATTGCCGGATACGAGGCGCCCGGCATTATGTCAGACATATTAAAAAAAAATTCATTTATTTTATTTTTTTATTTTTCTCTCTTGAATTGGTAACATTCTTGTCTTATTATTATTTTTCGTACTCTAATTTGTTTAATTTAAAATTTTGTATACTCCTCCAAAGTAAATTAGATGAATGCACTTCAAGCACACTCCCTACACAAATACTCAAATACAGCAGACGATTGGCAAGAGCTCTTTCCTCAGCAGGTGAATGTGGTTAGTGCACGACCACACACCTAGTTCACCGAATTCCAAGATTTTTCAACACCTGAGGAAATGGAAATTGCAAGAGATCTGACCGTTCGCATGGAGCATAAGTCGCTGCAGCAACGTTTTGCTCAACTATGACCGTCTGGTCAACTCCAGTCTCCAACGCCAACATGATCAACGGGAGTATGCGAGATCGGTCATAATCTCTTCCCAAATCTTTGATCATTCGCCAAGTAGCCAAAAGGCTAAGTGTAGGGCAGCCCCCACTCGTCTGGTCTTCTTTCACCACAGGGGAGTCATTTTCTTCTTAATTCCTTTTAATTTTCTTTATTAATGTCTTTTTTTATTTATTTTCTTTTTCTTTCGAACACTGGGGACAGTGTTCCTGCCAAGTGTAGGGCAGGGACCCCCTTTAAAAAAATTAAAAATAAGTTTTTATTTATAATAATATGCTTAAGTTTTGTGTTTAATCAATGTTTTACAAAACTTTTTGCATGTTCTTGATTAAGATGAGATTAGGAATGAATAAATGTTTGTTCTCTCAAGAGGTAAGCTTTCTAATGACTTGTAGATTCCTGTTTTTAACTTTTTGATTCTTTTTATTTAAACATGAGTATATGATCTTTCTCCTACTTCTTTCCTTTATGTACTTCTGGGTACTATTTCCTTCTCTTTTCAAATTGTGAAAAATCTTTTGGGTGAAAAATCTTAAATAGGGATTTTGTGAAAAAAAAAAAGAAGAAGAAAAAGAAAACAAAAAGAAAGAAAAATCTTCTTCCAAAGGAAAAGCATCATATTCCTTGAGGTTGCAATGAACTACCTTAGAATAAAAGCAACAAACGAGAGTTTTTCCTTTTGTGTTTCTCCTAAATTACCCGTTCTTCAATGCAAAAAAAATTCATGGTTGATTCAGAAACCCTTGCAAAATAGGGCTGAATATAAAAACCATCGATGAGTGTCTTGGCCACATTCAGAAACTCTTGAAAAATAGAGCTGAATGATGGAAACCGGAAAAAGGAGAGATTACAAAAATCCCTTATGCAAAATAGCTCAAAAGTTTTTGATCGGTTTTGAAAAGTCTGTGCTTTTATACCCATTCGTATGTTTCTGATGGAATAAGGAGGTTTAAGTGATACTTGTGGATTAGAGTCAAATAGTTGAGAATATTTATCTAATTGTCATCCTAGAGTTTATCTGTTTTGTGCATAAGTATTTACTCCTTCCTAATCTAATTTTGCTCGAGGACTAGCAAAAGGTAAGTGTAGGGCCTTGATAAGCCACAGACTTATCATATTTTATGTACTAGATTTAGGATTATATTTATCTAAATAAGGTTAAGTAGTTAATATTTATGTTACATTATGTATTAAAGTGTATTATTTGTTCAGTCTTATGTTTTTATATGTTTTTAATGCAAGGAAACACTTTTGACCAAAATGCCGGATATAAGGCCGGTTAACTCTTGCACGGCACAAGCGTGGAGCAAAAAAGGTGCTATGCCAGGTATGTTGCCGGGTACATCCCAGCCGGCACAAGTAAAAAGTTTCCTCAGTTCACCAGAAGGTAGCAGTACATGAAGAGGTGCCTTTTGATGAAGAGGTGTCTTTTGATGAAGAGGTGTCTCTTGGCAAAAAGGTGTCTTATGGTGAAAAGGTGTCTCATGGTGAAAAGGTGTCTTATGGTGAAGAGGTGTCTTTTAGTTGGAAATATGTCTTTTGGATGAGAAGACACTATGGAAAGACATCATTTGGTGATGTGTCTTTCCATACCAATACAACTAGGGTAAAAGGTATCTTTTGCTAAAGAAATGTCTTGAAGGTGTATCTTTTTGGAAAGACATCATTTAAGATATGTCTTTCCATAGAATCACTTCCAACACCTATAAATACCCTTCACATGTGGTCATTTGAGAACACACTTCAACACCCCTATACACTCCATTCACATTTCCATTTCAGTACTCCTCCAAGGTGTTGGTGTCCAAGGAAGTTCTATGCAACTTTCCACGCGAAGAGAAGAAATCCATGGCGGGTTAAGGCTACATCCAATTTTCTTATCTCCTGTGTATTCTCTCTCTTGATCTGTGAGGATGGTGGAGTAGGAATTCCTTGTTAGTTCTTTGGTTAGGGAATGAAACTCTCCTTGTAAAATAATGTGTTCTTCTTAATATAATTTCAAGTTTATTAAGAGATGGTTCCTAATGTAAGAGAATTAGTTGATCACTCATTCTCTTTATGCAAATTTTACTTGAGGAAGAAAAGCCCAAGAGTAGAATAGGTTAGACACTCTTAATGATCTTCCTACTTTCTTCTTATGAATTAAGGGTTAGTAGTAAGAGTGAGAATTAATCCATCTTCCCCCATTTCCTTGTTCATTTCGTGGCATGATATATGATCGATTTGTTAATAGGGATGAGTTTCTTGTTATCGGACTTGGAGCAAGAGAGTGGCATTTACACTTTGAAGGTGTCGGGTGTAATGCCGGATCTCCTGTGTCCGGCACATTCAATGTCTTTGAATGTGTCGTGCATCTGGTGCCCGGCAGGATGTCCGACGCATTCAATTGTTGGTTAATTCGAAGGCTTGTGTTTATGTTTCGAGTTCATATTGATACCTAGATGGTTTTACACCCTAGATCAAGGATAATTTCATTGTAATTACCACATAGTTTAGTTAGATTTAATTAGGTTTAGAATTACATTCAATTTCCCCCCTGTTTAAAATAGGTTATTACCGGATTAGGACTAGTTTTCTATAAGTCCCTTGGGTTCGATACTCTCGGTCGTAATATATTTACACTATACTCCGACCGGGTTTTATTTGCTACCCGTAGTAGAGTTGTAGGTTTAGTTTAGTATTTTATTCTTTTTTATGTATATAATTTTCCTACAATTTTTCTGTTAGCAAAGACTTTTCTAAAGTCACAAAGCCCATGACACATTGATGAAGAAAGATGAACCGTTTGTGTGGACAAACGATTGTGAGGAATCCTTTCAGAGTTTGAAGGACTCGTTGACCTCAGCGCCCGTTCTCCCTCTCCCTGAGGGCACAGAGGGATTCAAGGTGTATTGTGATGTGTCTGGTAAAGGCATGGGATGCGTACTCATGCAGCATGGCAAGGTAGTAGCTTACGCCTCACGCCAGCTGAAGAAACATAAGGAGAATTACCCGACTCACGACTTAGAGCTTGAGCCATTGTCTTCGCATTGAAGATATGGCAACATTATCTAATCCGGGTAAGCATCACCATTTATTCTGATCATAAGAGCCTGCAGTACATCTTCACACAGAAAGAATTGAATCTGAGACAGCGGTGGATGGAATTCCTTTCTGATTATGACATCGAACTTCAGTATAAAAAAGGGAAGGTGAACGTTGTAGGCGACACCCTGAGCTGTCGAGCACACTCACTCCATTCACTACTCGCTTCTTCTAGCTTGGTTGATGAGGTGTGAGACGCTCAGTTGAGCGACCCTTACATGATAGAGATAAGACAGAAAATCACAGAGGGTACATTCGAGAACCGGAAGTATGACTTCAAACTGCATGAAGATGGTCTGATCCGACTGAATGGCAGATTATGCTTCCCCTGAAGCAATGTTGAGCTAAGGGATCGCATTCTGTGAGAATCACACTGTTCTTCATTATCCATCCGGGAGCCTCCAAGATGTACAAAGACATGAAGAGGTACTTCTGGTGGTCAGGAATGAAAGCTGATGTGACTGAGTACGTTCTAAGGTGCCTCACGTGCCATAAGGTGAAATTTGAGCACCGAAGACCGGGCAGAATGGTACAATCTATGCCAATTCCAGAGTGGAAATTTCATGATATCTCCATGGATTTTGTTGTTGGACTCCCACCTACTAGGGGAGGACTCAACATGATCTGGGTTATAGTCGATCGCCTCACCAAGGTTGCCCACTTCAGACCGATGAGGACACCTGGAAGTGGCGAAGCTCGCTGAGCTATTAGACCAGGAGATCATCCGACACCATGGAGTCTCGAAGACTATTGTATCTGACCACGATACCAGATTTCTTTTGAGATACTAGAGAGCTACATGGGAAGCGCTGGGTACTGAGTTGAAGCTTGCACTGTGTTTCACCCACAGACTGACGGTCAGACAGCAAGGACCATCTAGACACTTGAGGACATGCTTAGAGCATGTGCCTTAGACTTCCAGGGGAGATTGGATTGATAAGCTTAATCTTATCGAGTTTTCATATAATAATAGTTATCACGCTTTGATTAAGATGTCGCCATTCCAAGCTCTGTACGGTAGACCTTGCCGTACCCCTTTGTGTTGGGATGAGTCAAGTGAAGCGGTCATTATAGGACCGGAATACCTTGAACAAGTACAAGCTGAAGTTCAGCAAATCTGAGTGAATATGAAAGCAGCCCAAGATAGGCAGAAATCTTATGCTGATGTGACACGACGCAACCTTGAGTTCGCCGTGGGTGATCAGGTGTTTCTGCGCGTTTCACCTATGAAGGGCGTGTTTCGATTTGGCTAAAAGGGCAAGCTGAGCCTGAAATTTGTAGGGCCGTATAAGATTACTGAGAGAGTTGGATCCGTAGCCTACAGGTTAGCCTTACCAGAGGATTGGGACATGTGCACGAAGTGTTTCATGTTTCACAACTCAAGAAATACATAGCCAATCCTTCTCATGCTCTAGAGCCCGAACACTTATCCCTAGAGCTGACAATAAGATATGTCAAGACTGCACTACGAATCCTTGATACTAAGACTAGAGACACTTGCCATAAGTCAGTGCGAATGGTCAAAGTCTTGTGGTCAAACCACGACGTCGAGGAAGTGACTTGGGAATTAGAGGACGCCATGAAGGCTAAGTACATAGTTATTTGTAGACTAGATTGTCTAGTGCTTAGAGGTATGAGGCATACCCTTTTTAAGGGGGGTAGAGCCATTTTGTTTTTGGCATTGCTTCGGGATAGCATTGCATTATATGTAAGTTTGTATTACATTTTGTTTGACTTAGTGTAACAACCAGAGTATTGGTTGTAATTGTTGGTTGTAATTGTAGAATTGGTTCGTGCTTGAAGTTGAATGATATTGCTTGTATTGTATTGAGAAACTTGAATTATATGGAGAATGGTGCTTGCATTGTGATGTGCTTGCATTGTATGGTATGTGAATACCTTTGTTTGGCAGAATTTCAATTCTGTAAGGTGTAGTGTTGTGTGATCATTGACAATTGAATGTCAATGGAACAAAGATAATAATTCACTAACTTTGAACAACTTTGAGGGCAAAGTTCCTTAAGGGGGTAGATTGATATACCCTGAACTTTAAAATAGTGATTAATTTGGCTAATGAAGATTTTAAAAGCTTAATTACGCCTAAATAAACATGAGGGAACAATTCCTGAAGAAAACAGATCCATAAAAAGGATTAAAAACATAAACAAACCTTAAAGCGCGTTTTTCGAGGATACCGGGAAAACGTGACTTTAAGCGGGTTAAATAGACTCGTAATAATTATAGTCAATCAAATAGCTATAATTAAACCTTAGTGAAGGTCTGGAACCATTAAAATTAATTAAACGAGAATATTCCGGAAAACGGGTTCCGGTTAACGAATAGTGCAAAACGAAAACTTGTGGGGTAAGTGTAATAAAAGCAAAATAACTCCCCCCTTTACAAATTAAAAATCGGCCCCTTATTGTGTGGGTGTGGGATGATTTTGTCAGCCCACTCTCCCCCTCTTCTTTAATTCCTTCCTTATTCACTAAAAGACAAACAAATAAAGTAAGAAAAGTAAAAAGGGTAAAAGGTGAGTCTCTCTCCTCCATCCCCCTCATTCCTATCTTACAATTTTTGCCCCCCCCATTCAAACTTTTCCTTCCTCCTCAAGCTCTCCCATGGCGATTTATACTTCCCCACTAGCTCAAACATTTCTCTCCTCCTTTGAAGGCTCAAATCATCTCAAAATTCCATAAAAATTGTACCATTGAACTCCTCTTCTCTTGGCCATCATTTTCCACCCTTTAAAAAACCCAAAAGCTCCAACTTCATCACCATGGCTGTTGCCTCATTTGGAGCTTGAATAAGACCATTGTGACTTCCATCACCTCCTTGTTGTTTTAAGGTAAAAAGAGTCTTAAAAATCCATCTTTTTCTAACTCTTCTTTGCAAAATGAATATCCAAGTTGAGCTCTTGTTTGTCCCATATTCCAATCGGTTTTTATCTTCCATTTTGGAGCTGGAATTTTTCCACTTTGCTGTCCAAAAACCCCCACCTAGAAGTGCAAGGTAATGACTCTCTTAAACCCTAAACATGTGCCTAAGTTCTAAGTTAGTTTAAGGGTTAGTTTTCTAAGTTAGTATTTTTGTGTGGGTGGCTGTAGCATTTCCGAATTTGTGAGCCAAGAACAAGAACAAGGAAAAGAAGAAGAATGAAGAAAGGAGAAAGGAAGAGAGAAAATAAAGCTAGAAATCCAAGGTAAATGCACTTACCTTGAGTTAGTTTTATGTGACTTTTGAAACAGATTTTAAATCCTTGAATATGAGAAATTTACATTGTTTTGAGTATGGGTGTACTACTACATAATGAGGAAAAGATTTGGATTATTTTAGAGTTGTTTGAGTGATGATTAAAAGCTTGGAACCAAGGGAAGTAGATGGTGTTTGTGCAGGAAAATTTTGTGAGTATATTGAATAAAATGTGTGCTGCTATAGTCCCTTGAGGATATGGTTAGTTGATGATGATAGGAACTGAAAAATAATGCTTTGGGAATGTCTAAAATTGTAGGGAAACTATGGCCAATTTTCTGTAGCAAAACCAAATGACTTAGGTGCTTAAATGGGTAGAAATAGCCTAGGAGGGTAGTTGTGTTTTAGTGTCGAACTTGGATAGTTAATCACTTAAGAAACTAAGTTAAAGAGGATTGTATGGATGGGTAGAATGTGGAAAGAAAATAATGCAAGTTGTAGAGCTAGAATGGCATTAGAGGTGAACCATAGAGATATGAAGCAAGAAAGAAACAAAAACCGCACTTACAACTCCTAGGAAAAACTAGGAAGAAATTATGTAATTAACCAAGATTTGATTAGGTGACTTAGTAAATGATTTAGGAGGGTTTAGAGTGCCAAAATGATGTTAAAATATGTTTAGATGCTTAGGAAAAGATTAGGGAAGAAATGGGTGAAAGAATGAAGTTAAAACAAAAACTAAAATGTAAAATCTGTCAAAAGTGTAGCAGGGTCCGGGACTTAGGTCCAGGACCAAGTCCCGCACCACCCCCTAATTTATGGCCGATAGTACATGTACCACTTGGTCCGGGACTTAGCTTATGGCTAAAGACCCGGACCACCCCTATTTTTCATACCGAGAGTTTCTTCAGTGATTGGTCCGGGACTTGGGTTCATGACAAGGACCCGGACCAACCAAGAAAAATGGCCGAGAGTTCACCCAGTGGTTGGTCCGGGACTTGAGACCTGGACAAGGTCTCAGACCAACCCAAAAATGTCTTAAAACTTGTATAGCTTGAATTTTAAGATGGGGCTTTGAATAATAATAATATTATAAGGTAATTAAAACTTGATTAATAATGTATAATGGTGATTAAAGACTTAAACAGGCTTAAGAAGTGATGGGAGGTAAGTGTGTAAGTTGAAATACCATGGGTTAGGTATTATAAGTCGGGAAATGTTAAAGATGAAACGAGCTAGGTTAATTATAGATAACTAACTGTACGATTACGTGATATGTTATAGGACCCAAATAGTTGAACCTTGAAGGAAAAACCAGAAGTCCGAGATCGACGATGAACGGTATGATTTTCTCATGCCCTGTATGCTAACGA
Source organism: Limonium bicolor (assembly GCA_023374045.1). NCBI lineage: Eukaryota > Viridiplantae > Streptophyta > Magnoliopsida > Caryophyllales > Plumbaginaceae > Limonium > Limonium bicolor. The sequence continues at coordinate 149,347,684 of CM041782.1, forward strand.
GGCTACTCGGCTTGTTTGTTTGTGTGTTTATGTCCAATCACCTAAACAAGATAAATGCATGTAATCGGTTTATTGCACGTACTAATATCTTGTGATTATTATTCCTTGCTTGAGTTGTGGCTGAACTTGGAAATTGTGATTAAAATTTGAAGTGCTTGTTTGATTGATTGGTTCTGAAAGCTTGATTGATTGATTTGGGCCTCTCGCTAACTCCCTAACTTGATGACTTTACTAACCTTTAGAATTTGAGAAATTGGAGTTTGTGAGAAGCCCGGTAAAGTTTCGGCCACGCGTGAGGATGAGGTAACAAGAGAGATTGTTAACCGAATCCTGGCCTAACCCTCCCACCATGGTCCAAACCCCTTAAATGTGTAGCAACCCGGGGAGGTAAGCCAACTTTAAGCCCGGTGGTGGGATAGTCTTGTCCTTGCCCGAAGGTCATACCGACTTGATTTGAGAATTATTTAGAGAAGGATAATAAGTGGAGAAAAGATCTTGGCTTGTGTTGGTTGATGATCTTGAGTAAAGAGATAACAACATCCGATTAACCTGGATGGAAATTGGGCTAACTAAGTGTGAAGTTTGATTGAGTTGTGAATATTGATTGATGAATTGTGAAACATATGCCTTGGTTGGTTGGTATGCTTGTATGATTGTCCCATGCATGCTTATGAATTTAATTATCTTATCATGTTGTTTTATATAAAATGAACTCCCTGTAGTCGACCAATTAGTCGGCGTACCCCGTTAGCATGCGGGGTATGAGAATTTCATACACAGCTTTTGCTGAGCCCCTTGGGGCGCTGTTTTTATTGCAGGTTCTAGAAATGGTTGATGGTCGGAGAATGACCCGAACGCACTCTTGCTAGATTAGCTTTTTGATTGGTGTACCGAGTTGTACACGGCTTAGAGCCTTTTTTATTAGCTGGTGTACCATGTGGTACACCCTTTTCGATTTAAGAATTGTAAACATTGTGAGACAAGGATAGTTGTTGAACACTTAGCACGTTTGTTAGACTTGAGGATGGTTGTAATTTGTATTAACTCTTAGCACTCGGTAATCACTTTTTAGATATTGATTGTGGAGAACAAGGTTGTAAGTACTGTTTGTGATATTGTTGTAGTTTGATTAATGGTAACTCGGTATTTCTTTTCTATCAGACCGGACTAATTGTTTGTTTGAAGCCTTGTTAGCCGTATGGGCGGCTAATGGCGTTGTATCACCCGCCGTTTGGGTTAGTTGATCCGCTACGATTAGTTTGGAGACCGTGACGATTAGGCATTAATTAGGGGATTAGCAGTAGGGGTGTTACACACCCTCTGGTGCACCCCATTGGTCACAGGGGTGGGGTTTCTACAAGGCTGGAGGTTCATCTATCGGTATGTTTTTGCTTAGTTTCACTAATATTTATCATTTACCACTCCTTTTTTACTAAATATGATAATTAACTTACAATTTTATTTTTAGTACTATAGGAGGTTGCTCCGAGACTGTTGAGTATGGCGCCTGAGAACAACTAGAGCTAGCATGACAGTATTCCCCCCTCCCCCTCGGTATGTTGGCATGGTATAGGAGTGCTTCAACTTTGCCAGACTACACGTCAGCAACACCCCAGCCACAACATCTAGGCCGATGAACTCCAAAGGTTTTCGGTTTTATTGTCCTTCACACTGTCCTAAGAGTTGTTAAGGCTCGAAACACAAAGTTTCTTGAGGACTTCAGAAATAGTGGGAGTTTTGTATCTCATATTGAGGCTCTTAAGGAATCAAGTGAGGAACCATCCTCAATTACAGGTCTGGCTGATCCACCTAGATTAATGAAGTGGTTGGAGCCTCACTTCTCTCTCTCTCTCTCTCTCTCTCTCTCTCTCTCTCTCTCTCTCTCTCGCAGTGCTCTCAAGATAGTAAGCAAATAAGTAATGATCAAAGTATATTGATGTGAGCGCGAGTCCATCTTACACAGCTATGACCCCTATTTATAGGTCTGTCATGAAGCTTAACTGTTCCTGCACGATCGTGGGCCCTACTTTTCTAGAACATTCTATAGTATGTGAGCCATTTTACATATGATCCCTTTTTACATCATTTTACACTTCTTAATTTTGACAGCTATTCCCTTAATCTCTAACTGCCCGGTTATTTTGATCACAATTGATCTATTCACCTAAAATTGTCGGTAAGAATACCTATTTAATTTTATCGGTAGAAGCACCTATTTTCTGCGTCCGGTCGTATCTATACATTTTCTACTGATAGAGGGCTTTCCAATTGTTTTTAGTAAAAGCCTCGGTTGTTCTGACCGGTAGTGCCCCTATTCATCAGTCCCACAAGATCTTTCCTTAGTTATAAGGGAAGATCTTCCTTCCATACAAGTTTTTGTTTTTTTCTTTTTTGATTATCCTGCTCCATTCTTTCTAGTCCCACAAGACCTTTTCTTTTAAAAATTTAAAGGGAGAGGTCTTTACTGGCTGAAATTTTTTTTGTCTGGTGGAGTTCTTCTAGTAGTCTGCTTTACTAGCCCTGACCCCTCATCTTCCGAAGCTACTACTAGCCTAACACGGCTGCAGCTGTCATCATTGCTTTTTGATAGGACACACCTCCTTGCTGCCTATTTAAAGCAACCCATTTCTCTTCCTTTCCACTTCCTGCTTCCTCCGACTGTCGAATTTCTTGTTTCTTGCTCTCCCGCTTTCTTGCTTCTGCCTTCCTCTCCCATTTTGATTGCAAACCTTCGTTACTTCGCCACTTCCCTCACGGATTTTGCAAACCCCATTATGTTTCTCAACGACAAAGACTGTGTTCAGGATGATATCGCTACTCCATTGGTGAATGGAGGCCAAGAGTCCTGCCGGGGCATTGGCTCGAGCCTTACTGTTACTGATGTGAAGAAGGTGATGTCGGGCGTTCAAGTCCTACTGGGGACAAAGATTCACATTCCGGCACCAACGACGCATCCTTTTAATCACTTTGGATTTGGTTTTGTGGTGTATCATGAGTGTTTTAACCACAGGTTGTGCATTCTTCCCCACCCTTTTGTTCTAGGGCTGTTGTCTCACCGCCAGTGTACTCTTGCCCATTTAAATCCAAATGCACTTGGGTGTCTTCATGCGTTTTTGGTCATTTACACTAAAAACAATATCATACCGGATGCTCGAGAGTTTGTTAATTTTTTTCACTACCCGGGCGAACTCCTCTACTACCAAATAGGACATATCTATATTTTGGTGAGGGTCGGTTGTTCTTTATTCAAACGTGTGAAGTTAGAGCCCGACTGGTCATCAAAATGGTTCATGATTTACCCTCCAACCGGAAGGTTCTTTGGAGTCACACATATCTGAGATCTGGTGACGGGGCAACTGATTGCTCCCATGCCCGCACTTGATGTCGCTTCCGATATAGGTGAAGTTCTCAAACATTTGAGTTCGTCGGCATTATCCCCGATCACTAGCTTTCTGACCGAAGAGAGGCTGGCCGATACCCGGAATAGCATCAACTGTACATCTCCCTACCTGTGCTTCTTCTGTTACTATTACCACTTTGTTAAACTGTATTTCCAGCAGATTTTCCACATGTGAGTGCAGTGTTGTGCCTTAACTACCAGTGGGAGCTTGTGAGCTTCCGGAACATTGAAGATAATACAGTTGTGTCCTCGACCTCTAGTGCCTCCCCGGTCTGACCCAAGGGCCAGAGCACAATCGCTAAGAGAAAATCTCTTGAGAGACAAAAGAAATAAAAAATAAAAAGGTCCAAGCTTGTGAAAGGAGGAGAGACTGTTGCCGGTACCGTTGCTAATACTACTTCTGTTTGTAGTCCAGTGGGGACAAAGAATGGGTGGATTCAACCCCCATAGCATCCTTGTTTCTTGACCTGCATAGCTATTTTTGTGCAGAGGAAAGGGGTTAACCAAAACATAAATTCCATTTTTTCTACCGATATTTCTGTTTTTATGGTTCTAGTTTCCTTGTTATTTACTCTTAATACTATTGTTGCAAGTTTCTTACTACCCACTCTTGTGTAGTCGGGGTGCTTGAACTGGAAAGAGCGTGGCGTCCTGCCACTGGGATATCTATTAATGAGGGTGCCGCCCTGAAGAAAGGGAATGACCCTAAGATTCCTCCTGGAAAGGGAAAAAGAGTCGTAGAGGGAGGAGTTGAAGAGGAATCCTCTTTTGACTCTTCCGGTCACTTTAGGGGTCAGATCTCCGAACTAGCGATTGGGCCCTCATCTCATGCCATTCTGCCTTTCTCGGAGCTGAGGAGCAAGCATTCTGAGGACAGACCTAAAGGTCTTTCTTCTCTCCCTCCCTGGTGTTACTCATTGTTCTACGGCCCCTCCGTAAAGGAAGACTGGCGCTGGTGAACCTAAGCGCCTCGAATTCCACATGTTGAAAGGATGAGTTACACCAACTTGTGAAAGACAACGGTTAGTCTTGCCGGGGAGGCTGACGGTATCTTCGCTCCTTCCCAACCTACCCCCACGAAGGAAAGGCTCCACATTGGTGAAGATGGTGCTGATGCCATTGTTCGTCACTCCTTATAGGCCCACGATGCTTACAACATACTTTGGTAAGCGCTAACGCAGGTCTGATTTTTTGTTGCTTTTCTTGTTTTGTCCTCGTTTCTCTTTCTTTCTTTTTTTGTTGCTTTTACCTTAGACTATACTTTCTACTTGTTTTTAGGCCATCCCTATGACCCAGTGTACTGAGGTCCAATGCTTTCAAAAATGCCCAGGATCTCGATATTGCTGAAGAGCGTGCCGAGAAGTACAAGGCATAGATCCTGAACTTGTGGGCGGTGCACCAGAAGAAACTGGGTTCTGGCCGTATTAAAAAAATAAAAAGCCCTGAAGAAACAGGCAAATGAGTACCAGGCACAACTAGGGAAAGTACGGGTAGAGTTGGAGAAAGCCCAGTCAGAATTTGAAGAGGAGACGGCTGCACTTCGGGAGGCATTGTCTGTATCCCGAGAAGATGCTATCAATGCGGCTCAGGCTGCTTTTGACAATGAAAAGAGGGTTCTCTGAGAGGAAGTTGCCGAAGCGAGGAAGGACGTTGGCAACTTCCGGGCCACTATTAGACGCTTAGAGTCAAAGATGGACTGCCTGAAAAGAGAATCGGAGAACAAGCTCCAATAGCCACAGGAATTTGAGGTTAAATACAGTGACCTGCATCCTGAGTTTAAAAAGTCAGAAGAAGAGCTATCTCGGGCCACTCGAAACGCTCAATATCTCACGGAGAGGCTCAAGACCAAAGAAAAAGAACTTGCCGGTAAGTTTTACTTTTTTCTCCTTTTTTGAGTTGTATATTCTTAACAAGAAAACTTGGCAAATATAAACTTTTGTGAAATATGCGTAGAGAGACCGGGTTCCTCAATAGAAGCTACTAGTACCTCTGATTTTTGGATGAAAAAGGTTTTCGGCCTTAAGACCTCCAATATACCTTCAAGTCTGAGCGGGACCGGTACTGCAGCCTTGCTGTGTCCATGAAGAGCAAGTTTTCTAAGTATAGAGGCATGCAGGAGGAGCACTAGGAAAAGGACCAGGTCATCTCCTGCCTGAAGGAAATGGTTTCCTCCCAGTGCCAAAAATTGATCGGAGTTCTTCTCTGGTAGGCAAATGCCTCTGGATGAGAGTCTGTATGACAATCTCGAGTTTGAGGCCCTTGCCTAGGCTACCGGGTACCATTGGGAGCTCCGGAGGTTCAGCCGTCCAACCGGTACCACGTGTTTCGCCCCTTCTTTCCAGGGATCATTCGACCCTCAGACTCCTGCTGCCGCTCTAGCCTAAGTCGAGGAAGAAAATGATGGCTCTGAAGGGAGCATTTCAAATCCGGAGCAAAAAAAAGCCTGATGATCCTGCATCATAGATATTTAGACTTCTTTTTTTGTTTTAATTTTATCGACCTTTGTATCGGTGAACTAACAATCACTTTTTGTAAGAGCTACCACACCTTTTGGGCATGTCCAGAGCGACCAGAATTCCCAAAAGTTTTTAATTTTATTTCTATAAAAGGGGTTGTTCTATGTTTTAAATGCTTTGCATTCCCGTTTATTTTTTGTAAGGTTTTCCTTTGTTAAACACCTCACCATTTTTTGGATGATGGGATTGTCTTGCCAATACATTCTACCATCATTTTGATAGTGAGTTCATCATTTTCAAAACTCTCTACCATCGCATTGATGGTAAGATCATCGATTCAGTACACTCTACAATCACATTGATGGTGAGATCATCGATTCAATACACTTTACCATCGCATTGATGGTGAGATCATTGATTCAATCTTTCTCATAGTTTTTCAGAATACATATGCCTTTGTAAATCCCGTAACATATTAATGAAACGTTTGTTACAAATAAATTTTTTTGAGGCATTCTCAATGCCAAGAATGAGGTAGGTTTTTCCCATCCATGTCTCGAGCCAATAAGATGCCTGACTTATTCTTGCTTCAATCACGTACGGTTCTTCCCATTGGTTTTACAATTTCTTTGGTTGTTTGACTTCTCGGAGTACCTCTTCTCCTGGGACAAATGATCGTTCCCTTACTAATCTGTTAAAGTAGCTATCGACTTTCAGCTTGTCATTTTGGTTTCTTAACACAACGATGGTTCACTTTTCCTCTAAGAGATCTAACTCGTCTACTTTCATCATTTTGTACTTTTTGATCCTTGACGAGGGGAACATGATCTTGGCAGGCACCACCACTTCGAGACTGTATGTTAACCTAAATGGTGTTTCTCCTATTGGCTCGCGTTCCGTTGTTCTGTTGGCCCATAAGACTTGGGGTAATATTTCTGCCCATCTTCCTTTCTTATTATCCAACATTTTCTTTAAAGCTTTCATAATTTGGTCATTGGTGTTTTACACCTCACCATTCACTTGAGGGTGAGCTACCGAGGCGAACCTCAAATCAATCTTCCAATCCTCACAAAATGCCTGGGAGCTTTTACAATTGAACTGTGTGTGGAGGGTGTTTTTTTCGGTATAAGGGGAGGTCTATCTAAATATGGTATGACTGAAAAGCCTAGATCCTAGAAAATACCATTTTGTGGAGGGTGAAAACCCGTCACCTTGGCATCCTTCAAATACCTACTTTATCATCCGTCATCCTAGAAAGCTTGACAGGGAGTGTTAATGAACACTACACCCGCTCTCAATGGGCTCCACGCGGACTTATACCCTAAGGGCGGAATTGACTAGAGTCACCACCTAGTTTAACCTAAGAATACTAGGAAGGAAAGGGGATGACGGTTCGAAGAACCGTTGGTTGACTATGAAATCATTGCCTATGGATAAAACTTATCTAGTCATTTGCAGGGATTCTATGTGGCTTCATATTGGGTTACCCCCTTGGAAGTGGCAACGACCTCGACTTCGGATTGGTGCCCAAGGAAACCTCGGTCCAATTGTCGGGATTGCCTTCTTTCAAAACCTTTTTAAAGAGAGATTCATTTCAAAAGGGCCACAAGGATTGGATACGAGGAGAGAATGAGGGTGTTTGGTGATGTGAGCTTTCTGCCAAGCTAGCACCTGATGAAAAGATTTATGGGTTGAGAGTTGAATGAATGTATAATGGAAAACCTGGGAAAGGTTTAAGGATTGATTGAATGAAAAAGACCCGAGTTCTTAAGGTTTGAGGATTCTATGTGAGTCAAAAGAGATATAAATGATCTAAGAGGTACGAGTACCACCTTATAATGGGAAAAGGGGTTTTTTTATTGGAATGCGGTCGCACCCATGCGTGGGTTGCCTACGTACTCAATCCCTGTTGAGATCAGACCTTACATAGTTCACGGTCTTTGGGATTTTGGAGATTTTGGGGTTTTGAAGGTTTTTGAGGTGTGTAGGATCGGACAGTTGACTCAAACCAACTCAAGTGTTAGTCTGTGAGATGGTTTGACTCAATCTAACTAAGAATGCAGAAGTACTAATGATATGGAAACAATTAGTCGAACTAAGTGTGCGGAAGCAGTTACTCGAATTTGTAATTTAGAACGGACTCATAAGAACTAATTTGGAACAACACTCGAGAGATTGAGAAACTCAGTGGAACTCAGCAAGATACACAAAATAAGTTATTTCATTTCCTGGTCAAAAACAAAACAACTTACAATGCCCACTTCATAGATAAAATCTACTTCATGGTTTTCACTCACTCACCCAATACAGTTTCTGATCAGCACGATGATAAGCATAGTGAAACTAGGTCCTACCTAGAATGAGTCTATCTAGAAGCTCTAACTAAATTTGGTAGTAATTCTCACTCTAAATTGGAAAGCAGCTATCTCTCTAATTTCTTACGGTTTCTCCATAAAAACGTGCAAAGAAAAGCTAACAGATGCATCTCTATTTTAATGTCTACAAGTTAAATGGCTAAGAGAGTTAGTTCCTAAATTGTCAGAACTAACTTAGTGGGCGCGTGCTGAACGTTATCGTGCTAGTCTTCGGGCGCAAACTTCAAAGTCGACTGAAGCAACCTTATGACCATTGGAGTATTTGCACGTTAACGCGTTCGTTCCTTAAATGTCGCAATAGTGTGATAAAATTCAGTCATGTTTCTTAGTTTTGGGCAAACTCTGTTGTGTTTTGTCGGATGCCTTCTTTGTGTTTTGTCGAGGACGAGTGACTCAGTCGAAGCAATTGACTATCTCAGTGAAATCTTCATGCTCCAATAGTTTCCCTCTTGTTGCTGATGATAGCAAACCTTCGTGAATCCCGATTGAGTTGTTCTTGAAAAGCAAAACACAAAGATCTAGGGGAAGACCCTGTCGAAGTTCCCCCTTAAACAAAGCAGATAAATTGACAATCAAGTGACTCCATGGTAGTTCCCCCTTAATCGTTGAGAAACTTCAAGCAGGCAAGAGCACAAAAATAAGGAGCAAAAGTAGAGTAATCAGATAACCACAAATACTAGCAGCAAAAACTTAATGGTAGTTCAAAAACACAGTCAGAGTTGCCCATACACCAGACGGGATTCACCGCTTCCCCCTTTTGCTTTCATCAGAAGGAAGTCTTGCAGTCAGATAGAGTCAGTGTTAGTATCCATGAACAATCCAAAAAAAGTGTTTAGAACTTACAACCAGCCCAAGTTATAGCACTACACACACGCGGGGTATATCTAAGGGGCAGAGAGTGGGTTAACGCAGAGGTGAGGTCAGGTATTGCATCCTGCATCGCAGACATGGCCTTCTCCAGGCTAGTGAGTCACTCCATCATCTTGGTGGGACAGTGTGCTAGCTCTCCTGCCTAGGTGATGAGTCGATCGATCTTCTCCTGGAGTGGAAGGAGTCTGTCGTGATCGGTCATCTCTTGTGGAGTTGAGGTCTGAGGCACGACTCGGGAAGTCGGAGGAGGCAGCAGCTGAGTTTTGTCAATGAAGGTGAGTCTGTTCAGGTATCGCAAGTTGATTGTGTCCACCTCCTCGATAGACTCTTGTGTCGATTTCTCCAGCGGTACCTGAAAGTATTTAAAAACCCTAGGGAGCTAGAAGACATAGCCTAGGGAGTGCTTTGGAGTATCGACAGAGGGCCAGATGATTGAGAATTATGAAGGCCAAGCTTAAAGGATGACGGTTGAGGATGCAGTACGTGATGGACAGATCAAGGGAGTTGGCCATTTGGTTTCATTCTTTACGGGGGACAATGTTTTTGATAACAAGGATATGAAGGAGTTGGTGGAGGACAAGAGATCACCTCTTGGAATCGAAGACCCCACTTTTCTTTTTGAAGAGAAAAAATGATAGATTTTGTTGTGTGGGACTCCGGGGATATTATGAAGGACTCCTTTGTCATAAAATTTTAGACCAGTATGAGGGACTCCAAGGACTTCAGATAATTTTGAAAGATCAAAGAAAATAGCGGTGGAATTAACAAAGGACTGTGCTGCACCATTACGAATGACCAAGTTTTGGTAGAAATCAAGGGACTCTTACAAGTACCATTCTGAAACTTCCGAAACAGATGTGTCTAACCCTGAGCTTCTAGCAGTTTTACAAGTTCTTCAAGGTGAGATGAAAGAGCCCAAGAAAAGTCAAGGAATCTAACCTTAACAAGATTGTGATCCGCAGCAGGAATAGAGAGCATGTAGTTCTGAGTGAATGGGTCAATCTTGGCAGTGCGGCGGGTTGGCTTTGGAGGCTTTTGAGAGCGTGTGGATGTGGCGTCGGTTGAAGTGTCGTTACTCACTGCAGTTGCTGGCGGTGCTTCTTGGATAGGGGAGGACTCTCCAGTCGCGGAGGAAACTGTGGGCGACACTGCAGGTGTGGTTTTTTGGCTTGAATGAAGAATGTGTTTGGTAGTTGGGCGGGTGGCTATGGATTTTTTTTGCGGGATTTGGGTTTAGGAGAGGCTGGTGGTGTGGGGGTGACAGATTTTTTGGCGGACTGGTGTGTTTGGAAAGAAGTGTGTTGTTTGTTGGGTTTGTTCTTGGGTGGTGGGGTTTGACGGCTGTGGTGGAGGGGATGGTGATGGAGGTTTGGCTGGCGGTGGATTGGTTTTGATGGGGGTGATTTCCTCAACGTCGGTCTCTAGGACGTCTGTCGGGACAGCGAACGGTGGTGTGGGCTGCGGGGAATGGGTGTGGGTGGTTTCTGGTGGAGTTACAGTTTTAGTAGGGGAAGGGGTTTTGGTGGTGACAGTAGGTTGTTGAGGAGTTGCTATGGATTGAAGGTAAGCTTGAAGGTCTAAATGGTCTTGAAAAATTTTGGCTAGAATTGTAACGCCGTTGAAGTTGATGCCGGCCATGGTAATTGGTTGGGTTAGTCGAGTGGGAGAGAGAAGGCGGAGGGGGAGCTGGGGAGTGGTGAGGCTAGTTATAGGCTGTCTATGTTTTTGGAAGGCGCAAAGATTTTTGGTTGCGTGTGTTATGGAGTTTAGGAGGGGCGCGAGAGATTAACGGCTGGGATTTCGGGCGTAGTTATGGATCGCTGGCGTGTGTGTAGTGATGGAAGCAGAGAAAGGTGCAAGCATAACACAGCCACAGATTTATTCACAAATATGGACTGACTAAATGCAACTTAAAGGCTTACCTGCTGACGATTGTGTCAGAAGAAAGGAGATAGGTAGACGGAGTCATTCCAAGTGCAGATCGAAGTGCCTCAAACCTTGCTGTAGGGAGTGGTTTAGTAAAAATATCTGCAAGTTGATCTTCAATGGGAACAAAGTCAAGTTGGATTATCTTTTTCTCGACACAACCCTTCAAGAAATGGAAGCGAATTTCAATGTGTTTGGTTCTTGAGTGTTGGACTGGGTTTTTAGAGATTTTTATTGTGCTTTTATTATCACAAAATATTGGGATTTGAGCTTGTGTCATGTGGAAGTATTGCAGTTATTTTTTCATCCAAAGGAGTTGAGAGCAACATGCTGCAGCAGAGACATACTCTGCTTCAGCTATGGAAAGTGCAACAGAGTTTTGCTTTTTGGAAGACCATGAAACGAGGCAAAGACCAAGAAATTGGGCATTACCTGAAGTACTCTTTCGATCTTGGAGGGAACCAGCCCTATCGGAGTCACTAAAACTAGATAAATCTAAAGTAGGAGAATGAGGGTACCATAGATATAGTGTACTTGTACCTTTGAGGTATCGAAAGATACGTTTGACTGCCTTGAGATGAGACTGTTTTGGTGCTGCTTGAAAGCGGGCACAAAGATAGACTGCGTGAATGATATCCGGGCGACTGGTAGTTAGGTAAAGGAGGGACCCTATCATCCCTTTGTACTCTATGGCATTTACCCCGACTCCGTTGTCATCAAGGTGAAGTTTGGCAGTTGTGCAGCTAGGAGTGGACATGCTTTTGACGTTTGCAAGGTTGTACTTTCCAAAGAGTTCCATGATGTACTTCTGTTGGTGGATCTTGAACCTATCCTTCTCCTGTTGAATTTATAGGCCTAGAAAGAACCGAAGTTCGCCTAACTTATTCATAGAAAACTCCTTTTTCATAAGGTTAGCAAAATGTTCGCATAGGGTGTTACTTGTAGACCCATAAATAATATCATCAACATAAACTTGCACTAATAGTAGGTCATGTGATGAATGAAGTATGAATAGTTTTTTGTCCACGTTACCTCTCGAGAAACCATTTTGCAGAAGATATGAAGAGAGTCTTCCATACCAGGCACACGGAGCTTGTTTGAGTCCGTAAAGGGCTTTACACAGTTTGTAAAATGTAGTCGGGATGGACGGAGTCTATGAACCTAGGGGTTATTTGACGCAGACTTCTCTATCGATATAACCATGAAGAAAGGCTATCTTGACATCCATTTTATATAGTGTGAAACCTTTGAAATGCATCAAGGGCAATGAGCATGTGGATTTCTTCAAGGCATGCTACAGGGGCAAAGGTTTCATCATAGTCAATCCCTTCTTCTTGATTATAGTTCTGTACTACTAAATGTGCTTTATTCCTGTAAACTTGTCCTGCATCATTAAGTTTATTATGAAAAACCCATCGAGTACCAATAGTTTATTGATGTGAGGGTCAAGGGACTAATTCCCAAATAGCATGTCATTGAAGGGAATTAAGTTCCTCCTGCATAGCAGTGACCTAGTCGCTGTCAAGTAAAGCCTCTTTGACATTTTTCGGCTCAGTACTTGAAAGAAAGGAACCAAAGGCATATAGGTTTTTTCATAGCTAGAAGACGAGTTTGGACGCCTGAATTTGGATCTGAGAGAATGTTTTTAGGAGGATGTGCGGAGGCCTGTTGAAATTTCCGATGTGGAGTAGGAGAGGGTGTGTCAAGCTCAGTTGAGTCAAAGTTCAGTTGGTGAGGATTTAGTGGGCCAGATATGTGGTCAGAGTCAGTGTCATTTGAGGTATGGCTTTCTTTTCTTAGGGTGTTTTCAGTGAAGAAGGACGAAGGGTCCTGAAGTTTGCTTATAGGAACTGTAATGAAGTGTGGGTCAGTGAGAAAATCATCAAGAGCAAAGTCAAGTTGATCAGAAGATCAGCCAACATTGTTGAACTCATCGAACTTGACATGAGGGCTTTCTTCTAAGCACAGAGTTCTCAAATTTATGACACGATAAGCTTTGCTTTTACAAGAATAGCCCAGAAATATACCTTCATCACTTTTGGCTGATAACTTACCCAGGTTGTCCTTATCGTTATTGTGTATGTAGCACCGATAACCGAAACATCTGAGATGGATGAGATTTGGTTTGCGTTGCCGAATAAGTTTATAGGGAGTCTAGTGAAGAAAAAGGATGGATTAAGGCACGATTAAGCACATAACATGCTGTATTAACTGCCTCTGCCCAGTAGCACAGAGCCAGTTGACTATTAATAAGCATGGTACACACCATCTCGACCAAAGTCCTATTCTTGCGTTCAACGACTCCGTTCTGCTATGGAGTTCTTGCGGATGAGACTTGATGGTCGACTCCTTTATCCCTACAAAACTCATCAAATGACTTGTTGCAAAATTCAGTTCCCTGGTCAGTTCTTAGGGTTTTCAATGTAAATGAGAATTTGTTGATCAGAACTTTATGAAGTTTGGCAAACTCAGTGAATGTTTCATCCTTAGTAGATAGAAAAATGACCCAGGTCCATCTAGAATAATCATCGACTATGACCAAAATGTAACTCTTACCACTTCTGCTTTGAGTGCGCATGGGACCAACCAGATCCATGTGAATTATTTCCCATGGAGAGCTAGTAGAGAGAGTTGAATTACTTTTGAAGGACGACCGAGTGTGTTTACCTTTTATACATGCCTCACAGACGAAGTCTGTGTCAAAGTTTGTATCGGGTAAACCAACCACTAGGTCTTTGCTTTTGAGTTTATTCAACAACCGGTGATTTGCATGACCGAGTCTGGTATGCCACAATAGGTGATTCTTGGAATGAACGTTTAGACAAACTTGGTCATCCGTGTTGATTGAGTTCAAGCACATTTTGTAAAGATTTTCTTCTCTGCGTGCAACGAATTTTAAAGACCCTATACGCTCATCAAAACTTTACAATCTGAAGATGAGAAAAGTACCAAATTAAATCTATCACAAATTTGAGAAATGCTTAACAGACTATGTTGAAGTCTAGTGACCAGATGGACTCCATCAACTTTGAACTTGGAGGGGTTACCTACGGAGCCAACTCCCATAATTTCACCTTAGTTGTTGTTTCTGAAGGTGACCTTACCTCTTTTGTAGGATGAAAGAGAATTGAATTGATTTGGGTCTCCTGTCATATAACGAGAACATTCACTATCTAAGTACCAACAATCTTCATTAGCCTTCACCTACAAAACAAGAGATCATTTGTTAGTCTTGGGAACCCAGATGTACTTGGGCTCCCTTTTCGAACTAGATTGTCTTAATTTTTCTCGGGCTTCAAGAATTAATCTGACTCGTTTGAGATTGAACGAAAGATCTCTATTTAATTTGTCACAGGCACTGTCCCGATGTCCTAGGTTTCCACAATAACCACAAATCTTGGTAGGAGGAAGATTGACATATTTTTGTTGTCCTTTCCACCAAGAATCAAAATTTTATTTTTGCTGTTGGCCTTGGGTTTGTTGTTGGATTTGAACATATTTTTGGGAATATCAAATTTGTCTTTATGCCACTTGGGCTTGGATTGAGTAGATCTAACTCCAGATTGTAGATTGATAATCTCTTCAGAAAGTTTTTCTACTTTCTTTCGAAGATCATCATGATCTTGACTAACTTCCTTGATCTTGGAGTTGGCCCACTCAGGCAATTCGGAGGGAGTGACCTATTTGATGAAACTGACTGGTTTGAGAGAGAGGGCGTGCTGTTTTTGTTTCAGCTTTTGAGTGAGTTGTTTGACAGAAGAGTTTAGGGAAATGACTTTGGATTCAAAACTATTCAACTCATTTTGAAGGGCACAACATTTGTCAGAAAAAATAGTGAGATCATGTTTGAGAGAGTTAATCTGAGTGAGTGATTCTTCCTGTTCCCTTTGGTTCGATTCTGTAAGACTCTTGACTTTGTTAAGCTCCTTTGTAAGGGAGTCAACATGTCGCCTAGAGTCTTGCAGATCTAGCCTAAGTGAGCAGGAAATAGTCTTGTGTTCCTCAGCTTCATCTCTCAAAGCATACATAAGCCCTCTTGAAATCTTGAGTTCCTCAGTTAACTCGGTGATTTTTCTATTGAGACCAGCCTTAAGAGAGTTAGTCTCAGAAACCATTTTAGCAATCAAAGTCATAAAACCCATAGGAGATATATGGTAAAGATATCTTAAGATGAGAGCGAGTTACCTCGTTGTTAGGGATCATGGACTCAGTTGTATCATGCACCATGAGACAAATTATACCGCTGGATTCTGCATCTTGATCGTCAGAGTCTAAGTCTCCCCAACCAACGGATGCCATTAGTGATCTCCCTTGAGGTTTTCCAATCTGATTTTTAATGAGAGGACAGTCTTTCTTGAAGTGACCGGGGTTGTTGCAGTTGAAGCAGGTGACAGAGTTGAAGACCTGTTTGGAGGTATTCAAGAACGACCGACTCTGTCAATTTGGCTGATTACGCATGAATTTCTGAAAATTCTTTACTATAAAGACAAAGTCTTTCATAGTCTCAGCCTCACTTTCTTTGACTATGATGTCCACCAACTCAGCCTTAGCTTGTCTGACTTGGTTGTCAGCGATATAGGCACCTTCTTGACTATACTGGGTTGACTTAACTTGCAAGGCTTGGTCATTTAATGTAATAGTTTTACTAGAAGAAGAAGAAGACACATTACCACACTTCTTTCTGACATTCTTCTTGTATTTGTCTGCAGACTGCAAGTAAGACCCCAAGTCCTGACAGCTCCATTTGGAAAGATCTTTACAGGCTTTGGTGAAGATTACGGTTTCTGCCCACTCTTCTTTGAGACTGTCGAGCCGCTTGTGCAAGACACTCTCTCTATCTAGTAGAATATTGACTTCCTGCATCGTAGTTATTAATAGATATAAGTGACTGAGTACATCTTCCAAAGACTCACCAGGTTTTGCAGAAAGTACTCATAATCCATTCGTAGTTCTTGGGCCTTGCATTTCTTGAGTTCAGTGACTCCTTCATGGGTGGCTTGGAGGAGAGTCCAGATTTCATTTGCGGATTTGCAATTACTGACTCTTCTTTGTTCTGGAATGGACAGGCAGGTGTAGATGGCTCGAGACGCGTGACGGTTTAGCTCATACCTTTTTCGATCTGTCGTAGTCTATGTAGATCGATCTGGATTGACTGTGAGATCTCCTCTAAAGACTATCTCCCACAATTCGGAGTTGACCGACTCCATGTGTTGCTCGATCTCATTTTTTCAATGATCATAAGTCGTAGATGTGAGCCTAGGATGCTTAAAGTGCATCTTGTTGTTTTGATTGGCGAAGAGGTCTGTCATTGCTATTTGATTGATTGTCAGCTAGATGAGGCTCTGATACCATGTGTAGGATCGGACAGCTGACTCAAACCAACTCAAGGTGTTAGTCTATGAGATGGTTTGACTCAATCGAACTAAGAATGCGGAAGTACTGATGATATGGAAACACTTAGTCAAACTAAGTGCGCGGAAGTAGTTACTCGAATTCGTAATTTAGAACGGACTCAGAAGAAATAATTTAGAACAACACTCGAAAGATTGAGGGACTCAGTGGAACTCAGCAAGATACACAAAATAAGTTATTTCATTTCCTGGTAAAAAACAAAACAACTTACAATGCCCACTTCGTAGATAAAATCTACTCTGTGGTTTTCAATCACTCACCTAATACAGTTTCTGATCAGCTCATGATAAGCGTAATGAAACTAGGTCCTACCTAGAATGAGTATATCTAGAAGCTCTTACTGAATTTGGTACTAATTCTCTCTCTAAATATGAAATCAGCTCTCTCTCTAATCTTTTTACAATTTCTCCATCAAAAAGCGCAAAGAAAAACTAACATATGCATCTCTATTTATAATGTCTACAAGTTTAACGGCTAAGACGGTTAGTTCCTAAATTGTCAGAACTAACTTAGTGGGCGCGTGCTGAACGTTATCGCGTCAGTCTTTGGGCGTAAACTTCAGAGTCGACTGAAGCAACCTTATGACCGTTGGAGTATTTGCACGTTGACACGTTCGTTCCTTAAATGTCACAACGGTGTGACAGAGTCAGTCATGCTTCTTAGTTTTGTGCAGACTCTGTTGTGTTTTGTGCAGCGGACGCCTTCTTTGTGTTTTGTCGAGGACGAGTGACTCGTCGAAGCGATTGACTATCTCAGCGACATCTTCATGCTCCAACAAGGTGTTTAAGATTAAGAAGGGTTTAGAGTTTTGAAAAGTTTTAGGTTTGACATGCTAGCATCTGTGAAACGCTCGGGTCTGTGAGATGCTCAGGACTATAAGACATTTGGGATATTTAGATGGTGGAAGGAATGAGATATCGAAGTCTGTGAGATGCGCGGGTCTATGAGACATTTGAAATCTTAAAATGGTGGAGGAATTAAGATGCTTGAGTCTATGAGGCACTCGGGCCTATGGGACTTTAGAAGTTCAGGAGAAGTTGGAATTTGGGAGATGATTTGAGTATGAAGTGAGTTGGAATTTGGAAGATGATTTGAGTTTGAAGTAATTTAGAGTTTTGGAAAGATTTGGGATGGAGACATGTAAGCCTTTTGATACACCAATGGCAGTTGGCATAAAGATGGGTATCACGAGTAGTGACCAACTGGTCGATCAGCGATCGTATAGAGAAATGATTGGTTCTCTACTATACCTAACTGCTAGTAGACCTGACATTATGTATAGTGTTTGCTTATGTGCCAGGTTTCAAGCAAATCCAAGAGATAGTCATCTCACAGCTGTGAAAAGAATCCTACGTTATCTCAAAGGATCCATGAATCTTGGACTCTTTTATCCAAAATTCACTAACTGCAATATTGTAGGATTTTCAGATGCAGACTATGGCGGTTCTATAACTGATCGAAAGAGCACGTCAGGAACAACATTCTTTGTTGGATCATACTTGATTTCATGGGGATCAAAGAAATAACAAAGTGTGACAATCTCAACTGCTGAATCGGAATACATAGCTGCGGCAAGCTGCTGAGCTCAACTTTTGTGGCTCGAACAACAAATTGTTGATTATGGTGTCAAAACAGGTATGCTACCTATTATGTGTGATAATACTAGTGCCATATCTATCTCCAAAAATCCAGTACATCATTCTCGTAGTAAACATATTGACATTAGACATCATTTTCTTAGAGATTGTTGTGAAAAGGAATTAGTTGGTTTAAAATACATTTCAACCGAAAACCAACTAGTAGACATCTTTACCAAGCCATTAAGTAGAGAAAGATTCAACAAGATTATTCATGATCTTGGAATGATATTCATTAATCACGATTAGGCTATCTTTTAAACTCTCATGACCAGCCACCGACAGGTCAGCAACAACTCAAGTATGTCGTTCAAAGGTCTTTGTACAGTTTAATGCATGAAAGTTGAATCAAATGACTAATTGAAATAGACACGTCAATCACAAAAGAGAGGCTAGGATAGAAAAGGCATAATGAATAGATAACTTAAAACATAACGGATCGATTCCGAATGGTCATGACCGATGTCTTTTGTGAATAGTACCATTACGACCTGTCAGCGAGCGGACGGGGAACGGTCACCGACCGTTACCCGATAATCTATAAAAGGGATACGAGAGTCTTACTCTCATCACATATTTCTCTCAATCTCCCTCAAATCTCAAAGCACAAAATCAGCTTTCTCTTCTCCCTTACAAACACTATCGTGAGCTTAGTGCGAAAAATCCAAAAATAGAGTCATCTCACATTCTCGCTAAAAGAAATATCGATCTTCAGCACTAAACTCCAGAAAATTCTCTATCTGAAAATTGGAATCAAATTCTACTCGTCGCTCCAAGAACAAGGTTCTCAGTCCCAAACAGATTACCGACATACAACCGACAAGTCCTGCAATGGCGCCACAACCCACTCGCATTTCTAAAGAAGAAGAAGACCAATTAACACTCAGAGTAATGGACAAAGGCGATCTCCAAGCAGAGGAGGTAACATATATAAATACCTATCTTCCCAAACTCCAAAACCTCATTCTCTCTGGAATTCTTAAACCCACCATACTACCTGCTATCACTCCATTAGAACCCAAGGCATCCACCGATCGACCATCAAAAACCAGCACAGTTCCTACAAAACAATCAGCCGTAAACAAACCCAAACCTTCCAAGACAAAAAGCCTCACACAAGCCTCTACCAGCCACACCATTCGTGCTTCCAAACGTCTCCAAGACAAACAAAAGACACCTGGGAAAACTTAATCCACACCTGAGCCTGCATCTCGCAGACTTCATTTCACCGATGAAGATGATGCAACTCCATAAAATATCATCGAGCGACTCGTCTAAGAAGTGGAGGAAGAAGAAGTCTAAAGTGACCAGAAGTCACAAAAGGATAAATCAGCAGAAGAGGAACCTCAAGAAGTAGGTTTGACTGCACCAGACCCCGACGACAAAAACTTATCTTCTACTCGAGCTGCTCACGACCCCTCCCTGACATCTCACCGATCCAGTCAAGAGGGAGGAAGCCATGCAGAATCACGCTCTCCAGTTATCCTAACTATAGAGGAACGTGATCAGCTGAAAAGGGGTAAGCGAACCATGGATTCTCCACCTCACACTCAAGAGCCGGAAGAGCTCTTCCAGACTCAACATGATGTCGCTAAGTCGCACCCCAACCAGTCGCTCACAGTTTCGAAGAGGCTGTGTCAGCTACCACCCACAACCATCAAGGCAGTCAACGTCGACGACAAGTCATGTCCTGTTCTACCAAAGAAAATGGACATGGAATGGATGGAAAAGATGGGATTAGGATAGGTGATAGAGCTCCTGGATTTTCAAGGATGGATTTCCTACTTCCAAGAACCCGTCGCCTGCTACACTAAACTACTCAAGGAGTACATGAGGCATCTTGGACCACTCCTGAGTGATGATGATGACGACTACCTCATCTTCGAAGTTCAAGGACCTCAAATCAACATCACAAAATCTTACATATGCAAGAACTTCAACTTTGAACCTGAGGAATTAGTCGTTCCCAAGGAAACCACTAGGAACGATCTCGGCCATCAAGGAGGAAAAATGGTTAACTTCTTCAACAAAGGAGAAACTATGAAGACTTTCAATACAGCACAAATGTCTATCCCCGATAGAGTCCTCCTCAACATTCTCACTCACAACATCACTCCAAGGAACCAACGCACCCACATCGTCAATGCAAGAGATGTGCGGCTAATGTATGCGCTCAGGATGAAAGAGAAGATTGATCTTCCGGCAATGATTCTCCTTACCCTTGATGAAAGTAGGTACGTGAATCAAGGAGTAGTGCATGGAGGAGTGGTCACCACGGCACTACAAGAATCTGGAGTGGACACCAACCACTTCAAAGAATGTGCAAGGACTGCTCAGGACAACAACTGTTCTGAGATGTTGTCAAAGATGGGGATTAAAACCCAAGGGGAGAAGCTCACGGTTCTGTAGACGCCTACAAGGAATGAAGACTCACGTTCAGAGTCTCGCCTACTCGCCAAGCCTTCCGCAAGAAGAGAAAGCGCAGTCTTTCACCAGTCCAGGACAGGTCGGGAACCAGTCTGGATGCTCCAATTCGAGATGTTTTTCAGCGTGTGAAAGTGACTCTTACAGCTGTCCAGGATGTCTCCGAAGAACCAAGTGTTCAACACATGGTTCAAGGAGCCATAGATTACATAGATAAATACATATAGCCTGAGAGTTCTACGCCATCTAGAGGCCTGAGAGAAACCGTGAGCTACATTTAAAGCACTGTTAGATTTTTGTGTCTTTCTTTTTCTTTTTCTTTATGTAAGTGTATCTGTTTCAAACAAATCTTTTGATATCAATGGAGTGTGGACTGCTACAATTTCTCAACACTTGTTTACGAATGATGTTATTGCAATGACTGCTTCTTTCTTGATTACAAATTGTAAAATGTTGAGAGACGTACCATCACATCATTACACTAATCTAACTTCACTACTTGACACCTAAAAATCCTACTTTTTAGACTACATACCATGATGGCAACTCATTTATCGCACCTCCTCAATCAATCGGTGAGCCTATCCCTCAACCATCCTTAAATCATCCTGACCAGTCCTCAACTCTTCTCTTACAACTAATACACATCCCATCGTGTTCTCACCATGGTACAAGAACCTCAAAGCTCATCAAGCTCAAATGAGCAAACAATCTATTTATGTCAACAAAACACCCATGGAAGTATGTTGATCAAACATACATCCATCCTGATTCCAACTCACTCACAGCCTGGTCAACCAACGCAAGCCTCAGTCAGTCTGTAGAAACCTACTCAATAAACTCTTCACTTTCAGACACTTCAACCACAGCTGAATCTACCAACTTTCATGGTCACTCCGACGGTGAAGTCTATGGTTTAGATGTCTCAACTTCCACCGAACCCAGCTGCCACAACATTTAAAATGTCTCCATCATCTTTTGGTTTTAATCTATGAAATGTTATAGTCTGTTGAATTACATCAGTCGTGTAGTTGCTCACTATTTTACTGTATGTCAAAGGGGGAAAAGAAAGATATATACTTGTGAACTTATGTCTATCATCCTTGTGTTATGTAATTGAATCTTAATGAAAGACTCTCTACTGTTGCCTGGTATAAGGCTGTTGTTGTTATTATGTTATTGTTCATCATTTAATTATTTTTCTAACCCTTAACAAACTCAAGGGGAATCCCTCTTAGGGGGAATATTCTCACTCCCATAGCTAAATACCAAACGTCAAGTACATATGTCCAAAATCAATTTTGTATCGGTTGCCATCATCAAAAAGGGGGAAATTGTTAAGTCAAGATCCTTTAGTTTTGATGATAGCAAACCTGTGTTGTTTATCTAATATGTTTGTTGAGCTTATAATTCAGATAAACAGGTAGAGGAGTGGCTTGACACGCAAGGTTGCAAGCGCACTCCGTTCATGACATGTGCTCATCCAGTCGGGCACCTATCTGGGAGAGCTCCAATAGAACTTCTAGTATACACAAGAAGTCAGATACTACACAACCATATCTCTCATGCATCAGATGCAGTAAAAGGATAAAAGACATCAAGTATGCCGACAAACTCATGCACACTCATGCATCCACACAAGCAACTAGCCCACGACAAAGTCTTGCTCATTAATGAACAAGATAACAAGACAAGGGCAGGGCTATTAAGAGGCACTCATTACGCAACATTAAATAAAGCATAGGAGAGCATTAATGAGGTAAACAAGATCAGGCAAGTAGAGGGTGCAAGTGGTGACCGACCACCTGAGCACACACCTTCAATGTGTCCAACCATAGGGTGACACGTGTCCTGACGGCTCCAGAGCAAGTTGAAGATCATCCTATATTCGAGGGTGGCTATTTTGCTGGGGATAGAGAAGTAGATGACTCATAGAGTCTAGAAGATCATAGGCTGTTTGTTACACATCTTAACTTACTTGTATAAATACGAGTATAACGTCTTATGTAAATTATCTTGGTCATATACGAAGAAGAGAGATAACTAGAGCAAGTGTGAGTCAGACTAAGTGTGTGTGTGTACTAGGAAGTTGGTGAGCTGGATAGGACTGGGTCTATGAGTTAATACTGTGTGTATTTGGTAGACTGATCAGTCGGGGAACGGTTACGAACCGTAGGCCTACTGTCAAGAGAGGGTAGAAGACTTAGGATAAAGTCCTAAACTGTCCCGGAGTCCGTAGGTAGGGCAGAGGGAGATTGAGTGAATTTCTATGTGTAAATTCTCAATCGAAAAGGAGTTTCCAGTTTGAGTTTATCAAGTGCTTTCCTCATTTATCAAGTAATTCACATAGGATAATGATACGTCTGTGACCGGTCGAGGACACATCAGGAGCACCAGCCAGTTTCAGCTTGGTGTGTGGGCTGAGCTTGGACTTCTAGACTTCATGGATGTTCCTGGGTTGGATATTAATACTTTTCAGTTTTTCTTTGTGAGTCGATTGCTCCCCACACTTTGAATTCGTTTGGAAATTGCTTTATCTTAGCGCCAATTACCTTTGCACACTGAGGCCTCGGTTGGAATTTTCTGGTTTTACATTTGATCGTTCACTCTTCATCCATCTTCGGCTATTTAGTCATCCTAATTGCTTACTTTTCTGATTTACTACTTTTCTGCTTTACATGTATCATTCTTATCTTTGTTTCTATACATCTTGCCAATTTTATCTTTTTATTTAACATTCACTTAAGCCCTAGCTATTATCCTTTAGGTCATAACCATTAGGATAGTGGGTGTCCCCATGCTTAATAGGCCATTGGCTTATTTGTTGGTGGTGACACCCCAAACCCTAAAAACACATAAAAAAACATGTATAAAAAAAATAATTTTAGTTTTAGGCCATAGGATTTCCTAATTCGAAATTTCTCATCAACCTTCCAGCCCCTCTTTTCCCATTTCAAAATTCAAAGAAATTGTCTTTCAAATATTAATGTGTTCATTACTTTGACAAAAATCAAATCAATAATTTCAAAAGTGTTTTAGAAACCGATCCGAAAATTTATTGACTTGAATAAATAATAACCCGAAACAATTAAAAACCTTTTTTTTGGTCAAGAAAAGATAACCTTTTTGCCAGGCTACAAGAAACGCACCCATGATTCTACGACCAAAGTCTGCATGAGCGAGTAGGAAGAAGGAAAAGCGGGCAAACGATGCGACGACCCGTCCCCTCGCTCGAGAGAGAAAAACAGAATTACGGAAGGCCTTCCTTTTCCCGCGACACATTTATAGACTTGTAATTCCGGATTATCGTATTCCGGATTATTGTAATTCCGCTGGGAAGATAAAAGGGAAATTTCCTCAGATACTGACTCCACTGCACAAATAGTACATATTTTCTTTCGGATGGGATTATTTTCGTTTTTTGTTTTTTGTTTTTGTTTTTTAGGGGACTCGATAATGGAGGGCAACAACTCTCAAGCACACAAATGGATTAAGCGGATGAGGTTACACTTACACCCAATTTCTTTTTTTGTATGGATTTGGTTTCTTCAAATGCCAGCCTACGAATCCATCTACACTTATCGTCCACAGCTCGATTTTGTCTTCATGCTAAACCCTTCATCCCACACTCAGTTTCATTTATTTATCCTTACTCGTACTTCCCCCTCCCTCCACTGTTTTACGTCCTTCAATTATTCTTTCCACTTGTTATTTTCTCTTGGTACTCGCTTTGGCAAAGGAAAGAGAGTTCAGAATATAAAACTGTAAAGGTGGTTCCTTTGCTTTCTGCTCTTTACCACTCACTTCTACCCCACTCATTATCCTCTGTTGGGTACTCTCTGAAGTTTGCTCCACTAGTTTTTTTTGGCTAGATTTTTGTGCCATTTGATCATGATCTAGGAAACAGTTTGTTTTTCCAACCTTTTTTTGTTTCAAAACCAGTTTGCTTTTCCAACTGGTAGCGGTAATCTAGAATTGCTTCTGTTGTTCTTCACCCAACAGGCCAAACTGCTACATTTCTTTGAGAATTGACCATATTTATCTGTAGCATCTATCAACAAATATGTTTATGGCTATAAATTCATTCTAGGCACATCACTTGCTTGATATTATGACTTTATCCTTAGAGATTATTCAACCTTATTCAATTACGTGCTCCTATGGTGTGTGTTGGGATTGCTAAAGTATTGACTCTTTTTTTGTAGACTTTTGGGTGAGGGAACCAACCCAAGCCAGTGAAAGATGGAGGTCACAAACGTGATGGAGTATGAGGCAATCGCAAAGCAGAAGTTGCCTAAGATGGTCTATGACTACTATGCTTCAGGTGCTGAGGACCAGTGGACTTTGGCTGAGAACAGAAATGCTTTCTCAAGGATCCTGTAAGATTTTTTTTTTGTTACTTGGTCTTCTCTTAGTATTTGAATCATCATCAAATACTGATGGATGGATATTACTTATTGGCTTTGTAGGTTCCGTCCTCGTATCCTAATCGATGTTTCCAGCATAGACATGACTACTACTATCTTGGGCTTTAAGCTATCAATGCCTATTATGATTGCTCCAACAGCCATGCAAAAAATGGCTCATCCTGAAGGCATATTTATGTTTTTTTTATTATCTTAAGGCGCAGCTTGTCATTTGATATGAGTGCTGTTTGCAAATTTCCTGTCTTACTGCTCTATGAATTATTTGCTTGTGTCTCTATTCCTATGCGGGTAGGATGTTGAGGGATGGTATCTGTCTTTATCTTCACTTCTGGTGGATTTGGTATTCGTGCTGGCGACATAGTTGATTAAGATGCTTATGAACATGTTA
Source organism: Limonium bicolor (assembly GCA_023374045.1). Lineage (NCBI taxonomy): Eukaryota > Viridiplantae > Streptophyta > Magnoliopsida > Caryophyllales > Plumbaginaceae > Limonium > Limonium bicolor. The sequence continues at coordinate 149,372,999 of CM041782.1, forward strand.
AGAGAAGACCTGGAAGGGAATACTAACAAGAGAAATGAAAATGGTTCAAGAAATCTAAATTTGAATTTCGGATTAGACTTGAAGTGGTTGTTTAGAGTTGTTCTTTACTCATGCTCTTAATTATAAATATAGCAACACGATTTCAACCTGAGAATCCTAAATTGGGAAGTATCTTTTACTTGTATGGACTGTATGAAGGGAAGTATTACCTTCCCTTCTACCTTTTTGGATGATAATTTGTCCCTCAATATGTATCATTCAGACATGAGCTGTATAATTATGACATTAATACTGTGTATGATTGATGAATTGATTCTGACCATAGATATGTTAACTGAAGTCCAATAAGTTGTCGTCTCAGTAGTATGATACATTCTGTGGCTACTAATTCAAATTATGAGCGAATTCTTAGTTATGTTTGAAATTCCTACTTATAACATCAGTGCCACTTTCTATTCTACTTATGCAGGTGAATATGCAACTGCAAGAGCAGCATCAGCAGCTGGAACCATCATGGTGTGATATTTGTACCATCTCCATACCATTTTTCTTCATAATACTCTTGCATTTCATTCTCATCTATACTACTTGTATTGCAATTAAACATAAGCACACCATTCAAATCCATTCTGTAATCCACTTAAATTTGATACCTCATTGTTCTGGATTGAAGTTCTTGGGAACATATCTGAATAACAACAAGTGCAAATTGGTTTCAGACATTGTCTTCTTGGGCTACTTCCAGTGTTGAAGAGGTTGCTTCAACTGGACCCGGCATCCGCTTCTTCCAGCTCTATGTAAGCGAAAAATTACGCTACTAAATCCCAGTTGATTTGAACGCATGGATACAGGACATTATCTGGCTCTCGTGATCAACAGTATATTCATCATCTGTGCTTATGATCAGGTATACAAGAACAGGAATGTGGTTGCCCAACTTGTAAGGAGAGCCGAAAGAGCTGGCTTCAAGGCCATTGCTCTTACTGTAGACACTCCAAGATTGGGACGCAGAGAAGCTGACATCAAGAACAGGTGGTGTTTCTTTCCCCTTAACTTAGCTTATCAGGTTTTTTTCTTCATTTCCTGCTGAAGAAACTCTGTTTCTTTTGCTACTGACACCAACAAACTTCAGGTTTACTTTACCACCTTTCTTGACATTGAAGAACTTTGAAGGGCTAGACCTTGGGTCGATGGACAAGGTAAGAGTGAACCATCTATTTCTAAATCCTACAAGGTCTTTCAGCAATCTAAGCATACACGATTGCTATTTTTCTTTTTTGCAGGCTGATGACTCTGGCCTTGCTAGTTATGTTGCTGGCCAGATTGATCGTTCCCTGAGCTGGAAGGTATGATAGACTAATCATGTAGAGTTCCCTCTCTTTACCTTCCTGTAATTGTGACAGGATTCATCTTCAAGAATCTTCTAAATTGAACTTTATGGATAATCTTTATAGGATATCAAATGGCTTCAGACAATTACCAGCCTGCCCATTCTGGTGAAGGGAGTGTTAACCGCTGAGGATGGTAAATATCAGATCATCAGAAGAAGCTTAATGCTTATATCATCAAACACTGGAATGTATACTTGCTGTATTTATCATATGCCATTCGTTAAAATTGGGTGATATTGTCTTTTCAGCTAGACTGTCAATTCAAAATGGAGCAGCGGGTATAATTGTCTCCAACCATGGAGCTCGCCAGCTGGACTACGTTCCATCAACTATAATGGCCCTAGAGGAGGTACATGATCAAATATAATTTACCCAATAAAAAATGACCAACTATATGCAGCCAGAATCAGTTCATTGGCCTGATGCGGTAAATGGCATTTGCAGGTCGTTAAAGCAACTCAAGGCAGAGTTCCTGTGTTCTTGGATGGTGGAGTCCGACGTGGAACCGATGTTTTCAAAGCACTGGCTTTAGGGGCCTCTGGTATCTTTGTAAGTTAACTGGCACATCTTTGAGAGTTAACCTGATTGTTTGGTCAAAATATTGCAGTACTTCTCTGTTACAGAGCACTATTTTGCTTCAAAACTTAGTGCCGCTCTGTCTTCCATCTCATATTTAAGAACAAACAAAAGCTAATTTCTGATATGTTCCCCTGGATCAGATTGGGAGACCGGTTGTATTCTCTTTGGCAGCTGATGGAGAGGCGGGGGTCAGAAACGTGCTTAAGATGCTTCGTGAGGAGTTCGAGCTGACAATGGCGCTGAGTGGTTGTCGCTCTCTTAAGGAGATCACTCGTGACCACATTGTCACCGAATGGGACGCTCCTCGCCAGCTCCCTGCACTGCCCATGCCAAGGCTGTAAATCAGTTACCGATCAAGTAGTTGATCCCATTGAAGAAGGAATAGCTGAATACATCCATTGTTCTTACGCATCTCTTCACTGGTGATTGGTGCTGCAAAGAAGTTATAAGCTCTTTGTGATAATTTTCATTCCACTTTTATGTTATCGTTTTCGAGGTGCATTCTATATTGACTCTTCATTTTTGGGTTATATCTAGACCGATGAATGGATGTCTTAATGTGATACTGCACTTTATTAATTTGCTAGTCTTGATCCATTTCATGGGACATCCTTGTATTTGTGAAGTTTTAAGTATCATCACATAGTGTTTACTATATGTTACCGACGTTCTGGTTCATGAAGCCTGTCTTCCCTAAAAAAAGATATAAGCATAATCGTCCACTTTATACTTTTTTTAGTTGTATTTATCACTTTGATGGTGCTCATGTGTTTTGGTTGTTTGTCATGTTAGTGTGTTGTTAAGAATTAGTGTTTTTGTAATATTTTGTACTTGTGATGCTCTAAATTAAAGCAATGTAACAGAAATGTATAAATTCTCAACAAGTTAGCTGATTTGATAGATTAGAATATACATTTTTAAAATAGACAACTATTATATATATTTTGAAAAATTCAAATCTTGCATTAATATCAAAACATATGTTTATAAGTTAAATTAGTTGAGTGTTTTTTTAATAAAAAAGAAAATAAGAAATGAACATTAAAAACCCATAACTTTTGGATTACCAATTAGCTTTATGTAAATCCATTCCGAACAATATTTTCTTACTATATTCTTTTATGTAAGTCCAAATTAAAATTATAAAATAAAGATTTGAACGTGTATTTTTTATTCAACTTTGTTTAGAAACAAGTTTATATTTGAATAGTGCCCATGGGCATAGCGTAGTGGTATTGGTAAAATAATTGACCCTTAAAAATCTCAAGTCCAATTATTTGAATTTAGCTTGTCTGAAAAGATTGATACTACTATCATTCAACAAAGTGGAGTAGTAAATTTAGAACAACGGTAGTCCATTTTATTTCAGAGTGACAACTCTGGAGATTGCGCCACCATCTAGTATGGAGATAGATATGTATCAAGTTGTGGTTGGCTGAATAAATAAAAAAAAAATGAAGAAAAAATAAAAATAGAAAAAAAGAAAAAGGGGGAAAAATGATACACACGCGCATACAAGAAAAACATAACGAGAGGCTGGCGCTTGCGCCACCTTCTACCGTGGCTCCCATCCACGTGTTTATTATAATTGAAACTTTAAAATTCTGAAAAAAAAGTTAATAGGGCAATGCTTGTGTACGTAACTGAATATGAGTATTAGAGAAATCAACGCGAAAGAACTGTGCGATTCAAAATCCTGCTTCTACGCTCTCTTTTTTCAAAAGTAGAAGCGCAGAGAAGAGAGAGACCACAGCGAAATCTAACCTAACTTCATGTTTATTGGTTGATCACTGATCAAACCTCCAAATTCACTGTCGCCAATCGATCTCAGATCACGAACCTTCACTGCAGAATTCAGTGGAGAATTCAGTGTTGTTGCAGAATTAAAATGAGAATTCAGGGGGGAAGAAAGCGTTGTTGCAGAATTAAGTGCTGATTGTCGATCGCACCGATCGCTCATCGCTGATCGTCGATCATTGTTCATCGTCATCAACCTTCAGCTAGCCCAACAATCAAACAGTGGAAATCATGAGTTCAGAAGAAACCCTAACTGTTATCAGAAGTGAAATTGATGGTACTACTCTACACAATTCAAATACAAATTTGATAAACGAGTGTGGATAATGATTTCAAAACTTTTGTTTCTGTGTGATGAACAAATTATGCTGTGAGGTTTACGATGATAAAGTATCTAACAGGTTATAAAACAGAGAGATATTGACTGAATTGTCTTAGCAGAAAAAGATTCATTCCACGACAGTTTATAATTCACTTTAATTATAGTTATGATTCACTTTTGTTAGAGATGTGATACGTATTTAGTATGACATTTACTGCAGGTGTGCCTAAACTATCTGCATTACAAGTTAGTAATTACATTGAAGCAGAATCATCGAAGTTGACTGCAGGTGTGCATGAACTATCTGCATTACAAGTAGCAAGGAGAAGAAGGTTGTACTTCATTATCAAATGAAACACTGAATTGGAGAGTGAGGATGCGCAGGAAATTTGAATACATTCTTGCTGCAAGTGAAGCAAATATGGAGACAAGAACTTTGTGTGAAAATGTAGCCACAGATTTGCAGGAAGAAGTTGAAAAATTTATATGTCCACCTGCTGATGGTGTTTCAAATACAAATGTTGGTAAGGCAGTACAACAGTGCTAGATCCACACAAGGTTGTAAAACAAAAGGAAGAAAAAAATAAGAGGATGAAAAGCACAACAGAGAGGATTTACAGTTCACGCAAAAGGAGAAACAAAACTACAGTTAGGACATTTCTGAAGAGCAAGAGTACAGTAAAATCAATGATAAATGTTGATGAAGAGGCTCAATCTACATGAGTTTCATTTGCCCATCCGATCAATGAATAATTCCAAATTTAGAGCATAGTCTTAATTCTTTGTAGACACATCAGATTCATTTAGTTAATAACCTAATGTCAAAAATATTACATAGTACATTTTGAGGCAAATGGTTCAATATCATGTATAGACTGATAGCTTTATACGAAATGATTCATTTTTTACAACATACGATTCACTTTTGAATTCCCTTTGGTTTAGTTTCATAAAACATGTGATTCACTTCTGTTAAAAATCTCATCAAAAAATGAATCACTTTTTTACAACATATGATTCACTTTCAAATGCCTTTGATTCACTTTATAATAACCTTTGATTTACATTAAAAAACAATTGATTCAGTTCAAAAGATTTATAATTTTTAAAACATGTGATTCACTTTCGAATAACCTTTTATTCACTTTAGAACAACTTTTGATTCTGTTACATGATACTAATTATTCACTTCTCATAAAAAAACAGCCAAGCCAGTGAAGACAACGTAAAGTATAGAAAAAATGCCCAAAAGATTACCCTACCCCACACACCTAGAAAACCACCCTAGAAAAGCTAAAACTCGTTGAAGGCATTTTTAGGGTTTTTAGTCTAGGGTTTAAGGTCCCTAAACCACAAACCCTAAAAAACTGTCGAGTCAGTGACGACAATATAAAGTTTAGAACTAATGCCAAAAGATTACCCTACCCCCCCCCCCCCCCCACACACACTAAAAGCCACCCTATGAATGCTAAAAACGTCGAAGGGTTTGTAGTACAGGGTTTAGGGTCTAACGACCTCTGATTCACTTTTTAACAATCTTTGATTCACTTTTTAAAAACCTTTGATTCACTTTTCTTAAACTTAAGATTCACTTTTCTTAAACCTCTTATTCACTTTAGTTAAACAATCTCTATTTACGAGAATCGCTTTTCTTAAACCTCTGATTCACTTTTCTTAAACCCATGATTCAGTTTATAAAAACTTCTGATTCACATTTCTTAAACCTCTTAATCACTTTAGTTAAACAATCTCTGCTTACGAGATTCAATTTTCTTATTACTCTGATTCACTTTGTAACAACTTGTGATTCACTTTTTAACAACCTTTAATTCATTTTTCTAAAACCTCTGATTCACACTAGTCAAACAATCAGAATGACTTTAGTTAAATAATCTCTGTTTATGATATTCATTTTTAAAACCTCTTATTCACTTTTAAGCAACTCTCCGATTCCCATTTCTTAAACCTCTGATTCACTTTTTTTTTTTAAATCTGATTCCCTTTTGTAAATCTATTATTCACGTAAAAATGAATCAACAGTGTTAATAAAATGAATCATATGTTTACGTAAAATGAATCAGCAGTGTTATGAAAGTGAATTATTTTCTGCTATAAAATTCAGTTTCAGATTATAAAGTTTCATATACATTGTGATGTGTTAGTGCAAAGTGAATCTTATGTTTACCTAAAAATGAATCAACAATGTTATAAAAGTGAATTAGTTTCTGTAGAGCTTTTATGTTAAACCATAAGCACCTACATAAGCATATGAGCACCTACAACATTGACCAGATAACAATAACAAAGAGCTCAATCCTTGATAACACATAACAACCACAATTTAATCTGCATTTGCACCAATTGTTTACCAGTCATCTACAACAGCTGAACAAATAATATTGTACAGTTACAACAAATTAGCATTCTACATATGACCATTTCTTTCTCACGCAGCAAATCACAATACACCTTGGTTTACACCCTTATAATTTCAGCTTGTTGGAAAAAGCAATGACAATCCAATCAGGCTGCGAGGGAGACCATTGCAACTGCTCAATCTCCACCCCTGTTGTATACGCCAAAGTTGGATCCAAGCCATCTTCGACGGGCTAACCCATTGAAGAAAGATCCGAAATCAAAGCTTGCATATCATCCCCAGCAGTACAGATATGGCAGGAGCTATGCGGAGCCCAAGCAATAGCATTCACGCTTGACTGATGCCTCTGCAACTCCACCACCGGCAAAGTGGGGAATCTGATATCCAAGACCACAACTTTTGCACTGTCCATGATAATTGTCACCATGTACCTTGGATCCTGCTTGTTCCATCCTAATTACCAACGGTGTATCGGGCTCATAACTCTCGTAGATGATGGTCGAGTGTTCCTTGTCCCTCAGATCAAAAACCCTAACCGATCCATCACCGATACAGAGGCAAAAACTCCAACCCTACCCCAAGCGATCGCCTCTCAAGACAGTGGCAAGTAGATAAGCAAATCGAGGTTATGATAAATGCGCTCTGGTGTGAGTGAAAAGGAAGAAGAGTCTGGGATGGGATCGATTGAAAAAGGGAGAAGAGAGGGAGAGCAGTCAAGAGAGTCAAGCGTTTCAACTTGCGTTTACGAAATGAAAAGAGCAGGAAAAGAGAGAGAGAAAAGAAAACAACACATAAGAATTTGCACATTTACCCTGAAGCAAAATTACTAAACTGGACATCGCCACATTAGAACCTGGCGCAAGCGCCAGGTTCGAATTCGTGAAGAAAAAAGTCTGAGATGAGCTAAATGTGACTTTATGGGGAGGAGAGAGAAAATAATATTTTTTTCAAAATGTTATAACTTACAAACTAAAAGTGCAAAAATAAAAAAATTTATATCATTGTTCATCAGTTTTTGTGCTCTTCAAAACAAGATACATCATGGATATGTTTTGGTAAACTTAAAATTTTATATTTTTAGAATGAGTATATATTATGTATTTTTAAAGTGAATTTTATTCATTAGAAAAATGAATCTTCTTTAATAATAAATGAACCTTATTCATTAACAAAATGAATCTTACCTAAAACACTCTAAATATTACCATAGGAAAGGAAAGTTAAAAATGTCGAAGACATTTTTATGGTTTGTAGTGCAGGTTAAGGTTCACTTTTTAAAAACACAAAGGATTCACATTGTTTTATATGAAAATGTTAGCTTTTCTTAAACATAAGATTCTCTTTTTTAAAAGAATATTCACTTTCAATAAATGAAAGGTTCATACTGTTCTCGTATAAGTTTGTGGTAGGATTAATTTTTACTAGTATTAAACAAAATATTCATTTTTCTTAAAACCTTTGATTCAACTTTAAAAAACTTTTGATTCACTTTTCTTAAACCTCTTATTCACTTTAGTTAAAAAATTGAGAATCACTTTTCTTAAACCTCTGATTCACTTTTCTTAAACTCGTTATTCACTTTACAAAAATTTCTGATTCACATTTCTTAAACCTCTTAATCACTTCTATGCTTACGAGATTCACTTTTCTTATTATTCTGATTCACTTACAACTTATGATTCAATTTTTAATAACCTTTGATTCACTTTTCTAAAACCTCTTATTCACACTAGTCAAACAATCATAATCACTTTAGTTAAAAAATCTCTGTTTATGAAATTCACTTTTTGTAAAACCTCTTATTCACTTCTACGCAACTCTCTGATTCACTTTTTAACAACTATTGATTCACTTTGTTTAAACCTTTGATTCACACTAGAAAAATACTTTTTTTAAACGAATGATTCATTTTCAATAAAAGAAAGGTTCACTTTACAAAAGCCTATGATTCACATTTGTTAAACCTCTTAATCACTTACTTTAGTTAAACAATATAAGCTTACGAGATTCACTCTTATTACTCTGATTCACTTTGTAAAAACTTCTTATTCACTTTTTAACAACTTTTGATTCACTTTGCTTAAACTTATGATTCACAATTAATCTTAAAAAAATATGTACATACAAAAAATAAAAAATTTATCAAAACATATCCATGATGCATCTATTTTTGAAGAGTACAAAAAATGATAAACAATGGTATAATTTATTTTATTTTTGCACTTATATTTTGTAAGTTATGATATTTTGAAAAAAAATAGTTTTCTCTCTCCTACCCACATATTCCCCATTGACACTCCCGTACGCGTGTAACTATTCCCCTTTTTCTTTTTTTTTTCTTTTTCATTATTTCTCTCCAATATAATATTGACATGTGGCACTCTCCATATTAGAATATGGCGCACCCTCCAGGTTTGAAATTGCGTTTTATTTTGCTACATAATCTAGCACGTGGTTAAAAAGCAATTATGGAAAATTCTAACTTATCCTCACACCCTTGTGACTTTTGTCCTTCAAAATACTTCCCAAACAAGCATATCAAAGGAACTCAAATGGTCATTAATATTGATGTGTTTACAAAAAGAGCCGGAATGCAAGTTGACAATATTATCCTTGGATTCCTAGACCCTCTATGTCCAAACTCATTTCTTCTTTTCCTTTTGCGGCTAGTCCTAACTCCTTTGTTTTAGATTTTCAACCAAAATCAATTTGCTTAGAACATTAACCTTCTTTAGGGAGTTCCTCCCATTGACGTATCTCAAACTTGCGATGGGTGGGTATGACACTTCATGAAGAACAACATTGTCAATTTAAGCCTATCTATTCTCATCTTCAAGATGAGAAGTGTCAAAAGGACATTCTGGTTTGAACTTTTGCCATATAATCTCTTCCAAAATTATAGCATTTATGCTCTCCTAGAATTAGACTAAGTTTTTGGAAAAGTTTCAATGGTATCCTCCTATCAAGCTAATATTGGGAAGAAAAATAGGCCGTTCCTTGAAGTGTTTTTTTCCATGGTTTGTCGCTTATTTACTTGTTCTATAGTTAAGGATCTTTGGTATGATTTGATCTTGGTTTATGGTATCTGTTCAACGACAGATCCTATTATGCTTGATTGAAAGGCTTTGAGTCGCAACCCTATGAAATTGTCTTCTATTGCAAATATGTTGGGGGGGGGGGGGGGGGGGGGTCTATATGATGCTAGGAACAAGGCAAAGCACAATCCTAAACTTGCCAGTATCTACTAAATGAAGCAAATAACTATTCGTCCGGTCCTACCAAAAGGCTATGAGTTTTGTTCAATTATTGACAATGTAGTGGGTAACAATGACAGGGGTCCTCCCTCTTTTGGCACTACGATAGTTAGTTGGATCCTTTTCTCAAGAAAAAGTTCTCCCCTCAAAGTTCAAGGTTTGATTAGAGATGCAGATGGTATCCCCTAACCAAAACAATGTTGAGCACCTGTAAAGTGCATTAGGCAGATATCAAGGCAATTCAAATTACTATGGAACTAGCTCTCTTAGTTGGTGTTCATATCATTTGTTTCGATATTGAATATATGATCTATTAGTGAATGATGTCTTTCTAGCTACTTAAATTTTAGGAATGATAGCGGGTGCTTGGTTTGAGTAAAAGAAACATAACAGAATCAGGAAAGAGAATGAAAGAGAATAAAAAGAATTCTTTTTGATGTTTTTATCCATTTGTTTATGCAGAGAAGAGAAAATGAATTACTGGTCAATGGCTATTGACTACTTGTCAAATGTTGTTGATTTAACTGGTCGTCGATGAATATTCATCTGTCATTGATCAATAGTTGTCAATCACCAGTCAATAGCCATTAGTTATTAATTAAAGAATGTTGGGGTACGACAATCCCATTCCCTGATAGGACGAGGAAATTAAATCTCATTTCATTTTCCTTTCCTAATGATGAGAAAAAACATAAACAAATAACATAAAATAGAATCATTTAAATTTATTATTCCCAAGTACAAATGTTCCCTTAAAAGCTTATGTAGTCATTCAAGTTGATACAGAATTAGTACATTTTCATGGGAAAATCCTTCTTCTCCCTACACTGCTTTTTTGAAACAGCCATTTATAATAATTAGACCGGAACATACATAAGTGTTGTTAAAACGCCATTCACCCACATAGATAGTATTAGATTAACATACCCTATGCTAACAAACGCTGGACCCTTTAAAACTCTATCCATCTAGGTATTGTTCGGTATGTATGTTTTACGGTAGTTTTGGTGTAGCTATTTTATAGCTGTTTATATGTGGAAGTACATTATATAACAAATAACTTGCAGGACAATTTCCTCAACAACCACCTCTATCACCGTCTTTCATCCTTTCACGCCAGCCACCTTCAGTGTAATTGTTGACTTCAGGCTGATAAACTTTCTTAGTCAAGTATTTTGGGGGCTTATTCTTTGAACTCCACTACATCTCATCTTGACGTCCACCACTTTGATCTCTCCTATCTTGCTCGCTCCCTTCACCTTTCCTCCCACCTCCATCGGTCTCCAATGAGATCGCAAGATCCTTCACATGCAAACCAATAACACAAACCAGTTTCACAACTGATTCCAGTACTATGTAAACCCATCATCCCAAGCACAGGCATCTCCCAAAGTTAAATGTAGTTGAAAATCATAACATGTAAGGACCTATATTAGCAACACGACATAAAAGACTAAGAAACAAGAATAGATAGAACCCAAAAAGAAATAGATGTAATGGTAAATTCAGAAAAGAAAAGAGAGAATAGAGATAGGAAAGAGGGAGAAGAAATTAGTACCCACACCACCCACAGGTGGACAAACCTAAAACCAAAAAGAAAAATGTCAGAGAGGGAAGATAGGTGATATGGGAAAGGATTTTAGGTAAAACTAAAGGCGCATTCATTTGAGGCGATGAGAATTGGACAGCATTAAAGGCGTAGATTAATATGCATACGAATCGCAGGGATTAATGTTCTCCCAAACTTCTGGTGTTCGTTTAAGACAATAAATTTGGCACTTTAAAATAACAAAAAATGACGGTCTTGCCCTTCATTTTTCTATTAAAAACTAGCTGGACCAGTCGGACACACCGACATGTCCTCTGTAGCGTGGCTTGCTGATGGTCAGTTCGTGGGAGTACAGTGACAATGCTGAGATAGAAATTGAAATTCAGTCGCATGAAGATAATAAAACTGTAGTAGACGAACTGAAAGGAGATAAAACTTACCTGTCCACACCAATTATTGGTAACGGCCAAACGTATTTAAAGGAAAGATGGGGCAAACTCACCTGAACAGTGATGGTACAAGTAGTGGAGGAGTAATGGTTGATCGGATGTTTACCAGTGGCAACAATGGAGAACTACATGTGAATTCAATGCGAAGGATTGGAAAGATTTAGAAAATTGAATGCAGTGATTAGGGATGGCAATGGGTGACGGGTGCCCGTTTCACCTGACCACCGACCCATTCAAACGAGTGAAAACCCCAAAAAAACAGGTGATGGATGAAACAGGTGAGGGTGACGGGTCGGGTGAACATTTTTCACCCGGTCACATGACCCGTTCACCTGACCCGTTACCCGTATGTATTATGTTAATAAAAATATATATTTATCTAATATTTTTTTAGATAATTTAGAAATATTTTGGTTAATTCTCTATGTTTTGAGTATGTTATTGACATTAGTTGATACGGTATGTATTGTTGAACAAATATGAGTGTATTTTTTTTTTGAAAAACTAAGCTTATATAAGGTGTTAAAAACAAAAAATGCTTGCTGAAAAATAAAATAAAAACGGGTCACGGTTCAGGTGGAGCGTCACCCGACCCGAACCTGACCCATTGCCAACCCGACCCATTGCCATTTCTAGTAGTGATATGTGTAGGGTTTCCACAATATTGGGGGTAAAAATGTAAACACACGGTGACAACCACATTTTCTAAATCACTTTTGAAAGTAAACGCAGGGTTTACCCACGTTCAGTTTAAGCTGCCAAAAGAAATTAATTCCCACATTAATTGTAGATATGTGTGCGTGATTCAGACACACTAATGTCCATGATTCATGCAAAACTGACTAATTGTCACCACCGAATGCTACCTAAGGAAAAATGAGAGAGGATAGAGCATTCCACCGTAGTGAGCTACATTTTTCATTCTCTTACCATTCTTCCTAGATGTTACTTTTCTGGGATAAGACCAAGGAAGAGATAATAGTACTGAATATTAATTTTTATTGTAGAGTGCATCGTATGGGGTAGTACAGAAGTCCTTTTATAGCCAGAAATTATAACGGCTATATGAGAAGAGCTAGCTAAATATTAGCAACAATTTGGACTAAACTTTATTGAAAATAAAATAAAATAGTCTCAATAATTATTCTGACCTATTCTTTAGCAATTAAGTAGGAAACTAAATATGAGTAAGAAAAGAAACGTGACTAAACTTAAAAGAACATAATCAGGATTATTATAATTTTAACATCCTCCCTTAATCCTAATTTTTTATCGAAATCATTCCCAACCTTTGTTTTAGCTTGATAAATGCATCATACTTCAGATGTTTGGTGAGAATGTCAGCAACTTGATCTTCAGATATGCAGTACTTCACTTCTATCCCGGTCTTGGCAACTTGATCTCTTAGATAGTGATATCGGGTCTTGATATGCTTATTTCTACCTGGTATGAGCCGGTTCTTTGCTAAGATAAGTGCAAAAGTATTATCAACAAAAATCATCATGGGCTTCTTTTGTGGCATATTGATGTGATCCATAAGGTATCACAACCACATAGCCTGGCAGCCACTTGTTGCTACGACCACATATTCTGCCTTATAGGTTGATAAGGCAACAATGGACTGCTTCTTGGATGACCATGAGCATGCGGTTGTTCCAAAGTTGAAGCAATATCCTGAAGTGCTCTTTCGATCGTTTACATCTCCACCCCAATCACTATCAGAGTATCCTATAATAGAATTATCATCAGTAGACCCATAAAACAATCCATGGTCATTTGTTCCCAATCACTATAGGCGCCTTCTTCATTTTTTGATCATTTGGTTTTAACCTCCACAAGAGTTCTTACTAGGTTGCAATCTGACATCTGAAACTTTTACAAGATATCAGCAGCGTATTTCTTCTAAGAAATGAAAATACCATCATTTCCTTGAATCACCTCAATGCCAAGGAAGTATGTCATCAACCCAAGGTTATACATCTCGAATTCTTTCATTATTGACTTCTTAAAGGAAACAATCATAGTGGGACGGTTGCCTGTAATAATCAAGTCATCAACATACATACATATGATTAGTATACTGTTAGCCTTATCCACCTTCACATACAATGCATGCTTAGAAGGGCATCTGGTAAAACCACTTTTGCTAAAGAAGGCGTCTATATGCTTATTCCAAGCTATGGGTGCTTGTTTTAATCCATACAAAGCCTTCTTCAGCCGGTATACTTTCCCTTCACTTCCTGATTTACCGAAGCCTGGAGGTTGCTTGACAAACACTTCTTCTTCAAGTGGGCATTTAGGAAAGCTGACTTCACATCCATTTGGTGAATCTTCCATCGATTTTGAGCAGCCAAGGCAATAATAAGCCTGATAGTCTCTATTCGAGCAATAGGAGAGAAGACTTCTTGGTAACCAAGACCGGGTCGCTTCTTCAACCCATTCGTCACTAATCTTGCTTTGTATCTTTCACCATTGGGCATCATTTTTGTCGTGAAAACCCACTTCACATCAATGGCTTGTTGTTCTGGTGGAAGATTAGTAAGGACCCATGTACCATTTCTTTCAATAGCATCATTTTCCTCATGCATGGCCATCATCCATTTTGGATCTTGAAGTGCTTCCTTCACTGTCACTGGCTCAGGATCTGCGAATAGAGCAAAATGCATAATCTCTTCAATCGCTAGTATCTCCATCATCAAGGTTTACCTCATAATCTTGAATATGTACTAGCTGTCGGCGATGACACTATGGTCTCCCAACATTTGTTTGAACTTGATCAGGTGTTGAGTCTTCTCCCTCTGGATTTGACTATTCTGACTCTTCAGTAAGGGAGATATTACAGCTTTTGGGATCTATGGCACCCACTTTTATTCAAATCCCATGACTCATTTTCAGTAAGGTAACATCACGGGTGAATATTACCTTTTTATCATTGGATTGAATAACTTGTATCCTCCCCGTTCATATCCAATGAATACTACATTTTCTGCTCTACCATCCAACTTCTTCCTTGTCTTTGCCGGAACATGAGCATAAGCAATAGCACCAAATACCTTAAGATGTTTTACACTTGGCTTGACTCCGGTCCAAGCTTCTTCAGGGGTAGACCTTAGACACCTTTGGACAAAGAGCGGTTCAGTTATAAGCTGAACAAGATACAACCTCCGCCCAAAAAAAATTTGGCCTCCCTTTGGTCTTCAACATGCTCCTCACCATATATATGATGGTTCCGTTCTTCCATTCAACAACACTGTTATGCTGAGAGGAGTAGGGACATGTCAATTCATGCTTTATCCCTTGTTCTTCACAGTGTTCCCTGAATTCGTTGGAGACATATTCACCACCACCGTCAGTGTGCAGCACCTTTAGGGAGTGATAGGATCGGAGTGCTGACCGAGTAGGTCTGAGGTTAGTCTCAGACCAACTCTGCTTGGAGACGAGTATTTGCCAAGAGAAGTAACGCGGAAGTTTTATATGAAACTTAACAAGACAGGATTTTGCTTGTATTGAAATTCAATGTAAATTACAACCTAGCTTCCTATCTTGGGATTCGACAGAGATAGTCTGTCTCATCCAACACTCGCTCAACTCTAAAAGTAGATCAATACGGAATAAGGAGAAAAGGGAGTGTTTTGTGTGCTCTATAGGTAATATATACCTAAGCTAAAATGACAATATCTCACTAAGATCTCTCAAAATGAATTATCTCTCAATATGACTCTCTCTTTCTAGGAAATTTGGAAGTGAAGCTCCAACGATTACAAATGACTTCTAGGTGCTTAAATACTGATATACCTGAAGTTTCCGCTTCCATAACGTGTAAAACTGATGTTTCCACGACGTCCCACGTCTTCCCACTACACATTGGGCAGGAAATATCTCAACTACTTTGCAGAGGAACTAGTTCTAGCGCTCTTAACCTTGACCGCCTTGATTTTCGGAGCTGGTTATATGTGAACGTGTGTAGCAGTTATTTCCTTACATTTTCCATGTTTTAACAGTAGAGGTTCGCCTCCTAGCTTCTAGAACATTCCAGGAGAATATTATGTTGCAGAACGACTCCTTGTGCAGCCAGACTCCTTCGTCGCCTAGACTTACTCTATGCTATTATCAGTGATACTTCTTCTGTCACCAGACTTACTCAGTTTCCATTATCAGCAAAACCTTGGGTTCCAACAATTACTCCTCCTTTTGTTGATGATGGCAAAGGGAACTGACTCAGTCAATATGAGATAAAGTTCCACCTTAAGTTGAGCATTATTTATGAGATGAGATGATTGCAAACCGCTTGACTGATCGAGTCGGTTGACAACTAAACTCTGTCTGTCGTGACTCTTTATCTGTGGGCAGACTCTGGATGACTTGTTCTTTGTAGTGGGAGTTACTGTTCGTTAAACTCATACTCTCTTTGGCTTGGTCTCTTTTTGTTGCAAATTCTCAGACCGTCTCTTACTGGCAGCTAGGTTTTGGAATTCTTCAGCAAAACTCTAACATCTTCATACATTTTCCCCCTTTTTGCTGATGACGTCAAAAATCACTCAAGTGAATCCCGTAGCAAGAGTTAACCTGTGAGAAGGGCAAGAATGTGACGAAGACAAAAGGACAAAGCGGTCCAGACCTTAGACCCCGGCCCAGACCCGAAGCCTCCTTCAAGACCCTGTTCAGGCTCCAATTTGGGCAACAAGCACCAAATCTGGTCCTAGGCCCTATGACTATGTCCCATGTTCCGGACCGCATTCTATGACCGGGTCCCGTATTCCGGCCCCATGCTCTATGACCGAATCCCGCATCCTACACTATGGGACCGGAAGGCTTTACAGGGAGAGAAGTATAAAATTAGGGGGTTTTCTCCAATAAAGTAATGCCACATGTACAAGGATTTAAAGTAGGCTTCATCCTAGAAAGTCTATAAATAGAGGTAGAGGGGCTCATTTGTAAGGGGACAACATGAGAAGAGAGAGAAAAACACTAGAAAACTCTCTCAGGTTGCAATATCAAAGAAAGGAATAAAGATCTCGAGGTTCTATTCGTTTGTGAGTTGAGAGGAACAATTTTGTATTTTCATTTGGCGCCGTCTGTGGGAAAGGAACAGCAAAGAAAGCAACCACGATTCAATCAACCCACGGTGGATGTAACAGAAGCTCACCTCAATTTGGGATGGAATTATTGTTCGAAAAAAATGAAGGTTGTGGAAGATTAAAGGATGAGAAAAGGATCGACAGGGATTGAAGAGATCCGCGGGAGAAGGAATTACAATTGATCAAATCATCGAACGAGGCAAATGGAGCGGGCGTGCAAATCGCTTAATTAAATGGACAACAGACAGATCACTAAGCGGAAGCAGGGGCCTCGTGATCAAAGATTGCAAAACGTGAAGTAGTAAGAATGGAAGCAAGAGCTTCGTCGGTTCAAAGATCCAAATGCGCGATTCATTTGGTTATAGCGGCGAAGCTGGAGGTTTTCGTCGAAGGATCATCAAAACAGGAGAATCGGATAAGCATGATATCAAGTTCAACTTTGAAGAACAACGATCGACAAAAGCAACGCAGAGACCAAATCCGGTCGATCAATGCCAAATCGAAGCCAGATTCCCTGAAGCTCAAGATCCACGAAGCCGTCACGCCAAGCGAGAATTTCAGGAGCATTAAGATCCGAAACAATCGTAAGATTGGGCGAATCCACAAAGATTCTCGAACAATGACGGGAAGCAACGATTCTAGCAAAACTCTGTAAAGCCGTCCATGCTCAACCTTCCATTTCAACTACAATCGATGCGATTCAATAAAGGAGAATTTTTCATGGTCTTGAGGAGATCTCGGAGATATGCAGTCCAAATCCTCAAGAGGCGACTGACGAGCACTCTTAAGAAAGGAAAAATCAGAATGGAAGAACAAATCGCTAACTCTCTTCGTTTACCGTTTCATGTTCTAAAAGCATCGCTTGATTACACGACCAAAGTTTGTTTGACTATTGATTAGGATTGTACTTGTTACAACAATTTACTCTCCTTCTGTGCAGTAATGTTCCGACTAGGTGCGGCGCCGCTCTTGCTTAACCGCAAGCAACGATGGAAGATATTTGATCCGGCGAGCGAAGATATATGATCCGGCAAGCATCCCCATCCATATGATCTGGCCTACGATTGAAGATATTTGATCCGGCGAGTGAAGATATATGATCCGGCAAGCACCCCCATCCATAACCGGAAGTTGTTGAGCACGACCAGAATAAGTCAAACACGACTAAAAGCTTGATAAGAACAGACGCAATCTTCTCGACCAGGAGTTTGTAAATAGACGGGAGGCCCATCTTAGCCATGTCCGAAAGACAGCCGGATCCCCTTGACCGGAAGACAGCCGGATCCCCTTGACCGGAAGACAGCCGGATTCCCTTGGCCGCAACAGACCTCCTTGACCGCTCCTCAGTCTTCGGCCGGACCGGAAGACAATTTGACTTCTTTGACCGCATCCTCAGATGCAAAATCAGATGATGATGTTTTCGACTCAACACAGAGCGACATCCTCCCTCCAGGCAGAACTGGGACCGATTGAGTCAAAGAAGGAAAGAGCTAAAGTCAACAAATCTTAACGGCATAAGCATCCCCTCTTTTCTTCTCAAAATCAAGAAAGCCTTGAAGATAGCTGCTACATGCATACATTTTGCTCCTGCTGTTTAAATTCTCCGAGATGCGAATCTCTTGAAGAAGAAACCGTGATCAGACAACGACGACGACAAAACCAAAAGAACGACCTAAGTTAAAGATAAGTTCTTCGATCTTAAAATACTAAAACATAATTTGCCCTGATTGCCTCAAAATTTGCACTTTCGGATGCGATTAAATGTTCATGTAACCGATATGAGTGATCTTTTAATCTTTAGATTTGTTCTCTGCCTTACAGCATAGAGTTTCCTGCTGATTGAAACCTCGGTATAAGGCCTAGCCCAAGAATGGCTCGTAGTCTATTTTGGGCACTTTGTGTTTATCATATAAGTTTCTGGTACAGCCTTGATTTACTCGCCTAGCTTGACCGAAATTCTGAGGAAAATAACAATCTCTGACGTCAGCACTGCTTTATGAAGCTTCGATTGTGGATTGCCCAAATCGAAAAATTATTTTAGTCTCTGTTTTTATTATGTAGCTGTCTCTGTTTCAAATTTTGTTGGAATGTGCAATAATTGCTTCTAATTGATTAGTGATGAAGCTCAACGACCAAGAAAAGAGAACATCTGTTCTTATTACTACTATGAGAACTTTTAATCAGTATATGCCTCTTTTTATAAGACAAACGTTGACTAATTCTGATCTATTTGGGTTTAATTTTGAGAAATTCATTTTTGAGCAATGCAAAGAAGGGGATGCTGTGTTGTGACTGTCAGCTTACAATACTCAGTTGTAGTGTTATAATGTATGCGGTACTTTGCCTTGATTTAGTCTCTGTAGCTGGTGCATCTCTGCCTAATATGTGTTTTTGTTCAGTTTTTAACCAACATAATGCTTATATCTTTGCTTCAACTTGTGTTTACCTTTTTATTAATTACTTCTTATTTTGATACTACCTTGTCTGCTTCAGTAATTCTTCCGGCTAGGATTAATGCTATCCTTGCTTCAAATTTTTATCTCTGCCTGAAGAACGCAAGTCTTACTGTGCTTAACTATGGTGATCAAGTTTAGCTACAGTTTTACCTCTCTGTTTTTTGAGAACTAATGTTGCTGTGTTAATGCTAAACGAAAAATTGTTAGGATAAACTATATACAAAAATAATAAAATAATAAACTAATCCTACAACTCTACTATGGGTAGCAAAATAAAACCCGGTCGGAGTATAGTGTAAATATATTACGACCGAGAGTATCGAACCCAAGGGACTTAGAAAATTAGTCCTAATCCGGTAATACCTATTCTAAGACAATGGGGGGAAAAGTAAAGGTTGATTCTAAACTAAGAAAATAAACTAACTTACTAATAATTTGTCCTAGATTCGGGATTAAATCACCAAGTAACAGTATGATCACGCAATGAACTTCAAAACTCGAACTTAACCAAACAACTTGAAAGCGCCGGACATCCTGCCGGACACCAGATGCACGACACATTCAAAGACGTTGAATGTGCCGGACACAGGAGACCCGGCAGTGCACCCGGCACGTTCGTGTGTGAAAACCATTCTCTTGCTTCGGAGTACGAATACAAGAAACTCATCCCTATTAACAAATCGAGCATATATCATGCCACGAAATGAACAAGGAAATGGGGGAAGATGGGTAATTAATTCGAAATCTCTTATGCTAACCCTAAATCATAGATGAAAACATCAAAGACCACTAAGATTAGTCTAACCTATCCTACTCTTGGGCTTTCTCTTCCTCAAGTAGGATTTGCACAAAGGGAATGAGGGATCAACTAATTCCCTTGCAATAAGAACCAATATCTTAATGAACGCTTGAAATTATTTGAGATAATCATAGTGTTTACAAGAAGGAATTCATCCCTAACCAAGAACTAACAAGGATTTCTACTTCACCATCCACTCAAATAAAGAAGAAATACATAAGGGAGAAGGAGATTGGTTATAGCCTCAACCCTGACAAGATCTTCTCTTCTTCTCGTGGATAGATCCGTAGAAATGCCTTGGACACCAACACTTGGAATGTGGGCGGAAATGGAGTAATGAATGAAGTATAATATGGTGTTGAAGTGTGTTCAATTGTTGCCTTCCTCGGCCTATTTATAGGCATCAAATGTGTCGTTGCCGGGCGTCGTGCCGGATCACCAGTAGCCGGCACACGTGATAAATGCGCCCAACTGTTAACGGTCGAAACCGTCAATTCCGCGCGAAACAGTGCATATGCCGGGTAGGATACCCGCACACACGGCAGCATCCTTTTCACCAACGGTCAATAACTGCTATCGCTTGGTCAACCGTGGCGACTCTTTACTTATGCCGGATGGAATCTACCCGGCATTAGGTCCGGCAAGGCCTCTTTTCTGTTCTGTGCTTATGCCGTGCAGAAACTACCCCGGCATGGAGTCCGGCTTCAACTGAACTTTTGCCTAGAAAATCATTCCTTGCACAGAAAACTCATAAAAACATAAGTCTGTACAAATAATATATTTTAACACATAATAAGCATAAATAACATATATTTAACCTTATTTAGATAAATATAATACTAAATCTAATGCCTAAAATATGATAAGTCTGCGGCTTATCAAGGCCCTACACTTACCTTTTGCTAGTCCTCGAGCAAAACAAGATTAGAAAGGACTAATTACTTATGCACAAAACAGATAAACTCTAGAATGAAATGTAGATAAATATTTCCAACTATATGACTCTAATTCATAAGTATCACTTACTCTACCTTATTCTATCAAAACATACTAATGGGTATAAAAAAAGATCTTCAAAATCGATCAAAAACTTTTGGGCTATTTTGCATAAGGGATTTTTGTAATCTCTCATTTTTCCGGTTTCCATCATTCAGCTCTATTTTTCAAGAGTTTCTGAATGTGGCCAAGACACTCATCGATGGTTTTTATTATTCAGCCCTATTTTGCAAGGGTTTCTGAATCAACCATAAAATTTTTTTGCATTGAAGAACGGGGAATTTAGGAGAAAAATAAAAGGAAAAACTCTCGTTTCTTGCTTTTATTCTGAGGCATTTTTGCAACCTCAAGGAATAATGCTTCTCCTTTGGAAGAAGATTTTTTTTTCTTCTTTTTTTTTTTCTTTTTCTTCTTCTTTGCACAAAAACCCTTTTTAAGATTTTTACCCAAAAGATTTTTCACAATTTGGAAAGAAAGAATAACACCCAGAAGTATAATAAGGAAAGAATTAGGAGAAAGATCATGTACTCATGTTAATAAAGAGAATCAAAAAGTTAAAAACAGGAATCTATAAGTCATTAGAAAGCTTACCTCTTGAGAGAACAAGCTTTTAGTCATTCCTAATCTTATCTCGATCAAAAACATGCAAAAAGTTTAGTAAAACATTGATAAAACGCAAAACTTATGTATATAAATAAAAACTTATTTTTTTAAGGGGGGTCCCTGCCCTACACTTGGCAGGAACACTGTCCCCAGTGTTCGAAAGAAAATGAATAAGTAAAACTTTTTTTTTTTAAGAAACTTGAAACAACTATAATGAAAGTAATTTAAAAACAATAACATAAAATTAAAGGAGAAAAATTAAATTGGAAGAAAGGCTCCCCTGGTTGATAGTGAAGGCGTGAGGAGGAACCGCCCTACACTTAGCCTTTTAGGCTATTTGGCATCATTTGAGATCCTTGGCAGGATAGTGACCGAATTCGCATGCTCCCGTGGGTTTGTTTGCGTTTGGGACGGGAGCTGACCTTGTTGTCGCGGTTGCGTCAGAAGTTGCTGTAATTGCAACTGCAACGATTTGTGCTCCTTGCGAATGGTCGAGATCTCATTGTGAGTATCATGGGTCTTGTTCATCAGGGCTGACATCATGTCACGAAGTTCAGCCATTTCAGCCTCTGATGATGATGCAGGGTGGGATGGTCTGTATTGCCTTGGACCTCCCTGGTAGCCGGCTTGACTCTGAAAGTTATGTGGGGGTTGGTTCCCCTGTTGCCATGGCTGCCGATACCCTTGGTTACTCACATAATTGACTTCCTCAACATTCTGAAAGTCTGGAATGTCAGGGCTCGAAGCGTGCGGTCGTGCACTAACCACGTTCGCTTGTTGAGGAAGTTTGTTCATTGCTATTTGCTCCACCACTTTCTGTAGAGCACTAACCTTCGTTGACGTCTGGGCATTGCTCTCCAACAACTGCTCATGACTTTGCATCAATTTGTCGAATTTGGAGTCGCCCTCTTCCACTTGAAATAAACCACGGTACCACCCCTGTTCCACCTGTGGCCCAATCTCTAATCTCTTCGCAAAGAGATTCAACTCCACTAAGGAATTGATCTCCAGGCTTCTTCAATATGTCTGCACCAAGGGAGGAAAGGATCATGGTCTTGCATTGGTTGACCAATCCCTTGTAAAACAACTGAGATAGTTGCTCCTTGGTGAGGCCGTGGTGTGGACATGTGCGAAGCAACCCTTTGAATCTGTCCCAGTCTCACAGATGTTCTCCGAGCTAGGTTGTCTGAAGTTGTAAATGTCGGCGATCATCTCCAGGGTGCAACTAGGGGGCATGAATTTGTCATAAAATTTGGTTGCCATGTCCTCCCATGTGGTGATGGTACTGGGGGTTAGACTGTGGTACCACTTGCTGGCGTTCCCCGTAAGGCTATGGGGGAAGAGAGCAAGTCTGGCATATTGGAGGACATTATTTGTGGAGGTTAGGCTGTTTGTGTGTTGCAAGAATTTGGTGATGTGGAGCAAGGCATCGTCCGGGTTTGTACCATCGAACATACCCAATTCCTTTATGCATCGTATTTGATGATATGGCTTAAGTTTTTGCCATTCATCGTATTCGTTTTGTGGAAGGAGAGGGAGGTCGATTGCGGGCTTTTGGCCTTGGTTAGAAGGCCAGTTTATATTTCGGACGGTAGGTGCTGCCATTGGTGTAGGATCTGCTTCTTGTAGGGTTTGTTGTTGCCTTAAAGTTTGAAGCAGGGTTCTCTCGATCTCCGGATCAAAGTTGGCTAAATTTTCAGGAGTACTTGTTGACCGAAGAAGCATTCACCTTTTAAATATATGAGGAGCAAGACATAACGTTATAATATTAATAATAATAAAAAATAATATAATGACGTAATTAGACTTATGAAAATACAAGAAGATTTTTTTTTTGGTTATGCCGGACAGTGCCGGGTGCATCTTACCCAGTGCAGTGGACTTCCTCCATAATGTCGGGTGTATACAAACCGGCATGTTGCCCGGCGTGACCAAAAATCGAACATAACTTAATTAAAAGACATTGAAAGGTAAAGGATAATCAAAAATAAATGTAAGAGTAAATAAGGGATTGTAGGGGATCATTCCTAACTGTCCCTACTATTTACGATAAAAAATACTGAGAGAATTTGAACATGCCGGGTGACATGCCGGATAAACCCTGTCCGGCATAGAACTTCCTTCGATAAGCCGGGTATAGTAAATCCGGCATAATACACGGCAAGTTCAAACTTCGAAATCTAAATTAAAGAATCATAGTATAGGGACTATTAAGAGAGAAAAATAACGAATGGGAGTAAGCAAGAACAAATTTAAATTGCCAAGAACTCAATACTGTAAGAAATTTTGAAAAACTTTGAACATGCCGGACACAATGCCGGGTAAAACATATCCGACATCAGACTTCCTCCGAGTTTGCCGGGTGACAGACGCCCGGCACTTCGCACGGCACATTCAAGTCTGCAAAACTAAGGGCGAAAATAAATTAAGGAATCAAAGAATCAAACAAAAAAAAGAAGAAAGAAAATGAAATTACATATGCCGGATACGATGCCGGCTCCACGGCATCCGGCATTTAATATTTTCTGCAAATGCCGGGCTTACAATGCCCGGCAGTGTATCCGGCATACACAATTAGTTATAAAAAACAATGAACGTATTAATTTAAAGAATAAAGAATAAGAAAAGAAGGAATAAAGAATAGGGCGATTACCAATTTTAGGACTTGGACTAATTCCAAGTCCCCGGCAACGACGCCAATTTGCTAAACGAAAAATTGTTAGGATAAACTATATACAAAAATAATAAAATAATAAACTAATCCTAATCACACTCTACAACGGGTAGCAAAATAAAACCCGGTCGGAGTATAGTGTAAATATATTACGACCGAGAGTATCGAACCCAAGGGACTTATAGAAAATTAGTCCTAATCCGGTAATACCTATTCTAAGACAAGGGAGAAAAGTAAAGGTTGATTCTAAACTAAGAAAATAAACTAACTTACTAAATTTGTCCTAGATTCGGGATTAAATCACCAAGTAACAGTATGATCACGCAATGAACTTCAAAACTCGAACTTAACCAAACAACTTGAAAGCGCCGGACATCCTGCCGGACACCAGATGCACGGCACATTCAAAGACGTTGAATGTGCCGGACACAGGAGACCCGGCAGTGCACCCGGCACGTTCGTGTGTGAAAACCATTCTCTTGCTTCGGAGTACGAATACAAGAAACTCATCCCTATTAACAAATCGAGCATATATCATGCCACGAAATGAACAAGGAAATGGGGGAAGATGGGTTAATTCGAAATCTCTTATGCTAACCCTAAATCATAGATGAAAACATCAAAGACCACTAAGATTAGTCTAACCTATCCTACTCTTGGGCTTTCTCTCCTCAAGTAGGATTTGCACAAAGGGAATGAGGGATCAACTAATTCCCTTGCAATAAGAACCAATATCTTAATGAACGCTTGAATATATTGAGATAATCATAGTGTTTACAAGAAGGAATTCATCCCTAACCAAGAACTAACAAGGATTTCTACTTCACCATCCACTCAAATAAAGAAGAAATACATAAGGGAGAAGGAGATTGGTTATAGCCTCAACCCTGACAAGATCTTCTCTTCTTCTCGTGGATAGATCCGTAGAAATGCCTTGGACACCAACACTTGGAATGTGGGCGGAAATGGAGTAATGAATGAAGTATAATATGGTGTTGAAGTGTGTTCAATTGTTGCCTTCCTCGGCCTATTTATAGGCATCAAATGTGTCGTTGCCGGGCGTCGTGCCGGATCACCAGTAGCCGGCACACGTGATAAATGCGCCCAACTGTTAACGGTCGAAACCGTCAATTCCGCGCAAAACAGTGCATATGCCGGGTAGGATATACCCGGCAGCATCCTTTTCACCAACGGTCAATAACTGCTATCGCTTGGTCAACCGTGGCGACTCTTTACTTATGCCGGATGGAATCTACCCGCATTAGGTCCGGCAAGGCCTCTTTTCTGTTCTGTGCTTATGCCGTGCAGAAACTACCCGGCATGGAGTCCGGCTTCAACTGAACTTTTGCCTAGAAAATCATTCCTTGCACAGAAAACTCATAAAAACATAAGTCTGTACAAATAATATATTTTAACACATAATAAGCATAAATAACATATATTTAACCTTATTTAGATAAATATAATACTAAATCTAATGCCTAAAATATGATAAGTCTGCGGCTTATCAGTTAACAAACTTTTTTTTAGCGCCCTTTTTATCTTGTGCATTACTCAGAGTAAAACGAAGAAATAGATTTGAGATTTACAAAAATAGTAGGCATTCGTAGTCTGAATTGGATCTTGTTCGCTTTGTGGTTGTATGGATAAGTTTACATTTGCTTCTGATACATATTTCGCCATTGCCTTTAACCTGACATGGTCGTAATTTAGCTCTGGCACCATGCTATGGACTGTTACTTTGATGGTTTAACTCTATTTAAATTCAGATTTCTGGCCCTTATTGTCGATATCGTCCTACTGTTGTTTAGAGTATCTCCCGAAGTTGAGGAAATCATGCATTGCTACAAGTACATGACTGCATTTGCTGCTGCTATGACAACACCCAAATCATCAAAAACTACCTATTGTCCGCTACTTTTAGTTTCACCAAATTATAACCAAATGAACAGGCACACTCAGCATCTGTGGATATCGTTCTTGTTTTGCTGAAGAAACTGCTGATACTGTCAAAAAGCACTTCAGACACTTCCAGACAGCAGTTCCTCTTGTTGTTCATTCTTCTAAGAGAATCAGTAATGTGAAATTACAACCTCAAGCGGCGGTCAGCACTAAACTATTCTATGCCAATTCTTTTCTGTTCATTCTTTTTTTTCTATCTTCCTCTTATTCTGTTCTTAATACTTGTTGAGCAATTTGGTATTCTGTCTCAACTGTGATCTAAATTTCAGACTTCACACAATTCTTTACTGACAAGTAATGGCAGATAATCATTCTGCTGCTGTTTGCACTATCATTATAAATTTTGCTCAGTACATGTACAACCGTGGACTGCTTCATATCTCGCTCGTTCTTGATTTCTTGATTACCACATATGTTGCCTTCTGCACTATTACTTTGAATTGCAGGAAAAGTTTTATGACCGAGTTTTCGCTTATAACTTTGGTCGGTCTGGTTAGGCTTCTGAGTCCAGTTGATTAAGCTAACCTTGGGAAATTATGCCTCTGTTCATCTCTGCTATATGGTCTGTGAGGGCAATAAATCCGGTTTTTACCAAGTCTTATACTCTGTCTTATTTTCTTTTCCAAGAGCTGAAAAGTATCCTTTGGTAGCTCCTGCTATGAAAAGAATTTTGATATATGTGGATAGCCTGGTTCATTTTTTCTTTAAAATCTATAAACCTTTGTCTGTTTGATACCTCAAGTAATGCTCATACTCATTTGCTCTAGCACTCCGGCTTTGCTACTAATAAAGTACCAACTTCAAATTTTCTTCACTAAACAGTACAGCTTCAGTTATATATTATGTCTTTTCTGAAAATTTCGAGTATTTGAGTTGTTACCATGTACCTTAAATAGTACCGACAGTAGCAGCACAAATCTTTTTGCCTCAAGCTTGATACTACTATTTACATAACTGGTGTTAAAGAATTTTTTAAAACTGTGAAAAGGCTCTGAGCTACAGGTACAATGTTCAGGAGGCCAGTAGAAATGACATGTTTGATTTGCTCCCAAATTCACTCAAAATTGCGATCCTTTGTAAGCCTGCTTCTGTAAGGTTTAAGTTATTTATACTGTTTCGTTGTGCTTCATAATAATTTAACTCTAAGTTGTGCTGCTTCTTTAAGCATTCCATATTAAGCATCATACTTTTGCACTCATAAAACAGATATAAGGTCAAAAGGTAAACCTTGGTTAGATCATTCAGCCTATTTCTGAAACGAGGTTTTACTTCAGAATTAACTTTAGTTTTTTGTTTTTTCTTACACTTTTGTATGAACAGATCAGATTTCTGCACAATTATGATGATTGTTTGTGTTTCTCATATATAAACATTGCTATGGTTAGTCTTATCAAAAGCATAACTTTCACTCTTACCTTTCTCAAGGATTCTGATTTAGGAAGGAGCTGGTAGCATGGTAGCATGCTTGTTTGCAAAGTATTTAAAGTGTTTGGTCTCTGGGCTACCCTTTCTTTCTCTGTTTATGATGATCTTGCTATGCTTCAAAGACTTGTAAAATATATTGCTCTACCCCTGCTTTTGATACTGTTGATAATGCTTTTCTTAACAAGTTTCTCTTTTCATATGACAACTGCACTATCTTTACTCCAACTTCTGCTTCTATTTTGGTCTGCATAAATCATTTGGATTCAATCCTGAATTGTACTTGACTAGACCTGTTGTGGCAATTCTCAAAGTTCTAAGGATACATTCTTTCTAAAAAAAAGAGCTATGTAGCCTGTTGTTGTGAGCAGTGCATACTTCCAACAGGTACGTCATTCACTATCTGATGAAATTTGAATTTTTCACATTTCTCACCTGCTGCTGTATGCAATGTTTTGTCTCTGTTTCCCTCAATATTGAAAACCTGTTACTTCGTTTATCTTAATACTAAGTATTATTTATTATCCGTATAACATCCAGTATGTTGCTACGTATCTTGCTCACCTTTTGACATTGTCTTGATAATGTTGATACTCCGGCAAATCAATCCAAGTTGGTGCGGGCGATATTTCAACCCCCAGTGACTCCGACAATTCAATCCATGTTGGCCGCATCTCAGTCTTTCGCCGGACCTACTTGACCGCATCAATTCGATGGCCGCACCAACTCCTTTGCCGCATCAACCCCCTGGCCGCATCAATTCGATGGCCGCATCAGATCTTGGACGCATCAACTTCCTAAGCCGCGCCGGACTTCCTTGGCCGCATATCCATGGCCGGAAGACAATTCAACTTCCTCGGCCGCATCCTCAAAAAAAAAAGAGGCCGGACGATGTCATCAACTAAAAGCCACGCAACATCTTCCTTCCAGACTAACTGGGGCTTCAAATTCAGGCTCAAGCGCGAATTCCCCAAGGCTCCGGCAATCGACAAAAAATTTGAAATAAGCACCTCAAGACAAGATCCTAAATCAGACAACCAATGACAAAGTAAAAGAGAGAACTTCCGAAGCTGGTTGCTAAGATAAGTTCATTAATCCTTAAATAGACAGCTTAATATCTGCAATTGGTCAAGCATGATTATCTCTCGTCAAAGTCTTGTGCTTTCACATTTCAGAGGTGCAATAAAATTACTCCTTTGCTGCTAATTTAGAAATTAAATCAAGTATTGGTTGCGCGTGGCTGCTGCAGGTTGGCACATATTGACCTATGATCTATAGGGCAGTATTATGTTGTTTAGCTTAGTAACACCTATTTCGGAAACCTTGTTCTAAAAATTTGTGCCTCATTATAGCATTAGTTTGAACCCCTGTTGAGTCATGAGAGGTTTAGTCCAAAGCAATTTCCTATTTTTTAGGCTAAGTCTATCAGTTTTTTACAAAACATCTTCAGAAAATGCTACTGCGGCATCATTCAACTAACTTCTCCAGTGAAATCTTTTACTTTGCTTTATATCTGTCATAACATGATAGCTACCTATACGAGCTGGACTGCTAAAGAAGATTGGCATCTGTTCATGACTATTAAAACATTTGAACAAACGATATTGAGGAGTATGCCTTATAGAACTGTCTACTTTGTACTTCCCTTTGGAAGTAGCTTTTGCCAAATGAATAACAATTCCTCACATATCAGCGTCAAATTCTGAATTCTTGCCTATGTTTTCAGTAATGCAAAACCAAAAATGCTTGGTAGCAAGCTGTGATATTTTGAAGAAAAGATATCAAAGCCTTTTTAATTGTTTCTGGTTCAAAATCTTCAGGGTATGTCTCTGTTTAAAACCAGATTTTAGCCAACCCTTGAAACATTGATGGGTGCAGTACATGTTTTATCCTCTGTTTTACCACTAATATGTTTTCTGTTTGAGTGTATTTACTGTCACCTGCTTAACTGTCAACAGCTAAAGGGTGTCTAGATTCCCCTTTATTCCTGATTAACTATGAGAAGTGTACTTCATCTAAGGCCAAAGATTTCTGCTTAATTTTGTTCCAAGTATGCTGTTTCTGAAATTTTCAGTTTGGTTCTAACTAAATCGTTCCTCTTTGCCTTGCTGCTGCTATGATGATCTTCTTCTAAACAATCAATTTTGCCCTTTGTTTTATAATTTGTTTAGATAATGTCTTGACTACTTGCTTAGACCCCCGGGATCCAGCCCGATCTGGCTACTGTTTTTTCTCTCCTAGAATGGTCCTAATATTTGGCAAGAAGTTGAATTGTTGTTTTGCCTATCTCTTCTTGAAGCAGTATTGTCTTCTGTTGAGCTGTTTTATGATGTTTAGATAACGGCCCACTGCACTATACTAGGTAATTATTAGGTTAGACAGTACAAATCTATAAGAACATGGGGTCTTAAGTTAAAACAGCCATCGCACAAGGAGTATGATAGGACTGAATGCTTTATCTACTTATGTTTCGTTGCTCGAATAAGCTATCAGCAACCCCAGTTTTGGTTTCAGATTAGTTTAAGCCTATATTTATTGCTGCTATGGATTGATACCCTGAGACACAAATCTGAAATCTGTTGAAATTCCTCACGAACAGTCCTGTTTAGTAAGAACTTATTTTCCTTCGATTAATGTTAGTGTCGCATATGCTGTAAACTGGCTATCTCTTCCAGCATCACCTCTATGCTTTTACTTTCTAAGGATGCAGCTGTATTAAGGTTCAGTGAAAACTGTTCTGGAGCCCTTCAAGAAAGAACATAAAGGCTGATTCACAATATAAAAGCGCTTCTCTGCATATTCGAACTTGACTGCTTCAAAAGGCCGGTGTTAAGCATGACCGGAAAGTACTCAATTCAAAGGGCTAGTGTTCAAATTCCAAAGCCGGAAGGTCATTACCACCCGAGCAATGATAAGCAAGCGTTTAAAAATGGGGACCAGACTTAGATACAGACTCAAGCCCGCAGAAGTTCTGGTAAATATAGAATTGAAAATGGTAAGTTATAAATCTGCTAACTGCCTTTCCTTCTATCTAAGGGCAGACAAATATGATGATAATTTTGATTGATTCCTGCGCAGTCTTTGCTCCTTTTGTGTAACTACTTACTGCTACTATTATGACCAGTTCAACAAAATTAAGAATGTTTTTATAACAAACAGAATACATCGCTTGCCTTAGTTTTCCAAATCATGATCACAGCAGCAAAGATAAGAGGAGGCAAGATACATATTGCGTGATCTGTTTGAAATTTTATGTGTCTGGTTGTGTCGTTATATCAGAAATGGTCAAGGTACTGTTGTGTGCAGTCACATTCTCTGGTCAATAAATACCATTACTTAGCAGTCTTTGAGCACTACAAAATAACTCTCATACCTTGTATGTATGTGCTGTTACTGTAAAACCATTAAAATAGTTACATTTTATATCCAGCCTCAGTGATGATAAAACGATGTGAGCCTCTTATTGTTTTCATTGCTCATCATGGTATCTCCTTGGCTATGTTTAGTTACAAATTTTACAACCTGCAATTGTCTCTAAATTCTGCTGCTCGTGAGTCTGATGTACGGTCTTGGTGCTAGCAATTTTTGCTAAATTTTCTTGTGCATCATACTGCTGTTATAGAAGCTACAACAACAGCTCGGCTCTGATTTCTGTAAAAACTCTTCGCATGAATATTTTTTGCCCCGCTCTTTTTTTCTGCTCTTTGAGGTAGACAGTATGAAAGTGTTTTTTGCTTAAATTTCTTCTCTACTATATTTACACAGCAGTCTCTCTGCCCTAAGCTATCAGCTAGAATGCTTGCTGCTCTCTTTCCATGATATTGCTGTTAAAATTTTACATATGGAAAAACAGAATACCTTGCCTACTCCTATCATGCTTTATGGATATAGCATTCGTAACCACCCACTTGTCTTATTCTTCCCGACACTATATCACGAATATTGAGCTGCTACACAAACAGTATCTAAGCTAATGTATTGCCTATGTTTCCAGCTGACAAACAGGCATGATGAGAATGTTTAAACTCATAAAACCACCTTGAACCAAGCTCCTGATTATTTTGATTATAGAATGCTTCATTCAGCATTAGCTAAATTCATGATTCTGAATATGTATGATACCCTCCCCAATGCACGTCATCTAAAAGGATAAACTGATTTGATGCCTTAAACTATTACTGATCATGTTGCACATGATAAATGGTAATTAGAAGACATAAACTTCGAAATACTGTTTAGTTACAGCACTTGTAACATACCATCATCTTCTACTCTCTGTCTTAAAAGAGCTAACGAAAGCTTTTAAAGAAGGTGCAGATACTTTTTGTCAGGGGATTAATCACCCCCTGAAGTATTTAGAGAAAGCACCGGCCAACGAGTCGTAGGCTATCATGCCTTGAAAGTAAAAGAAAGCACCGGCTAACGAGCCGCAGGCTATCATGCCTTGAAAGAAAAAGAAAGCACCGGCCAACGAGCCGCAGGCTATCATGCCTTGAAAGAAAAAGAAAGCACCGGCCAACGAGCCGCAGGCTATCATGCCTTGAAAGAAAAGAAAGCACCGGCCAACGAGCCACAGGCTATCATGCCATGAAAGTAAAAGAAAGCACCGGCCAACGAGCCGCAGGCTATCATGCCTTGAAAGTAAAAGAAAGCACCGGCCAACGAGCCGCAGGCTATATGCTTTGAAAGAAAGCACCGGCCAACGAGCCGCAGACACTTGTGCCTTGAAAAGTAACACTTTGGGTTGAAATGAAACCCGGCCATCGAGCCAATAAAAAAACCCATCTCTGGACCCATCAGGAGCTCTGGTCGCTTGTAATGGGTGCATTGTTAGGTGTGGGACGCCGCACCATACTTGAAACACAAGTACCATCCTTTGGCTAGCATAAGCAAAGTTGGGAAATATATTATCTTTGTTCTCCCTTTAAGGGAATTATCATCCTTTGGCTAGTATAAGCAAAGATTTAATCATCATATTATTTCACCCTTTCAAAAAGGGAATGGTTCTTATTAAAAGAACCATTGGTCTTCTTTATGAAGATGCCATGGGATTCATCCATCAAGATATATTATCTCAAAGATTTATGTCCCAGAATTTCCAATTTGTCAGATTCAAAAATACTTGTGGGACTTTTGGTTGTGCTAATTGTACTGATTTTTTGTAAGTTCATGTTTCTTTGTAAAAACTAAAGAAAAAGAACTTGTGGGACTAGGAGATAGGAGAAAGGAGGAAAATGTAAAATTCTATCTCTCTTTTTTGTAAGTTCCACTTTTTAAAGTACCAAAAGTAGAACTTGTGGGACTGATGAGAAGGGCAAGAATGTGACGAAGACAAAAGGATAAAGCGGTCCAGACCTTAGACCCCGGCCCAGACCCAAAGCCTCCTTCAAGACCCTGTTCAGGCTCCAATTTGGGCACTAAGCACCAAATCCGGGTCCTAGGCCCTATGACTATGTCCCATGTTCCGACACCGCATTCTATGACCGGGTCCCGTATTCCGGCCCCATGCTCTATGACCGAATCCCGCATCCTACACTATGGGACCGGAAGGCTTTACAGGGAGAGAAGTGCTAAAATTAGGGGGTTTGCTCCAATAAATTAATGCCACATGTACAAGGATTTAAAGTAGGCTTCATCCTAGAAAGTCTATAAATAGAGGTAGAGGGGCTCATTTGTAAGGGGACAACATGAGAAGAGAGAGAAAACACTAGAAAGCTCTCTCAGGTTGCAATATCAAAGAAAGGAATAAAGATCTCGAGGTTCTATTCGTTTGTGAGTTGAGAGGAACAATTTTGTATTTTCAACCTGCAAAAAAAAAGACATACAAGAAAACAATCTTGGAAGAACCAACCTTGTTGATTGATTCCCCCTTAGTCCAATATTCCTCCTAAGTTTGAGCACGTCATTTATGACAAGACCAATGAGAAAAGAGCATATTAGAAACTAAGCTTAAACAGTAACAGTCTGCTTGACCATCAAGCAGGACACAATCCATAAGTGCAATTCAAGTCTTCCTACCACCAGAAACATTAATTCGTCTTATTGAGAGTGGGATTCACCGCTTTCCTTCCCTTTGACATCATCTGGCAAAACAGGGTGAGTCAGCCTGACATCCCAGGCAATCTGGCTAAATAGTCAACCGAAAAAGTCTGCCAAAGTTTGATATAAACATCACCAAGATAAACAAAGTTTGAGATAGGTCAAAAGTATGGTCAGGGGTGTAGGCTAGGAAATAGTGTAAGGGACTTGGTCTGCATCTTGGTATTGACCCATTCATTTTGAATCTCAAGAGAATGCTAGATGTGGCTAACCGTAGTAGTGAAGCATATTTACCAAAGTATTGATACCCATACGCGCAAGCTAGCATTGTTGTGAAGCACAAATGAGAGTAACACGACTTCCACTCTTGTAAGCACTTATAGAAAATAGCATTCTAGCGACGGACAACTCCGTCTCTAATCTGTCACTAAAGCATATTAGCAACGGATTAGAGACAAATTTGTCCGTCGCTAAACCAGTCGTCACTAATCCGAAATCATGTCGGACCACGTCGTCCATCGCTAATTAGCGACGGATGTGTCCATCGCTAAGTATCTGTCAGCGACGGATTAGAGAGGGAACACACCCGTCGCTAATTTGGCGAAGGAAATTTGGTTTTTTTGGATTAACGTTTAGTGACAGAATTTCCGTCGCTATTCCGTCGCTAAACTGTGTTCATTTTTAAAAAATATTTAATATTTTAATTTGTAATATATTTTCACATATAAATGTTGACATATAATACATTTTATTCATATCCACCAGTAATATACAATCCCATAAAGATTTGTACTCATTAATCCCATAA
Source organism: Limonium bicolor (assembly GCA_023374045.1). Taxonomy (NCBI): domain Eukaryota; kingdom Viridiplantae; phylum Streptophyta; class Magnoliopsida; order Caryophyllales; family Plumbaginaceae; genus Limonium; species Limonium bicolor. Next base: position 149,407,554 of record CM041782.1, read on the forward strand.
TATAAGAAAACACAATATAAATGTTCAATCATCACAAGATACAAAGTAGTGCAGTCAAAATTTGATGCATAGTCTCAAGCAAACAAAGTCTAAGAAAGTCAAATGTCATATCTATCTAATACTCACCTCCCCAACCATGCCCATCCTTTGGACGATATCCCGTCTGATCACCCGGAACACCTGAGCCATCATGTGGACCTCTTGGCCACTGACCCCATCCACCCGTACTAGAACCAGCGCCAGGATCACCGTGCGGACCCTGTTGAGAGGGAAACATTTGGGAGATCTGCGCTCGTATCATCCTCTACATCTCCTTGCTGAACATCTCTTGGTGGATTGCTTCCCTTTCCTCAGCATGAACCTGCTGCCTGTAATTGTCATCGAACTTCTGACTCAGCTCCCGCTCAATGTCCGTCTTCATGGACTCGTATATGCTCTGGTCGTAGCCGGAAGCACGTGAGCTAGTGTTGGTGCTGTGAAATGAGTTAGGGAAGTATGCTGGTGCTAGCTCACGCACACCATAGACCCTCTGCTTTCTGGATTTCCCTTCAACAACCTTATATAAAATTTCATTAGGGACTACTGGTGTGGCTTGCAGAGATGGATCATCAGGAGTGGTTGACTCCTGAGTGACAACATCTAACAACTCTTCGTATTTATGCTTCAAAATCATAACACAATGATATAATTAGTACTCATCGCTAATGAATAAATTTGAATAATGTAGCATGACTTAAATAAGTTAAATAAAAACACTTACAGCAGTGTCCTTAGTCTTGGAGCATACTCGCACACTGTTTCCATGCCCATCCTTGCTCGAATGAGTGTGTATGAACAATATGTAAGCATATGGCTCTGTACCGTATTTCTTAGCCTACAAAAAAACACTTGATTAAATTAGAAGCAAGGCTTTAAAAAATTTGACAGAACCTCCCCTATTTTGTACATTTCCCTGCACATAAAAAACAAGATTATTCAGTCAGAATCAGATAATGATTAATCGATCAAGGCTTAAAAAATTTGACATAACCTCTCCTATTTTTTTTTTTTTGCATTTGCCCACACATATACAATCAAGTATTTCACATATCAGAATTTGGTAACAATCATAACTCACATCATGCATTCAAAGTTGGATTATCATGTTCACATTCACATGTACTTACTTGAATCCAGTTTCATATACACTTAGCTTGCAAAACAAAAAGACTCACCAGAACCCTTTTATGCTCCTTTATCGTGCGAGAACCACACATATGAGTAAACAGACCACCACCAGGTGTGTGCTCAGTCCTCCAGTTGCGAGATTTAGTCTCGATGATGTTCTAATACTTCTCATTTGCCCACTGCTATTCCCAAGCCTGCCAGATTTCATCTATGACTTTTCTCTTCGTTCTTCCAGCCTTCATCTTATAGAGTGTGTATGCATATCGTTGTCTGCCCAAGGCACAGAATAACTCATAGATGACACTCTCAAGGTCAGGATCCCAACGGAAGCACTTCTGCATAAATTAGTAAGTGTAAGCATAACTTATCAAAAAAAGAAGTTAAAGATCAAGAATAGTTAAGTACCTTGAACTCATTGAAATAGAATCTATGGTCGTCCTGACCCAAACCCTCCCAACTATAACCCTTTGGAACCCCCCTCATCTCAAAGCAAGGAAGAAAAGAACGAGCAACCTTGTTTGTAGGTAGTAGCTCCCTAAGATTATATAATGTGTCACAAATTAACAATTAGCATACATATATATAACACTTTATTGAGAATTGTTTTGTACTTACAAAGTAGTACTTGCCTATTAGAGATAGTGATGACCACGCGGGGATCAACACCACTACCGTGTGAAGCGTGTGAAGCCTCTGAGCTACGTGGTGCATCATCAGATGGTGGTGAATCATCATGTAATGAATGAGTATGTTGTCGTGGAGGAGTAGGCTGCCGTGGCGGTGGAGGAGTAGGCTGCCGGCATGGAGGTGGAGGTGTAGACCGATGTCTCTCAACAGACGGATGTGAATCCGGGACTATAGAAGAAGAGTGTGGGTGGGAGTCGAAGAAGGGGGTCCCCATGGGTGCTCGTCCTGACAAGGAGTGTGAAAGGGGTGGATGTGTAGAACCCAACGGGGATCCATGACCAGATCCATCCACATGATCAGCAGCCTGTTGAGAATCTCTTGGGGGAGTAGAAATGTTGCCCCTACTTCTGTTTCGACTAAACGACCACCCAGATTTAACAAAGCTCATACCACCTGCCATCACTGTGAAAACCCATGACAAACATCACATTAAACACTTAATAGAATAAATATTTTTATACACTAATTAATAAACAAATGAAAACAATAATATATTAACGTTGCATAGTAGCTTTATGTAAGTTTACTTGTTAAATTTCTGTGTCTGATATGTCAACTAAATCAAATGTTTCTTCATCATCGACCAAAGGTGATAAAACCACATGATCTACGGTTTTATCTTGTAGTGGCTGAACCTCCTCATCTACTGCTAATGAGTCTGGCACGTTCAAAGTGTTTCTCACTTTCACTTTAAAGGGAAGATGAAGATGTTCAATTGAGTCAAAAAAGCTTGGTGGGAATTTTTTTCCAATTTGTACATTATTTCTAGAATTTGACAGTTCAACCTTTGCATATTCGACTCTGAAAGTGTTGTGCATGTTGTGGAGGGTGATTTTTCGGTATGAGGGGGGTTTATCTAAAAATGGTTCTTGACTGAAAAACCTAGATCCTAAAATGCCATTCTGTGGAGGGTAAAAACCTTTCACCTCAGCATCCCTCAAATACCTACTATATCGTCCGTCTTTCCCAGAAAGCATAAGGGGAATGCTAATGAGCACTACACTCGCTCTCAATGGGCTCCACGCGGACTTATGCCCTAAGGGCGGAAATTGACTAGAGTCGCCACCTAGTTTGACCTAAAGAACTAGGAAGGAAGATCGGGTTCTAAGAACCGTTAATTGACTCTGAATTATTGCCTATGGATGGGGCTTATCTAGTTATTTGTAGAGATTCTATTGTGGGTTCACACTGGGTTACACCCCTTGGAAGTGGCAATGACCATGACTTCGGATTGGTGCCCGAGGAAACCTCGGTCTCCAATTGTCGGGATTACCCTCTTTCAAAACCTTATTAAAGAGATTCAAATGAAGTCAAAGGATAGGATTGAGTGTAGACTGAGGAGTAGATGATTTTAAAAAGTTTGACAAATAATCTAGTCTTGAAGTTGGTTTTGAATGTTGAGAGGTTTTGACTGTTTTTGAGAGGTTTAAGGTAGTTTCGGCTTTCACAAGGTTAAGAGGATGTTGGAAGTTTTAAGGAGTGAAAGGGCATTTTGGTCATTTTTTGTGGAGTTAAGGGGTGTTTGGATCATTTGCTGGAGTTGAGGAGCATTTCAGGACATTTTGTGAAGTTGGAAGGTACTTGAGTTATTTGATGAAGTTAAAGGGAATTCGGGATATTTTGAGTTTTCTGGGTTTGTGAAGTTCGGGTTTGGAATGGTCACATTTTTGAGGTGTTTTGGGCAGTCGAAGGTGTTGAAGAAGAATTCGGGATTTCAGGATGATTGAGTAGGGAGAGGATATTTGGTTTGCAGGTGTTCGGGTTTTGAAGATGTTTCAGGTTTAAGATGACTAAGGTTGCTCGGGAGCATTCAAGAATTAGAGATCCTATGTGACTTGGTGTTTGTTCAGAGATGGATTGAGAAGTGCTTATGTGACTTGAAGCTCTAATGGGAGGGTAGGATTTATTCAGGATTGTCTCTCTTAAAATTTTTTAAAACTGAAAAATCATTTTTGTTGTAAAAGGGCGGATAATCCCAAGAAATTACCCTATGTACCCCCTCGAACACGACACTTAATTAAAAGTAAGTGCCGAGGCTCGAAAGATGGGGCAATGAATTTATGTCAAAATTAGGATTTAGAGAGCAACACGATGAATGAGATGTTCTTGTTCAAACCCTAATAATGTCTCTAACTCCCGGGTTTTAAAACGTAAAAAACTGAAAACATTGAAATCGAGCGGAAGGGAGTTAGACGATTCTAAAATCCCGGCTGCAGCTAGGAAGGTCGTTACTTCCCTAGCACCCCGCCTTGTAAAAATCTAGGCTGCAATTAGGGGAGGTTTGTCACCCTAATGCCCCACCTAAAGAGATCCATACTGCGACAAGGGAGATTACGACCCCAGTGCCTCGCCTCGGATATTTTTTTGGAAGGGAGACAAGCGATGTCTAACTAGGAAGAAAATGTATTGAAAGTGTTAGACATTTCCCATTCCCCGAAAATGGTTTATTTTTGAATTTCAAAGCTAGGTTTTGAAAAGGGTTTGAAGTTGTTCAGAATCTTGATTAAGAAACACTGATTTTGAGAAATGTTTTTAGGAGAAAACTTTTTGTATATGTGAGAAGAACCTTCTGCATGTTGAGAAGAGTTTTCTGTGATGTGGGAAGAGTTTTTCCTTTAAAATTCCACAAAATGGTTGCTTTGAAAACTTGATTAAATTTTAAAAAATGAAATGATATTGTTTAAAATCTGAGAAAATAGATTTTTGGACTCGGGAGTTTGAGAGGAATTTACAAGTTGAATTCGAATTGGGTGAGTTGCATCGGGATTTGAATGAGATTGGGTTTGAATCGAATTGGGTTGAATGAATTGGGTTTGAATCGAATTGGGTTGGGGAACGGGATAGGTTAAAGTTAGGCTGGGTCAAAAGGGATCGAGTCAAAGTGGGGTCAAAGCTTGGATTGGTCAAAGTTGAATCAAAGTTAAAGTTCAAGTCAAAATGGGGTTGGTCAATGCTTAGGTCAAAGTCAATATTTGAGTCAAGGTCTTGGGTCAAGGTCAACATTTTCAGTCAAGGTCAACATCTTTGGTCAAGTCAAGGTCTGGGTCAAACCTTGGATTAGTTTGGACTTGGGCTATTTTGTGGAGTTTGAATTGGTTTTATAGATTTTAGTTTTGGATTGGTTTGGAGTTTGGGCTTTCTATAGACTTGGCTCTTTTGTGGACTTGGTCTTTTGGTGGAATTGGGCTGGTTTGAGGCATTGGGCTGATTTTGGGCTTGGACCAGGCCAGAGGGGGACTTGGGCCGGGTTTTATTGGCCTTGGGCTTCGGGTTTGGGCCTTGGGCTTCGGGTTTGGGCCTTGAGCTTCGGGTTTGGGCCTTGGGCTTCGGGTATGGGCCTTGGGCTTCGGGTTTGGGCCTTGAGATTCAGGTTTGGGCCTTGGGATTCGGGTTTGGGCCTTGGGATTCGGGTTTGGGCCTTGGGTTTCAGGTTTGGGCCTTGAGATTCGGGTTTGGGCCTTGGGATTCGGGTTTGGGCCTTGGGATTCGGGTTTGGGCCTTGGGCTTCGGGTTTGGGCCTTGGGCTTCGGGTTTGGACCTTGGGATTCGGGTTTGGGCCTTGGGATTCGGGTTTGGGCCTTGGGCTTCGGATTTGGGCCTTGGGCTTCGGGTTTGGGCCTTGGGCTACGGGTTTGGGCTGGGTTATGATGGTGGAATTTTGGGCTAGACTTGTGAGTTGGAGCAGATTGATTTTTGGTGGACCAGCTTGATTTTTGGACCGGATCAAAGGGTTTGGACTAGGTTAGTGGACTTTTAAAGTTGTGGGCCGGATTGGCTCCTTGGAGGTGGGCCAGAAAAAAGTTTTTTATTGAGTTAAAATAGAATGAGGAGGCTTGGAATCTGAAAACTGATGAAGAAAATAGAGAGACAATCCTGATTTTGACTTTTTCTTTAATTGAAATGAGGATCAGAGAGAAGGTTTTTGGATCTGGTCAAGATGGAATAATAAGGTTTATTAATCAATTAATCTTGATTATGGGTGTGTTGAAGATAAAAGAGGATTCCACCCACATTAAACAAATGAGAGACCCGTTAGGCATGGGGTGGTTTCACATCCTAAACCCTCCTAAATTAGCCTTAGGGGCTTATTTTTAAAGCTTTTGTTCTTATATACATATAAAGGTGGTTTGAGTGTTTTCTGAAGTTATAGGAGATTGTTGCCCCACGAAACGAATGAGAGACCCATTAGGTGTGGGGCGATAATACATCCGAAACTTTTCTGTCAGTTTAAAAGGTCGTATGGGTGATAACTAAGGCTTAGATAAAGCAATCAGAATACCCCAAAAATTGAATTGAAATTTCAGGAGAAAAACAGTAACCATGAATATGTACAGCAAGGAGCAATTAGATATAAATGTATCACAAAATACAAGCAAGAGGGAAAGCAGGTTGAAATTTAACCCCAAACAATAAAAGAGAAAACAGAAACCCAACTAAGAAATTAGATGATAATCAGGCCAAAGCTTAAACACTTAATCCGATTTTTTTGTTCTACTTCTGTTCATTGCTCATTAACACGGCTCATTGATGAAATCATAGGAAGTCTTTGTTCTTAAACAAGCATTAAAGAGTATCTGGGTAAGCACACTGAAGAGGTAATCAATTCAGAATTAGTTCAGAACACAATTCAAATTCTTAACATGGAACAGATTTTTTTAACTGTGCAACAGATTAAGGGTTATCCTTACTGACCCTTCTGATTTACAGACAAGCAATGTGAAACTCTGAACCCTAAAAATTCTGCCAAATTTTATGCATTTATATGGATATAAACAAATTTCAGGAGCTAAACTCCACGGTTTTTGTTCAAGAAGCAGGCAAATCAGTAACAGATGTCCACATTATCACCACGAATGGAAATTACTGGCATGTATTTTGAGAAGCAAAATGAAACGCAACAGAAGATCTAAAGCAAGCACACAAACTGGGCGGTCATATCCTCAAAGAGTTAGGGATGATAATAAGGGTCAGGGATCAGTACTAAAGAGGAGTACACATAACTTCCTGCAAATGTTCAAAGACACACCAGAGACTAACAAAACGTTAGTCCAACAGATGAACAAAGAGAAGAGTGACAAATCTAATGGCAATCTGTCATACCTACTCCTCCTTTTCCCTCTTTTTTTACGTATAACCCTATGGATGAGATACCAGATCAAGCAAACATGTCAAAACTGATGTAGGTGCACAACTCGAAGCGATATTCATTCGGAGTCCTCGCCACCCCAACACAGGATATTACATAAACAAACCAAACGGGTCAAGGATAACTTAACTCATGACATGGAAGAACACCAGTCTGTCATTAACTGTAAGATCTCACCACCATATACGCACATATAAACCGAAACTAGAAGTGGACCAGTTCACCCGTCTTTTGAAAACGAGAGGAAAATCAAGAAGATAACTGGAACTGTGATTGGAAGAAGGGACTAGTCCCTTATGTTACTGAATATAGAACGAAAGCCACACAAAGGCCAGTTACAGATGTCGACACTAGGCGAGGCTCAACTCAGCGAAACTCTAACGGTATGAACATGTCAAAATTAAACAAAATGCCCGGAACAAAGAGAACTAGAACCCAAAATCTGATGTGCCATGTCCGTGGACTTCAAGGTCCATAACAGGCCATTATATAGATGCAAACCATCGAGCAAAATACAGAGGAAGGCCATATAGGCTCACGCTCATAAACAGACATCCAAGGAAAAACAAATGCCTCATATCCATCCAAAAGAGAGAATATCGATATCAAAACAAATATGGACCAAGTGAAAACGGGAAAATTACTCCCTCGAGACCAGAAACTCTCTAAACGGGCATTCGTGGCTCCGGTTCTGGGTTCAACAAACTTAGGAGATTAAGAGAGTAAAAAAAACGCTGGAGAGTAAGTTCGCCAGAAACCCGAAACCGAAATCAGCATAAAAAGAGAACGAAAACAAACATGCAGAAAGAGGTAGAGGAGATGAAGCGAGGCGAGAGCCACACTGAGGGAAATCGATTCCACTTACCCAACAATTCAACGAAGATTTTCGGATGAGGACAGTGTGAATGATAGTTTCGAAAGGGGAGTGAAGGGTGGAGTTACACGGGTTCAAAATGCGGTTTAGTGAAGATGATCGGAGTTAGGCTGGGGTGAAATTGATGGTGGTTATGATTTTTGGATGCGAGGTGGGAGATTGATGGCGAGGGTGAGTTTTAGGTATACCGGCGTGGAGTTACGAATGGGTTTGGTTTTTTCGGATATCAGAACAACGAAGAACACCGGAAGTCAAACAAAGAGAGTGAAGATTGGGATTGATGTCTACTGGGTTTTCAAAAATGTGTGCCTCACTGTAGGTGTTTTTAGGAGTTTTATAATGAATGGAGTGGACAGATGTCAAATTAGGGTTTTGCTAGATGGCTATGGGCTTTATGTGGGATTCAAATAAAAAGAAATGGGCTATTTGGACATGTCTGGACCGAGTTGGACAAGGCTCTATTTGGATACTAAGGCTGGCGAAAATAAAGGAAGTCACAAAATGTGCTCCTACCAAGTTTTGAACTCGATACCTCACCCTCCTTTCCTACATGTTCTACCGATTGAGCTATAACGACATTCAATAGAAAACGACCATAATGAAAATAAAAAGCTCTGTCGTGAGCTAAAACAAAAATAAACGCCCCCAACCCCATGCCAGGAATTGAACCCGTGACCAATGATTTGCATGGTGAGTGCCTTGACCGGCTACACTGGGTCGATTTTCGGTATATTCATGGGAGAAATAATACAAGAGCTCTAAATTCGACTGGATAACTCTTCTAAAATGCGACGAATCCAGAAGGAAGTATACGACCAAATATGAGAGGATTAATCTAATGACATGAAAGTATGGAATACAATTAGAAATGAGACTCAAAATGTAGTGAGACATAAATAAAAGAATAACATATGTACATGAAATAATGAAAATTAATGCATAAATGAAAAATGATAGTAGTCAAAAAAGGCACCTAAAATAATAGAAATAGCAACGATAAAACAATGAGAAAAGTCAAAAGGAAATAAATAATAATAATAAAGGAAGAGTATGAACCAATTGAGTACATAAAATAATGCAACGTAATAACAAAACAAATGAAGGAGTTTTAAAAACAAAAGTAACAAAATAAGTATACAAAATGAAATAGGTTAAAACGGATTACAAAAAAAAAAAGCTCGTGCTCCTTTTCCACAAGAATGTGAGATTTAAATGTCGGGAAAAAAGAAATTCCTTTGGTTGAAAACGGGGACGACCACCTTGTTTCTAGAAGCATGTTTATTTTTGTATTTTTGTTTCAATATAAAACGGGTGAGAATTTTTGGTGTCTACAGATGGCTCCCTTTGATCCAATTCTGCAATAGAAGACTTGCATAATTGGATCAAGGTTGACGGGGCGCCAAAAATTCTCACTAGGGCTTTTATGGGGTACATCCAGATGCGATCATGGATAAAACACCGTGTGAACGCGATGGGAGAGTAACACGATAACCGAGTGCACGAGGACTTAGGAGTGCCTCAACTGGACCTCTTGATATCCAGTCCTAGGGCTTACGATGGGCCTAGAATGCGATTGAAAGTACAAAGACTTAAGAGTGCCTCAACTAGACCTCTTGATATCTAGCTATAGGACTTATGACGAGCCTATAATACCAACAACCCGATTTGGTTTAAGGTGCACGAGGGCTTAGGAGTGCCTCAACTGGACCTCTTGATATCCAGTCCTAGGGCTTATGACGGGCCTAGAATGCGATTGAAAGTACGAGGACTTAGGAGTGCCTCAACTAGACCTCTTAATATCTAGCTATAGGACTTATGACGAGCCTATAACACCAACAACCCGATTTGGTTTAAGGTGCACGAGGGCTTAGGAGTGCCTCAACTGGAGCTCTTGATATCCAATCCTAGGGCTTATGACGGGCCTAGAAAGCGATTGAAAGTACGAGGACTTAAGAGTGCCTCAACTAGACCTCTTGATATCTAGCTATAGGACTTATGATGAGCCTATAATACTTTAAGGAGTTGTACGAAACTCACTGCGGTGAGAGGTTGATCTGAAGTTGAATTTAGTTGCATGTTGATTCGGGGTCGACGCTCTCTGATGGGTCCTTCGATCCTCAATGAAGGATTTGAGATTGGAAATTTTCCTTTGGTGTTGTCTCCCTTAACTGCATCAGTGTTGGGGATGATGTGATCGGGTGATTCCGATATATACGATTGGATGGTTTGACATAACTTTTGGGGACCGTAGTGGTCAAGTGCGATTTTTGTGATATTGGAGAGGGCTTCAGCCGATGACTCTAGTAGTTTGATGGCGGCCCTGGTGTTGCATTAGGATGGCTCCGGCATTGGCCCCGAGATGGCTCTAGTATAGCCCTGAGATGGCTCCAGTATAGCTTTGAGATGGCTCCGGTATAGCTTTGAGATGGCTCCGGTATAGCTCTAAGATGGCTCCGGTATAGCTCTAAGATGGCTCCGGTATGGCTCGGAGATGGCTCCGGTATAGCTCGGAGATGGCTCTTCCGTATACCTCTGAGATGGCTCCGGTATGGCCCCGAGATGGCTCCGGTATAGCCCTGAGGTTATCTTCTCAGTCGAGTCAAATTTCTTCATAGAGTGATAGCAATGGCCTCGTGGTTCGAGGGGTAGAGGGTTTTTATTTAGGGCGAGGTCGCACCCTGAGAGGGTTGCCTACATACTCAACTTCCTATTGAGATCAGACCTTACGTAGTTCATGAATTTTGGCGAGTGGGGAGTTTGGTGGTGAGGAGGGATGTCTTGCGGGGAATTTCTTTGAACGGTGCCCGAAGACTTTTGGTTATCATGCCGGTTGACGGAGGAGAGAGGCACTATGCCGTGGCCTCCCCTACAAGGAGAGTATACTCATCTTTCTCTTTCTGTGGTGTAGGATATTATGTATGAACCGATGGATGCAAACCTATTCTACATGCATTTTGGAATTGGATATGATTGAATGTAAAGGGGATGTCATGCCAAGGTGAGCTCAGCCAAGAATTCTAGTTAAGTCAGATTAGTCATCTCTAAGCCACTTCCTTCTTGAAAAATCCTCCCGAAAGAGGTCTCCCAGGATCTCCTATACCTTTGTGTCTTCTCTCTTAAAGTGAGTTAGGCTTTTTTTAATCGGGGTGATAAACACTCGTTTTTTCACTTTCTTCCTAATTTCTCTAACACTCGTTTGTGCACCATTGTATTGACAATACCGGACGCGTTGTGGCCTTTCATGTTTCAAATTTGGTACTTTTCAAATCAAGCAATTACCATCTCTAAGTCAGAGGTCTTTCAATGGGTTATAACGGGGCTGCAGGGTATGTCACATGGGACTGAGGGATTTGTTTGAGAGTTGTGGAGCTTTTGTGCAACAGAGAACATGTTTTACCTTTGCCATGGGTGGAGTGGTTTTGGACTTCTTTCGCATTTGTGCGGATTATGATGTGTTCCCATTTTTTATTTACTACTTTCCTTGAGCAGTCTATTTGCACCCTTTTGACATTTTCGTTCTTATCTATTCCCTGAATGTGAATGTTTCGGGTGATGTGAGGCTTTCATTTCCACTCTTTACACTTTTGAGTATTTGTGTTTCGTTTCTCTCATTCTCATCTTCTTTGTGTATCTCTTTCAAGCTTTCTTTCATGCTTTAAATGGTGGGGAAGGAACCATGGCTCCGGCTCTTTTCATCCTCTTTTGCAGGGATGAATTGTTGTGTGATGTGGGGTGGTATATCGTGGAGCTATTTTCAAAAAAGGGTTTCAATGAAAGGCTCAGCGGGGTTCACTAAGGGATCATTTTCAGGGTCAATAAGGCTTTTTGGCCTTGTGAAGGTTTTCTTCGATCCTAGGTGCCTCGTCATCCCTTTTGACAGATAATTTTCCTCTACTATTCCCAAATTTTGACATGAATGGTAACACGCTTTTCTCATCAATATTTGGTTCCGTAAAGGGAGGTTCTCACATAATGTCTCGAAGTTTTACATGCGGCAAACACTCTAGGTTTTACGCACTCTGTGTTTCTCTCATGCACTCGACTCTCACGGATGGTTGGAGATCCTTCCATGACCTCTTCGGGGAAAATGATACAAGAGTTCGGCGACCTTTGTGATGACTTATGCGACTTTCCTAGAATTAAAGATCGAGATACACCTCGAGGCTGGGGATGTGCAGATGTAAATACAGTTAAGCTAAACCTAATGTAGATGATAAATTTTGTGTGGATGCATTTTTTGGATTTTGAATGGATGCGTTTTTTTATATTTTGAATGGATGCCATTTTTTGGATTTTTGTGGCGGTTCAGACATAATATCGTTTCAACCGGTCGAGATTGACAAGACTTTGAAACTCTTCTCCATCTAAATCTGTCAATAATACAACACCATGAGGGGTTATCTCGTTGACCAGATAAGGGCCCACCCAGTTCGGTCTGAATTTCCCTCGTGGGTCTGGTAAATCTTTCCTCAGCTCTTTTAGGATGAGATCATCCACTTGGATGTTTCGTTCTCTGACCCTTTTGTTGAACGCTCTAGCCATTTTCTTCTGGTAACCCTAGATATGGTATAGCGCCATTAGGCGTTTTTCGTCAAGAAGAGCTAAGCTGTCATAGCGTTGTTGTAACCAGTCACTTTCAGCAATTTTCAGTTCATTCGTGACTCGAAGGGTCGGAATTTCAAGCTTGATTGGTAAAACACATTCTGACCCATAGACCAAGGAATACGGGGTGGTTCCGGTTGCAGTTCTGACAGTAGTTCGGTAACCCTAGAGAGCATAATGCAGCTTTTCTGGCCAATCTCTGTAGGTTTCAACCATTTTTGACAATGCACTTTTTACAGCTTTGTTGGAGGCTTCGACTGCTCCGTTAGTCTGAGGTCTGTATGGGGACGATCTGTGGTAACGGATGTTGTATTTTTCCATGACCCGGATAGTGTCTCCATCGAATTGAGGACCGTTGTCCTATACAAACTCTGAGGGAACCCCATATCTGCATATGATATCTCACTCGATGAACTGGGCAACTTGCCTTGATCCGATGTTTGCGAATGACCGTGCCTCTACCCATTTACTGAAATAGTTTATCACCACAAGGATGTAGCGGTGCCCATTTGAAGCTTTAGGGTGAATTTCCCCAATGATGTCGGTTCCCCATATAGAGAATGGCCAAGGAGCCGCCATGGCTGTTAGGGGTAGGGGAGGTAGGTGTTGCAAATTAGCATGTGTCTGACACTTGGCGCACTTTTTCACAAATGCGTGGTAGTCAGCTTCCATTGTTGTCCTGTAGTACCCTAGTCTGAGGATTTTCCAGGATAGGGAATGTCCTCCAGCATGGGTTCCACATATCCCTTCATGGACGTCCTCGATGATCTTCTTAGCCTCTCTTCTGGTCACACATAAGTGTTGTACTCCATTCGGCATTCTCTTGTAGACCCTGGTTCCGCATATTACATATTGATTAGACATTCTTCTCAGTGCAATGCGGTCTTGCTTAGTGGCTTCTGGAGGGTATTCTCCTTTTCTAAGGAAATTCTCAATGTCTATGAACCACTCATCTTCGGTTTCCTCAACTTCGATGGCTCCAATTTCGAACGAGGGTACATTGGTCATCGTTATCCACAAGGGAAAGTATAATGATCCGGTCGGTACTTGGACTACTGAGGCCAAGGAAGCTAAAGAGTCAGCAAAGATATTCTGGCTCCGGTTCACATTCTTGAAGGTCACGTTTCGAAAGCAAGTGATTAGGTGAGACAGATAGTCATGATAGGGAATTAGGCGTTCTTCTATGATTTCATAGGTCTGGTTGACTTGCGAGATGACCAGATTAGAATCGCCAAAAACCTCTAATTCTTCTGCTTACAATTCTAGCGCCATCTTGGGTCCTAGGATGCAGGCTTCGTATTCTGCCATGTTATTAGTGACTGGGTAATTGATTTTTACTGCATCTGGAAGCAAATCTCCCTCAGGTTGGATCAACAAGATCTCGGCCCCTTTACCTTTATGGTTAACGGCACCATCAAAGTACAACCTCCAGCAGGTTTTTCGTAATGTCATGATTTGTTCATTCGGGAAGTCGTCATTTCCGAAGAACTCGGATGCTACAGGGCATTCTGCTAGATGCTCGGCTATGGCGCTCCCTTTGATTGATTTCTGAATTTTGAAAGTGATATCGAATTCAGACAACAACAGGGACCATCTGGATAATCGAACGTCAAGAATTGGCTTTTCCAAAAGGTACTTTATAGGGTTCATGCGTGCAATCAGATGAACCTCTTGCCCTAACAAGTAGTGCCTTAGCTTCTTCGTGGCCCAAACCAAAGTGGCACAAAACTTGTGGATATCAAAGTATCGTGTTTCTGCATCAACCCATTTTTTTACTGATATGGTAGATCAACTTTTCGTGCGGTGTGGATCCTTGTTCTTGGGCCAGCATGGCGCCCATTGACGTTTCTCGGGCAATGATGTAAAGGATAATTGGTTTACCCTCCTGAGGCGGTACCAAGACTGGCGGGTTCTGTAAATAGATTTTTATCTTCTCAAATGCTTCTTGACACTGTTCATTCCAGACTTTAGACGCATCTTTCTTTAACAGATAGAAGACAGGCTCACAGGTCTCAGTTAGCTGCATGATGAATCTTCTGATGTACTGAACTCTGCCTAAGAAACCCCTGATTTCTTTTTCGGTCTTTGGAGGAGACATTTCTTGAATGGCTTTTATCTTATCTGGGTCTACCACGATTCCACGGGTTGTGATCATGAAGCCCAGAAGCTTTCCCCCGGTTACACCGAATGTGCATTTTTCCGGGTTGAGTTTCATTTGATATTTTCGCATCCGATCAAAGAACTTTCTCAAGTTTGTCAAGTGGTCCTCCCATTGGGCAGCTTTGACGATCATGTCATCTACATATACCTCCACTTCCCTATGAATCATATCATGCAATAATGTAGTGGCAGCCCTTTGATACGTGGCTCCGGCATTTTTCAAGCCAAAGGGCATGTTTACGTAACAAAAGGTTCCACACTGCGTAATAAAAGATGTTTTTTCCTGATCTTCTACAGCCATTCGGATTTGATTGTAACCTGAAAATCCATCCATGAATGACAGTAGTGCATGTTAGGCAGTATTATCAACAAGGATGTCAATGTGGGGTAAGGGAAAGCTGTCTTTGGGGCTAGCCTCGTTTAAGTCCCGAAAGTCAATACACACTCACACCTTTCCATTTTTCTTTGGGATGGCTACGATATTGGCTAACCAATCAGGGTAATTGACGACCCGGATAAAGCCAACACGTAACAATTTTTCAACTTCTTCTTTCACTTTCAGTTGATGCTCAGGTTTCATTCTTCTTAAATGTTGTTTCTTAGGTTTGGCATTGGGATACAACGGTATTCGGTGTTGGACAATGTCAGGATCAATCCCAGGCATGTCTGCGTAACTCCAAGCAAAAACATCGACATATTCAGTTAGCTGAGAAGTCAAGTCCCGTTTTTATGTTTCACTCAGACCCAAACCGACTTGCAAAGTTTTGGGGTTATCAGGTGTTCCGATATTTATTGCTACAGTCTCCTCCACAATCTGAGTGTGGGTGGAATATTGTTCTATGGGAGGCATACTCTCCTCATCATATTCTTCCTCTTCGGCCTCAAGATTTTGCAATGAATCAAACAATTGAGAAGACAGAGTAGACGAGAATTCTGAATGAACTGAATTTTCATTAATATCCGATGAGCTTGGTAGCTCTGAGATTGTCAGAAAATTGCCACCATTTTTACAAGTGAAAATAAATGGTGGCGATCCTTCCCTTTATCTGAATCTACTTGCACTGTCGACGTCCTCACTACAACTGTCATAACCACCATCACTAAAACTATTGCAATCACTATCACTATCATTATCATCGCTACTGCTAACTAGACTAACTAAGTAAGGCTCCCAGGGAATCGGCTCCTCTTTCTTGTGATAGACGACAAGACACGCTCCATGGCCATCTACCGAGAGTACGGGGTCCTTGATGACTGGTTCGATCATGGCACTGCTCTCCGCTGCCTCCTCGGGCATTCCTTGGTTGCATCCCTTGCCGTCATGGTATTCAGGGCAAGAGTTGAGGGAGAATAAAGTGGTCCACCAACTCTCCCACTCCATTGTCTCCCGATCCTCCCGAGCCTGAGCTACTCTCTAGTCATCACAACTCACAGATACATATGGTTCAAGGTTAACTAATAAGAAAGAAACTATGGGAATTCTTACATGTGAATCTATCAACATCATACCTGGCACCTCAGTGAATCGTAACCCGGCTCCTTGGCCTCCAGCATATGGCGTTAACGGCTCTACCACGCCCTATAGCTCCTTTCCTAATCCATTCCCCTATTTGTAGCCCATCCGAGACATCATGTGCTGTGATGCGGGGCTATAGACACTAGGGTTGAAGTAGAGAGGAGTGATGGAAGAAGTTTGACTTACCTGCTGCGCCGGTTTCGCCACTGTGAACCCCCCAAGGGTTAGCTCCTGTTGACCTAGTGCTTTGATCTCAAACAGTTGAGATTCAGTCCTTGCCTCTCCTAGCACCTCCACGATCCGTCCTCCATGCTTAAACTTGAGCTTTTGGTGGACTACAGAGGGCACACCCTTGATTTGGTCGATGAAATTCCGACCCAGCAATAAGTTGAAGGTGGAAGAGATATCGATGACCATCATTTCGACAGAGAATGAGGCATCCTCGATTAGGATCGGCAGAGTGATCGTCCCCAACACTTTTCTGTGGCCGTTATCATATGCGCTTAAAGTCATCTCCACAGGTTTGAGATCGTTATACCCCATGTGTCGAGCAACACGTAGCGGGCAAACATTCACTTCAGCACCATCATCGATGAGTTTCTTAGGGACATTGAAACCCCCGGCCTTTACAGATATGCAGAGAGCTCGTCCAGACTGGCGGGAGATTTCTTCGTCTGTGAAGGTAATGGCCATGGCAGGGGTTTGGGTCAAATGAGCAACAATGTTGTCTACACTGACCGATGGCTTCTTGTCCATTTTGAGGTGCCGGGCCACCGCGTCCTTGTGCTCTTCGGAAATGGTCAACAAGGATCAAATTGTGATGGGGATACTAGTACTCTTCAACTTTCTGAGCATCTCTCTCTCTCCGGCCAACTTGGTTTCTGGCTCATCTAAAGTAAGATCATGGATTTTCTCAGGTAACACAGTGGCCTCTTCAGCAAGTTCGGCCGGCTTATAGTGCTTTCCTGAACAGGTAAGGTGGTGGACCTTTTCCGAGTGAGTCTGATCTTGGTTTTCACCACTGACCAGAAAAGGGCCTTTGATCGGGGTTACACCTGACGGGCTTTCGTCTTCGTTGGTGATCAAGATTACGTTACATTCTGAAACCCTCTTTCCTTGCCTTTCGGAAGCCTTTTCTCGGCACCAAGCTAGTACGACCTCCAACACCTTCATAGATGTATACAACTCTAAGGCTTCAAAGTTTAGCCCTACTAGTATCTCGAGATTCTTTTCCATATGTTGACTTACTATCAGCTGATAGATTATGGATACTCTCCCCTGAACTCTCAGGCGATCAACGGTGTCTCGAATTTCATGTGTCATAGCAAGATACTCTCCCATCATGGGTCGAATATCGTAATGTATTGATGGACGGGGGATCCAGAATGCATCGAGTACCGGTGACTGCATGATAGGTAGAGGTGTGCTTTGGTTGTCAGGTTCAGAGGAACTTCCGATGGCATTGATTTTCATAATCCTTCCTAGGTCTGATTCCCCTTCTTTTTCCCTCACCAGACTTATCATGTTTAGGTGTGACGGGATTGAGTTATTCTGAGTGTTGGGGGTGGCCTTAGGGAATTGAACTTCCCCTGCATCAATCAGATCTTGTAACGCATGGCGCAACGCTGTACAATTAACTACATTGTGACCCTTCATCTGGTGATAATCACAGAAGCTGTTTAAGTCAGACCCGAGTTGGGTGACCCCGGGCTTAGGGTTTGGATGCTTCAAAAGAAAGCCATTTTCTCTTAACTTCTTGTATGCTTTACTCAGGGGCATTCCTAAGGTCGAGTACTAACGTTGGGGCCAAGTTTGGAAATCATGAGGGGGAGGTGTTGCCCTGTAATTTTGACCTGGTCCATAGGCCTGTGCCTGGTCAACGCCTACTCGGGGAGAGGTAGGAAGTGGATGATTGGTGAGAACCCGGGGTTGCACTTGGTTCACCGGTGGTGCTGGGACAGTCTTGCTGTTGTTATTGCTGTTATTGCTGTTGTTGCTGTGATTGTTATTGTTGTCACCGTTCTGACGGTTCTGGTGGAATGAAGTTCTAGGTCCTGATTCAGGGAGGTTCAATCCTTTTAATCTTCATGCCAGCACTAACTCTTCAGCAGCCGAAGCAGCAGGTTTCAGATGTCCGAAGTCACAAATCCCGAGGGACTTGAGATGATCTGCATAAGAGTTTTCCGGGCATGAGATAATTATCCTGATCTGCTCGTCTTCAGTGGGACGGTCGATCATCTGGCCAGCTACCTCCCTCCATTGGGTGATGAATTCCATAACAGTTTCATCACTTCTCTGTCTCATTGTTTCAAGATCCCTACGAGTGATTCCTAGATGGGTGTTGTAACTGTACTGCTCCACAAATGCCTGATAGACTTCCTCTAATTTCTTTCCAGAGAAATCCAGTCTCGACACCCATGTCTGAGCAGCTCCTTCGAGATAGCTAGGAAAACAAATGATCTTCATGTCATCGTCAAGGCCATGCATAGTCATGACTCTGTCAAATTGGACAAGATGGTGTCTAGGATCTCCTTTCCCAGCGTACTTGAAGATCTCTGGCAATTTTAGATTCTCATGCAACTTGGAGCTTGGCTTCAATCAGAAATGACGGAAACCCAGCATCTTTGCTCGCTCTCCGAGCTGCATTACTGCCAGTAACTCTTCCTTCAGGGACTTCTTCATTTGACCAAAGTCAATTGGAAGGTGCTCAGCGGGTAGGGCTTGATTATTGCCATGAATCAAATGGTTGGACGGGTGTGGTAGCAATTGGGTATGGGGAATTGCTTCCTCGAAACGGACAGCGTGTCCTGGGGTGGTGTGCTGGTATGGCTTCATCTACATGGCGTCAGGGAGTGGCGAATTAGGGTAAAAAGTTTTCAAGTGGCTTGGCCCGGCTGAGATTGGCAGTTTGGGTAGTGATTCCAGTAGGAGGGAATGGTAGTAATTTGGGGAAGGTAGTTGGCTGGGTTGTGGTTGTAGTCAGAATTGGCGGTGGCATGGGGGCCCCGGATAACAGATCAGTTGCTTGAAACTGCTAATAGAAAAATTGTTGGATAAAACTATATATAAAAAGAATAAAACAAATAACTAAACCTACAACTCTACTACGGGTAGCAAATAAAAACCCGGTCGGAGTATAGTGTAAATATATTACGACCAGGAGAATCGTACCCAAGGGACTTATAGAAAATTAGTCCTAATCCGGGCAAAAGCCTATTCTATAACAAGGGGGAAAGTAAGTGTAAGTACGAATTAAGAAACTATCTAAAACCTAAACTAAAATAGTATTTATAATAATCTACCCCAGATTCGAAATGGCAACGTCATAAAAACACAAATGAACACCAAGGGAAAAGAATAAATTCCGAACCAACCAACTTTTGGTACTGCCGGATATTATGCCGAACAAGATGCACCCGGCAAAGACAAGAACCTTGAATGTGCCGGACGTCTTGCACCCGGCATGCCATCCGGCCTTACCAAAATGTCAATTTACTCTTCCAGTTTGAAGCCGAAATAAGCACTCCCAAATCAGTATCGAAAACTAACAATATCTAGGTAATCAACGAACCGAAAAGGGGAGAATTCTAAGCCTTAAATTTCGTCCTTTAAGTTATAAAAGACAAATAGAAAGACCACTTGGAATTCCTCAACCTTTCTGCCTTACCAAGGTCAGAATTGAAGTACTTGGAAGAAGAAGCAACTTCATTCCTAATTGCAATAAACACAAAATTCCAAGTTGAACTTATATCTTTTATTGAGTGAACATAGTATGTTTACAAAGAGGACCATTTCTAACCAGAGAAGACAAAGAATTCTACATCACCATCCACACAACTACAAGAAGAGAATACAAAGAGGGAGAAGGAGATGTTAATAGCCTTAACCCGACAAGGTCTTCTTCTTCTCTTGCGTGGATGGATCCGTAGACTTCTTTGGATACCAACAATGGAGTGAGGCGGAAAAATATAGAAGTGAATGGAGTGGATTTGGTATGTTGAAGTGTGTCAAATTGTAGCCTTCCTTGGCCTATTTATAGGGCTCAATTGTGTCTGTTGCCGGGCGTCGTGCCGGATGGGGAGTAGCCGGCACATGTGGAAAACGTGTCAACTGCTCAACGGTCGAAACCGCAAAAATCTGCGCGAAACAGTGCATATGCCGGGTAGGATATACCCGGCATTGTACCCGGCAACAGCCTAATCACCAACGGTCAATAACTGCTATCGCTTGGTCAACCGTGGTGACTCTTTACTTATGCCGGATGGAATCTACCCGGCATTGTGTCCGGCAAAGCCTCTTTCCTGATCTAATCTCGTGCCGTGCAGAAGTTATCCGGCAGGGAGTCCGGCATCAACGAACTTTTGGCTAGAAAATCATCCCTTGCACAGAAAAACATATAAAAACATAAGACTGAACTAATAAAACACTTTAATACCTAATATAGCACAAATAACTTATATATAACCTAATTTAGATAAATATAATACTAAATCTAACACCTAAAATATGATAAGTTTGCGGCTTATCAAGGCCCTATACTTACCTTTTGCTAGTCCTCGAGCAAAACAAGATTAGAAAGGACTAATTACTTATGCACAAAACAGATAAACTCTAGAATGAAATGTAGATAAATATTCTCAACTCTCTGACTTTATTTCACAAGTATCACTTAAACCTCCTTATTCCATCAGTAACATACTAATGGGTATAAAATAAAAAAATTTCAAAACCGATCAAAAACTTTTGGGCTATTTTACATAAGGGATTTGCAATCTCTCCTTTTTCCGGTTTCCATCATTCAGCTCTATTTTTCAAGAGTTTCTGAATGTGGCCAAGACACTCATCGATGGTTTTTATTATTCAGCCCTATTTTGCAAGGGTTTCTGAATCAACCATGATTTTTTCTGCATTGAAGAACGGGGAATTTAGGAGAAAAATAAAAGGAAAAACTCTCGTTTCTTGCTTTTATTCTGAGGCATTTTTTTTGCAACCTCAAGGAATATAATGCTTTTCCTTTGGAAGAAGATTTCTTTTTCTTTCTCTTTTTTTTTTTTCTTCTTCTTCTTTCTTTTTTTCCACAAAAACCCTTTTTAAGATTTTCACCCAAAAGATTTTCACAATTTGAAAAGAGAAGGAAAATAATACCCA
This sequence comes from Limonium bicolor, assembly GCA_023374045.1. Classification (NCBI taxonomy): domain Eukaryota; kingdom Viridiplantae; phylum Streptophyta; class Magnoliopsida; order Caryophyllales; family Plumbaginaceae; genus Limonium; species Limonium bicolor. The sequence goes on from CM041782.1 coordinate 149,428,854, forward strand.
GAAGTACATAAAGGAAAGAATTAGGAGAAAGATCATATACTCATATTAATAGAGAGAATCAAAAAGTTAAAATAGGAATCTACAAGTCATTAGAAAGCTTACCTCTTGAGAGAACAAGCATTTATTCATTCCTAATCTCATCCTAATCAAAAACATGCAAAAAGTTTAGTAAAACATTGATAAAACTCACAACTTATGCATATTAATAAAAACTTATTTTTTAAGGGGAGTCCCCTGCCCTACACTTGGCAGGAACACTGTCCCCAGTGTTCAAAAGAAAAAATAAAGAAATAAGGAAAGGAAGTGACTCCCCTGCGGTGAAAGAAGACCAGATGCGTGGGGCTGCCCTACACTTAGCCTTCGGCTACTTGGCCGAGTGATCACAGATCTCGATAGAAACAAAGATCGATCTCGCATACTCCCGTTGATCAACTTAGTGTTGGAGACGGGAGTTGACCAAGTGGTCATAGTTGAGCAAAAAGTTGCTGCATTTGCAACTGCATCGACTTATGCTCCATGCGAATGGTTCAGAACTTTTGCATTTCCAATCTCTTAGGCGTTGTAAAATCTTGGAATTCGGTGCTCTAGGTGTGTGGTCGTGCACTAACCACATTTGCCTGCTGAGGAAGAGAGTTCTTGCCATTCGCCGGTGGTTTGTGATTCCATTTGTGCAGGGAGTGCGTTTGTTGGTTTCGTCGTTGCCTTAAGGAACGAAGAAATGTCTTCTTTGTCTCCTGATCGCGGTCAGATAAATCTTCATGAAGATTATGCGATCGAAGATGCATTCACCTTATTTACTTAGGAGAAGCAACACAAAATATTAATTGTACAAAGTAGTATAAAAACAATAATATAGAAATGTTACGAAACTAAAAGAAAAATAAATCATATTGAACATGCCGGACATAGTGCCGGGCGTCGCGTATCCGGCAGTGGACTTCCTCCACTAATGCCGGGTTGAATTTACCCGGCATATTGCCCGGCTTGTTCACACCGAGAGAAATAAAGAAATAAAACAAGAGGGAGGAAAAATCAAAGTGAATGACATAAAATGAAAGAGATCATTTATATGTGCCTCTACTATTTATGACAAAAATTGGAGAGTAAAATTGAACAAGCCGGACCACATGCCGAATATAACCTATCCGGAGTAGGACTTCCTCCTTTATGCCGGGTTGATTTTACCCGGCTTCATGCCCGGCTTGTTCAAAACTCGAAGGAAGATTGGTTTGAACAAGGAATAAGGGATAAGAGAAGGAAAGAAAAAAAATAAAATAAGACCATGGTGCAGTAGGAATATGTAAATATAACTCTAATACCCTGAAGAGAAAAATGTAAAATGAAAGTTAAGGTAGAGTATGCCGGATTGTGGGCCGGGTTAATCTTGTCCGGCTTTGGACTTCCTCCAAGATGCCGGACGTGTGCTACCCGGCATAGTGCACGGCTTGCTCAACCTAGAGAAACCAATTCAACAACGAATAAAAGAATTAAAGAATATGAATTGTCGAATGTGCCGGGTGCCACACAACCGACATTGTACCCGGCATATTCAACCGAATAAAAAAATGGAAAAAATTTAAAATCAAAGAAAAGAATAAAGAATAAAGAATAACGAATATGGCATTTTACCGAATTTAGGACTTGGACTACTTCCAAGTCCCCGGCAGCGGCGCCAATTTGCTAATAGAAAAATTGTTGGATAAAACTATATATAAAAAGAATAAAACAAATAACTAAACCTACAACTCTACTACGGGTAGCAAATAAAAACCCGGTCGGAGTATAGTGTAAATATATTACGACCAGGAGAATCGTACCCAAGGGACTTATAGAAAATTAGTCCTAATCCGGGCAAAAGCCTATTCTATAACAAGGGGGAAAGTAAGTGTAAGTACGAATTAAGAAACTATCTAAAACCTAAACTAAAATAGTATTTATAATAATCTACCCCAGATTCGAAATGGCAACGTCATAAAAACACAAATGAACACCAAGGGAAAAGAATAAATTCCGAACCAACCAACTTTTGGTACTGCCGGATATTATGCCGGACAAGATGCACCCGGCAAAGACAAGAACCTTGAATGTGCCGGACGTCTTGCACCTGGCATGCCATCCGGCCTTACCAAAATGTCAATTTACTCTTCCAGTTTGAAGCCGAAATAAGCACTCCCAAATCAGTATCGAAAACTAACAATATCTAGGTAATCAACGAACCGAAAAGGGGAGAATTCTAAGCCTTAAATTTCATCCTTTAAGTTATAAAAGACAAATAGAAAGACCACTTGGAATTCCTCAACCTTTCTGCCTTACCAAGGTCAGAATTGAAGTACTTGGAAGAAGAAGCAACTTCATTCCTAATTGCAATAAACACAAAATTCCAAGTTGAACTTATATCTTTTATTGAGTGAACATAGTATGTTTACAAAGAGGACCATTTCTAACCAGAGAAGACAAAGAATTCTACATCACCATCCACACAACTACAAGAAGAGAATACAAAGAGGGATAAGGAGATGTTAATAGCCTTAACCCGACAAGGTCTTCTTCTTCTCTTGCGTGGATGGATCCGTAGACTTCTTTGGACACCAACAATGGAGTGAGGCGGAAAAATATAGAAGTGAATGGAGTGGATTTGGTATGTTGAAGTGTGTCAAATTGTAGCCTTCCTCGGCCTATTTATAGGGCTCAATTGTGTCTGTTGCCGGGCGTCGTGCCGGATGGGGAGTAGCCGGCACATGTGGAAAACGTGTCAACTGCTCAACGGTCGAAACCGCAAAAATCCGCGCGAAACAGTGCATATGCCGGGTAGGATATACCCGGCATTGTACCCGGCAACAGCCTAATCACCAACGGTCAATAACTGCTATCGCTTGGTCAACCGTGGCGACTCTTTACTTATGCCGGATGGAATCTACCCGGCATTGTGTCCGGCAAAGCCTCTTTCCTGATCTAATCTCGTGCCGTGCAGAAGTTATCCGGCAGGGAGTCCAGCATCAATGAACTTTTGGCTAGAAAATCATCCCTTGCACAGAAAAACATATAAAAACATAAGACTGAACTAATAAAACACTTTAATACCTAATATAGCACAAATAATTTATATATAACCTAATTTAGATAAATATAATACTAAATCTAACACCTAAAATATGATAAGTTTGCAGTTTATCAGAAACATTGTGGAATGGATGATGGTATGTTCATTCTTTGATTGTGGTGCGAGATTGAATACAGGGTTTTGGGTGAATGTGAGCTTTGGTGTATCGTCGATGTAATAATCGTCAGCATCAGTAAAGTATGGGTCTTTCCCTTTGCTTGCTCTTTCTCTGCACAACTGTTCCTCCAACCGTTCGATTGCTCCAGCATGCGATACAGAACATTCGGATTTGGAAGATTTACAGCATTGCCACTCCCCATGCTATAATAATATTTGACCAAGTAGTCGTGTAGCCCGACAACATACGGGCTACACATATTCATACTCAGCGTAGTTTGCTGAGTCCTTTACAACCCAATTTTTACTGGTATTGTGCCGGACGATAATGGAGCGTAGGCGGGGTGGCTACCATGGGGGTAGTCCATTAGGGCATAACCTTTGAGTTTGTAGTAGTATGTTTAATGTATGGGCTGTTACTAAACCCGAGATGTAATTTTCGGTTTATGATTTGGTAATTTTGTTGTAGACACTCGGTATTTGGGAATTGTATTTTATGTTGTACATGAGTTTCGATAGAGGGTTGTTTCCAGTCATACAGACCGTAACTTGGTGTTGGAAGAGTGGTCGTGTCAACCACGTGGGTGGCTGGCGTCTGTGACACCCGGATGGAGTTTATTCCGCTGCATAGTTAACTTGTATTATGGCTAGGAGCGTTGTTGTACGGTTGGATGTTTATTCGGGGGTGTTACATACAGCCGCACTTGCGCTTGCTTCAGCATTTGACGCGACCGTGGTATTTTCAGGAGCAGTGGGATTCATCATACTTGAGTCTATAGTATCCGATGAGGCTTCAGTCGTGGTGTCACTGGCCAGCCAGCCTCTAGAGTCTCTTTTCCAAAATCGAGTAATGTTGCGAGACTGGAAGAAAACTCCTTATGTTTACTGCTCTGCGATACCCGAGAAATACAAAATATGTGAAAAATGTTAGTATGAAAGTAACATAAAAGGGTGAGAGAGGGAAAGAGGAGGGAGGGGGCGTCCCCGGTGTTGTGTAAAGTCATATGAAAGTGATTGAATTCTTTTGTGAAAATGATGAAAGGGAAAGACGCACAAGCCGATTTCCATTTCCAAGAATAAACACCGTACTATTTCATTGCTCAGTCGTAATTGCATATAACGGGGAAAAGGGGGGGGGGGTTACATTCAAGTTCATAGGGGGAAAATAATATTAGTTAACAAGAGTTAGATAACATTACATAGTCGAATAGGGGGGGATTACATCCATATCCAAAAGGGGGGAAGAGGATTATATCCATATCCAAAGAAGGGGGAGGGGAATTACATCCACATCCAAAGAAGAGAGGGGGAATTACATCCGTTTTTCATTGCCGATATCATATAACTGGGAAAAAGGGATTACATTCAAATTCAAAAAGGCAAACTTCTACTAGTGACGAATGATAACATAGGACTGATAGTCTTCTGTCGCTTGCACTCTTCTTTCTTCCCCCTCCTCTCCTGGTGGGTAGTGGGAATCGGTTGCAGGTCCTCCACAATTGGCAGTCGGGGATCCTGAGTGATTGCTAAGCAGCGTGGGTCATAAGCACTTTTTATCATACGGTTGACGCGCATAGTCAACCATGCTTGATACTCTTTGCTCAAACCAAAATACTTAGTCTTGAAGATGGCCCACTTCATTCCGGAGTTATAAATCCTAGCAATGTAGTTGATGTTACTATCTGTCTACCTGCGATCTACCAAGGCGTTGCTCCTAGCTCCGGGTACGGTCTGCTCTCGGCCGAATTGACGCATCGCTCTAAAGGGAAAGATAGTGATAAAACTTTCTAAGCCTAGCAATGTCAGCCCATCCTCCTGATGAGCTGATTGAATAGTTTCCCCTTGTACATCCCAATCAGGCAAAATCCAATTAATCTGCCAATCATAACAACGATCCATAAAGTATGCTTTCAACCCTGCTTCAGGCTTTTGCGCTCGCTTCCGGGCAGTCGGGAAGGTGTCTATATTCACCACTTTATACACCTCCAACTTCTTCATTAGCTCAAGGTGATCAAACAACCATATTTGGAGAAGGAGCGAACTTCCTCAGAAAAAAGTTTCTAAGGCTCCGGACTCCTTCCAGCAGTCTAGAGCTCTCACCATCTCAGCCACGACCACCGTCCCGATACTTTTACCTTCTTCTAGGGCCTTCAGCAGATAGATTACTCGAGGATTGATCCTCAAGTCCCTCTGTCGGAACAAGTAAAACCCCATGATGCAGAGGTCAAGCACTCGCCTTTTAGTGCTCTTGGGATAGTATGGTTGGTAGAACTGTTGTAATAGATCCCGCAGGCGTATGCTCATGCTACCGAAACTCTCAACCTCCTCGATCCTTACCCCCAAGAAATCATCTGCAAACTTCGGTGTATGCGCTCGCTCGACGGCGATGGTGGGCATCTTTTGATGGGGCTTGATTTTAAGCAGTGCGTCCATCTCAGTAGGCAAGATAATCAACTCTTAGAGGTTGAAGTGGTACAGATGGTCTGACGAATCCTAATAAGTGACTGACTCGAACAAGGCTTCATAGTCAATGACCACTCTACACATTCTGGCAAGTCCTGCTAGCAACTGCTCGCCAGGACCTTTCATCTGAGCGCAGTAGTCCCTGAGTTCCTTGGCAAAGGTCGACTCCTGATGACACTCCACTTGGTAGGGAGTCATTGGAGCTTGTCCTTCACTGGGTCGTTCCCCTGCTATGCTTCTGTTCACTTTCCTAGGGCACTTCTTCTCTCCAGGCACTGGCACTAGTCTGTTCATCATTTTGTCCTACAAAAGAGAGGAAATAAAATGGAAAAAAAGAGGGGAGAGAATATGATAAGTAAGAGTTGGGGAAACGATTAAGCAATTACTAGTACAGCCCGTTTATCCTTGGAAGTGGAAATTAGTTTTGAAAACTAGTTTTGAAAGAGGGTTTGAAAATCATTATTTTTTGAAAGTTGGTTTTTCTAAAATCGGTTTTTGAAAAGGGTCTGAATATTGGTTTTGATTTTGAAGTAAAGGGGTTTAGGTTTCAAAACTCTCAGGTGGTAATATTTAAAACAGTTTTAGCACAAATGAGAATTCCGAACGTTTTAAAACAGATGGGTTTAGGAAAGTGGTTTGCACACATATATAGCATAAAGTAAATTGTGGCTATGTTTGATGTGGAGCTGAGTGCGAATGATTGGGATAATCACCTTCCAGACTAGTCACACGAGCAACGGCCGGTGATTATCACAACATACTCACTTTTGGGAAACTTGGGGAAGTACTGCATGGGAACGGGTCTCTCATCGTCTGCACTATAAGGTGTGTCTAAAGTCCAAATTATTCACTGACTACGCTATGTCATGTATGGGTATCCGTAAATACGTGATCCGCTATGAATTTGTAGCGCAACATTGGGCTTTAAAGACACCCGTGGTGTAGAGGAATCATGGAGCACTGAGCTCATGCAATGTTTAGGGTAAGGCAAAGGGTGGTCAGACAGACGACATACAAGGGGGTGACTACCGATAAGCTCATCTTAGACACCGGATAAGGCAGCTTGACACTGAGGGCTCATGGCTCACTATATGGTGGCTTAGACTCGGGTAATGGAGGATATTTTTGGATCATGAGCTTCAAGGCGTTGGTCTTGGACCGTATTACCTCGTGGGTTAACTCCTTCTAGGAAGGACCCAACTCATGGGGAATCAACCGTGGACCGGTTGGGATACCCTGACATGTGGATGAAGCGGGTGACACAGAGGAATGCATGTCCTACGCTACCCGATGCAACAATGGGTTGACTCCTTCTAGGAAGGCCCCATTTACAAAAGTAGTAAATAAACAATAACAATTAAAATATTATGTCATGCGTGAAGAGCAGCAAACATAAGACAATAAACACACAATGGTAAACAAAAGTAAAGCATACAAATATCAAAACACACATGTGGCACTCAAGGCCAATCTCGAACTCTAAACTCTCATCCTAACTATCCTTTCAAACACACTCTAAGTGTGGAGTAGAGTAGTCCTAATGGCTTGAATGAATCTCTAGAAGGTTTTGAAAGAAGTGGGAAAATCTCGACAATTTTGATTGAAGTTCAGTCCTCCTTGACCAAGTTTTATGAGAAAAACTTACTCAAGTTTTCCCCAGCGGAGTTGTCATTCTGTGGAGGGTGATTTTTCGGTATGAGGGGGGTATATCTAAAAATGGTTCTTGACTGAAAAACCTAGATCCTAAAATGCCATTCGTTGGAGGGTGAAAACCTGTCACCTCGGCATCCCTCAAATACCTACTCTATCGTCTGTTTTTCCCAGAAAGCATAAGGGAATGCTAGTGAGAACTACACCCGCACTCAATGGGCTCCACGCGGACTTATGCCCTAAGGGCGGAAATTGACTAGAGTCGCCACCTAGTTTGACCTAAAGAACTAGGAAAGAAGATCGGGTTCTAAGAACCGTTAATTGACTCTGAATTATTGCCTATGGATGGGGCTTATCTAGTTATTTGCAGAGATTCTGTTGTGGGTTCGCACAGGGTTACACCCCTTGGAAGTGGCAATGACCACGACGTCAGATTGGTACCCGAGGAAACCTCGGTCTCCAATTGTCGGGATTACCCTCTTTCAAAACCTTATTAAAGAGATTCAAATGAAGCCAAAGGATAGGATTGAGTGTAGACTGAGGAGTAGATGATTTTGAAGAGTTTGAAAAATAAGCTAGTCTTGAAGTTGGTTTTGAATGTTGAGAGGTTTTGACTGTTTTTGTTAGGTTTAAGGTAGTTTCGGCTTTCATGCGGTTAAGACGATGTTGGAAGTTTTAAGGTGTGAAAGGGTATTTTGGTCATTTTGGTCATTTTTTATGGAGTTAAGGGGTGTTTGGATCATTTGCTGGAGTTGAGGAGCATTTTAGGACATTTTGTGAAGTTGGAGGGTACTTGAGTTATTTGATGAAGTTAAAGGGAATTCGGGATATTTTGAGGAGTTTTCTGGGTTTATGAAGTTCGGGTTTGGAATGGTCACATTTTTGAGGTGTTTTGGACAGTCGAAGGTGTTGAAGAAGAATTCGGGTTTTCAAGACGATTGAGTAGGGAGAGGATATTTGGTTTGTAGGTGGTTCGGGTTTTGAAGATGTTTCAGGTTTCAGATGACTAAGGGTGCTCGGGAGCATTCAAGAATTGGAGATCTTATGTGACTTGGTGTTTGTTCAGAGAAGGATTGAGAAGCGCTTATGTGACTTGAATCTCTAATGGGAGGGTAGGATTTATTCCGGATTGTCTCTCTTAAATGTTTTTTAAAACCGAAAAATCAGTTTTGTTGTAAAAGGGCGGATAATCCCGAGGGATTACCCTATGTACCCCCTCGAACATGACACTTAATTAAAAGTAAGTGTTGAGGCTAAAGATGGGGCAATGAATTTATGTCAAAAAATAGGATTTAGAGAGAAACACCATGAATGAGATGTTCTCGGCCAAACCCTAATAACGTCTCTAACTCCCGGGTTTTAAAACATTAAAAACCGAAAACAATGAAATCGAGCGGAAGGGAATTAGACGATTCTAAAATCCTGGCTGTAGCTAGGAAGGTCGTTACTTCCCTAGCACCCCACCTTGTAAAAATCTAGACTGCAATTAGGGGAGGTTTGTCACCCTAATGCTCCGCCTAAAGAGATCCAGACTGCGACAAGGGTGATTACGACCCCAGTGCCCCGCCTCGGATTTTATTTTGGAAGGGAGACAAGCGATGTCTGACTAGGAAGAAAACGTATTGAAAGTGTTAGACATTTCCTGTTCCCCGAAAACGGTTTATTTTTGAATTTCAAATCTGGGTTTTGAAAAGGGTTTGAAGTTGTTCGGAATCTTGATTAAGAAACACTGATTTTGAGAAATGTTTTTAGGAGAAAACTTTCTGTATATGTGAGAAGAACCTTCTGCATGTTGAGAAGAGTTTTTTGTGATGTGAGAAGAGTTTTTCCTTTAAAATTCCACAAAATGGTTTCTCTGAAAACTTGATGAATTTTTAAAAATTGGAATGATATTGTTTGAAATCTGAGAAAATAGATTTTTGGACTCGGGAGTTTGAGAGGAATTTACAAGTTGAATTCAAATTGGGTGAGTTGCATCGGGATTTGAATGGGATTGGGTTTGAATCGAATTGGGTTGAATGAATTAGGTTTGAATTGAATGTGGATTGGGGAACGGGCTAGGTCAAAGTTAGGCCAGGTCAAAAGGGATCGAGTCAAAGTGGGGTCAAAGCTTGGATTGGTCAAAGTTGGATCAAAGTCAAAGTTCAAGTCAAAATGGGGTTGGTCAATGCTTAGGTCAAAGTCAATATTTGAGTCAAGGTCTTCGGTCAAGGTCCACATTTTCAGTCAAGGTCAACATCTTTGGTCAAGTCAAGGTTTGGGTCAAACCTTGGATTAGTTTGGACTTGGGCTATTTTGTGGAGTTTGAATTGTTTTTGTAGATTTCAGTTTTGGATTGGTTTGGAGTTTGGGCTTTCTATAGACTTGGCTCTTTTGTGGACTTGGTCTTTTGGTGGAATTGGGCTGGTTTGAGGCATTGGGCTGATTTTGGGCTTGAACCAGGCCAGAGGGGGACTTGGGCCGGGTTTTATTGGCATTGGGCTTCGGGTTTGGGCCTTGGGATTCGGGTTGGACCTTGGGATTCGGGTTTGGGCCTTGGGCTTCGGGTTTGGGCCTTGGGCTTCGGGTTTGGGCCTTGGGCTACGGGTTTGGGCCTTGGGCTACTGGTTTGGGCTGAGTTATGATGGTGGAATTTTGGGCTAGACTTGTGAGTTGGGGTAGATTGATTTTTGGTGAACCATCTTGATTTTTGGACCGGATCGAAGGGTTTAGACTAGGTTAGTGCACTTCTAAAGTTGTGGGCCGGATTGACTTTTTCTTTAATTGAAATGAGGATCAGAGAGAAGTTTTTTGATCTGGACAAGATGGAATAATAAGGTTTATTAATCAATTAATCTTGATTATGGGTGTGTTGAGGATAAAAGAGGATTCCACCCACATAAAATGAATGAGAGACCCGTTAGGCATGGGGTGGTTTCACATCCTAAACCCTCCTAAATTAGCCTTAAGGGCTTATTTTTAAAGCTTTTGTTCTTATATACATATAAAGGTGGTTTGAGTGTTTTCTGAAGTTATAGGAGATTGTTGCCCCACAAAACGAATGAGAGACCCGTTAGGTGTGGGGCGATAATACATCCTAAACTTTTTTGTCAGTTTAAAAGGTCGTATGGGTGATAACTAAGGCTTAGATAAAGTAATCAGAATACCTAAAAAAGTGAATTGAAATTTCAGGAGAAAAACAGTAACCATGAATATGTACAACAAGGAGCAATTAGATATAAATGTATCACAAAATACAAGCAAGAGGGAAAACAGGCTGAAATTTAACCCCAAACAATAAAAGAGAACAGAAACCCAACTAAGAGCTTAGATGATAATCAGGCCAAAGCTTAAACACTTATTCCGATTTTTTTGTTCTACTACTGTTCACTGCTCATTAACACGGCTCATTGATGAAATCATAGGAAGTCATTGTTCTTAAACAAGCATTAAAGAGTATCTGGGTTAGCACACTGAAGAGGTAATCAATTCAGAATTAGTTCAGAACACAATTCAAATTCTTAACATGGAACAGATTTTTTTAAATGTGCAACAGATTAAGGGTTATCCTTACTGACCCTTCTGATTTACAGACAAGCAATGTGAAACTCTAAACCCTAAGAATTCTGCCAAATTTTATGCATTTACATGGATATAAACAAATTTCAGGAGCTAAACTCCACGGTTTGTGTTCAAGAAGTAGGCAAATCAGTAACAGATGTCTACATTATCACCATGAATGGAAATTACTGGCATGTATTTTGAGAAGCAAAACGAAACGCAACAGAAGATCTAAAGCAAGCACACAAACTGGGCGGTCATATCCTCAAACAGTTACGGACGATAATAAGGGTCAGGGATCAGTACCAAAGAGGAGTACACATAACGTCCTACAAATGTTTAAAAACACACTAGAGACTAGCAAAACGTTAGTCCAACATATGAACAAAGAGAAGATTGACAAATCTAATGGCAATCTGTCATACCTTTCTCCTCCTTTTCCCTCTTTTTTTTATGTATAACCCCAAGGATGAGATACCAGATCAAGCAAACATGTCAAAACTGATGTAGGTGCACGACTCGAAGCGATATTCATTCGGAGTCCTCGCCACCCCGACACAGGATATTACAGAAACTAAACCAAACGGGTCAAGGATAACTTAACTCATGACATGGAAGAACACCAGTCTGTCATTAACTGTAAGATCTCACCACCATATACGCACAGATAAACTGAAAGTGGAAGTGGACCAGTTCACTCGCCTTTTGAAAATAAGAGGAAAATCAAGAAGATAACCGGAACCGTGATTGGAAGAAGGGACCAGTCCCTTATGTTACCGAATATAGAACGAAAGCCTTACAAAGGCCAGTTACAAACGCCGACACTAGGCGAGGCTCAACTCAGCGAAACTCCAACGGTATGAACATGTCGAAATTAAACAAAATTCCCGGAACAAAGTGAACTAGAATCCGAAATATGATGTGCCATGTCTGTGGACTTCAAGGTCCATAACAGGCCGTTATATAGATGCAAACCATCGAGCAAAATACAGAGGAAGGCCATATAGGCTCACACTCATAAACCGACATCCACGGAAAAACAAATGCCTCATATCCATCCAAAAGAGAGAATATTGATATCAAAACGAATATGGACCAAGTGAAAACGGGAAAATTACTCCCTCGAGACCAGAAACTCTCAAAACGGGCATTCGAGGCTCCAGTTCTGGGTTCAACAAACTTAAGAGATTAAGAGAGTAAAAAAAACGCTGGAGAGTAAGTTCGCCAGAAACCCGAAACCGAAATCAGCATAAAAAGAGAACGAAAACAAACATGCAGAAAGAGGTAGAGGAGATGAAGCGAGGTGAGAGCCACGCTGAGGGAAATCGATTCCACTTACCCAACAATTCAACGTAGATTTTCGGATGAGGACAGTGTGAATGATAGTTTCGAAAGGGGAGTAAAGGGTGGAGTTACACGGGTTCAAAATGCGGTTTGGTGAAGATGATCAGAGTTAGGCTGGCATGAAATTGATGGTCGTTACGATTTTAGGACGCGAGGTGGGAGATTGATGGCGAGGGTGAGTTTCAGGTATACAGGCGTGGAGTTACGAATGGGTTTGGTTTTTTCGGATATCAGAACAACGAAGAACACCGGAAGTCAGACAAAGAGAATGAAGATTGGGATTGATGTCTACTGGGTTTTCAAAAACGTGTGCCTCACTGTAGGTTTTTTTAGGAGTTTTATAATGAATGTAGTGGATAGATGTCAAATTAGGGCTTTGCTAGATGGTTATGGGCTTTATGTGGGATTCAAATAAAAAGAAATGGGCTATTTGGACATGTCTTGACCGAGTTGGACAAGGCCCTATTTGGATACTAAGGCTGGCGAAAATAAAGGGAGTCACAAAATGTGCTTCTACCGAGTTTCGAACTCAATACCTCACCCTCCTTTTCTACGTGTTCTACCGATTGAGCTATGACAACATTCAATAGAAAACGGCCATAACGAAAATAAAAAGCTCTGTAGCGGGCTAAAACCAAAATAATAAATGCCCCCAACCCCTTGCCAGGAATCGAACCTATGACCAATGATTTGCCTAGTGAGTGCCTTGACCGGCTACACTGGGTCGATTTTTGATATATTTATGGGAGAAATAATACAAGAGCTCTAAATTCGACTGGATAACTCTTCTAAAATGCGACGAATCCAGAAGGAAGTATAACACCAAATCGAGAGGATTAATCTAATGACATGAAAGTATGGAATACATTAGAAATGAGACTTAAAATGTAGTGACATAAATAAAAGAATAGCATATGTACATGAAATAATGAAATTAATGCATAAATGAAAATGATTAGTAGTAAAAAAAGCACCTAAATAATAGAAATAGCAACGATAAAACAATGATAAAATCAAAAGGAAATAAATAATAATAATAAAGGAAGAGTAGGAACCAATCGAGTACATAAAATAATGCAGCGTAATAACAAAACAAATGAAGGAGTTTTAAAAACAAAAGTAACAAAATAAGTATACAAAATGAAATAGGTTAAAACGGATTACAAAAAAAGAAGAAGCTCGTGCTCCTTTTCCACAAGAATGTGAGATTTAAATGTCGGGAATAAAAGAAATTCCTTTGGTTGAAAACGGGGACGACCGCCTTGATTCTAGAAGCATGTTTATTTTTGTATTTTTGTTTCAATATAAAACGGGTGAGAATTTTTGGTGTCTACACATGTCAACTCCTTGAAAAATAGGCACAGTTCAGTAGTTGGCTCCCACACCTTTTGATCAAGAAGATGTCGAAAAGCTATGGGCATCAACCTTTGCAAGAAACACATGAAAGTCATGTCTTTTCATCCCAAGCATTTTTTTGTTGGCCATGTCAACACACCTCCCAGTGTTAGAAGCAAATCCATCAGGGAACTTTAAATTTTTCACCCAGTCACACAAGATTTGAATACTATCTCTGTCCATGACATATTTTACCTTAGAAATTGTGTTTGAACTCAAATCTGGTGCCAACTCAGGACGGTTGCAATAATCGTTCAACTCTCGCCTCGAGTTAAATGTGTCTTTCATCTTGCCCTTCACATTAACGACTGTGTTGAATATGCGTTAAAAACATTTTTTTCATTGTGCTTCACATCTATAAGATGTCTGATCAATAAATCTTTCCAATACGATAGATCCCAAAAGATACTTCTTTTACCTCATCCACAAGTTTTAGCAGTTTGAACATTTACTTCAGCCGAACCAATCTCAGTGACCTTTATTAACCTCATATGATTTAACTCTGTAAGTATTTCATCACCAGTTTTGAAATGTGGGGCAACCTTCATCTCTCTGTGCCCTTACCGGAATGACTTTTTATCATTACGAAACTTGTGGTTTGGAGGAAGAAACTTTCTAGAGTTATCAAACCTCGATCGCTTCTTGCTACAACACAATGTGAATGCATCACTATCTTTCATGCAATGTGGGCACGCCAGTCTACCACAAGTGCTCCAACCCGATAGCATTGCGTATGCAGGAAAGTCATTTATGGTACATATCAATGTATCTCTCATTTAAAAACATTTCTTTCTGGACACATCATATGTTGTGACTCTAGCCCACAACTCTTGCAACTCTGCTATTAGAGGTTGTAAAAACACATCAATCTTTCCTTTAGGATTTTTAGGGCCAGGAACAAGTACTATAAGAAAGAAGAACTCATCTTTCATACACATCCCAAGCGGTAAATTATATGGTGTAATTACAACTAGCCAGCAAGTGTACTGTCTTTCAGAAGCCGTAAATGGTTGGAAACCATTAGTACATAACCCAAGTTTGACATTTCTAGACTCTGAAGCAAAAGTAGCATGAATCTGGTCAAAGTGTTTCCATGCTTTTGAGTTGGAGGGGTGACACATGTTGTCATCTTCCATTTTGTGTTCGGTGTGCCATCTCATATCGGTAGCCGTTGCAGGAGAAGCATAAAGCCTCTTCAGCCTTGGAATGAGAGGGAAATATTGTATCTTCTTGAAGGTACCTTACTTTTTCTCCTTTATGTCCCCTCTTTGATAGGCTTGTATCTGGGGCGAGTACAAAACTTGCATACATCTAGATCTTTATCTTCTCCCTAGAAAATCATACATAGTTCAGAACATCAATCGATTTCTTCATAAGGTAACCCAAGACCACGTATGATTTTCTTTGCTTCGTAGAAGTTTTTTGGAATGTCAGTCTTTTCTAGATGGAGCTCGTTGTAGGTTTTGCAAACTCGATCAATCAATACCTAAGGTACTTGGAAGTCATTCTTAATGGACATTAATTCAGTGGCGATAGATAGTACACTATGGCGAGTGCTACTGAATAACATTTTAGCATGTTCCATCAACTCAAAAAAATTTCTTAGCCTCATGATTTGGAGTATCTTCCACATCCTTTTCAACCTCTGACATAAAATTAAATGTATCCCCCAATTCTTCTGGAACCTCACCAACAGCATGTGCAGTCATTTGCTCCAACATTTCAACACCAGCCCGTACTCTCTACTTCAGGGTCATTTTGAGGGAAAGACTCGGGTCGAGTCTTTGCGAGTTCATCCCAAACAAAGCGAACCCCTTCTGGTCGAGAAGACGCAGATAAAACGCCAGACACCTGATTCTTCTAAGTGGATTCCTAGTAAATGAATAGTTGAGATTCCATAGGAAGTAGGTGGAAAAGGAAGCAAAACCTTTTTTTTGTTTGAGATAGCTCGAAAGGAAAAGAGGTAAAAAAAATTAATAACATTTTGAATTAAAATTGATTATACTATATACTCCTTCGGTTCAAAAATATAAGCCGTTTTAAAAGTATAAAAATAACATGGGTACTCTTATTTCTTATTTTTCTATCTAAATAATAATTATTTTTGGGTTATATAATATGATCAAATATAAAAAAAGTGTCAAAAAAAAAAATAAAATGTCTTATATTATTGAACAAAATTGTAAATTCTAAGTATGATTTAATCTTGGGAGTTGAAAAAAAGAAATGACGACAAAGCATTCACGACTCTGCCATATGAAGCTATGGAGTTTTCTTGTCTTTCTAATATTTTCTATGCTTTTATTGGGAAGTAAAAAATAGTTGGGAAAATTCATAAGATACCACTGTTTAAGTTTCTAATTCACAAAATACCACTGTTTTTTTCGTAATTCAGCTTTAAACATGCTTAAACGTTGTCCAAAATTGATGAAACTTTGCATGGACGATGCTAAAGTGTTATATTTTGGTTCAATATCAAATTTGAAGTTTTTTAAGCTTATATGTGACATGTGGGACCCAATGAACATGTTTAAAGCTGAATTACGAAAAAAATAGTGGTATTTTGTGAATTAGAAACTTAAACAGTGGTATCTTGTGAATTTTCCCAAAATAGTTTTATTTTAGTGTTGTGCTGTAAACTGTTGTTGAATAAGAGTAATATACTTTACCGTTAGTCACTAAGGTGACTTGGCAACCATTAATTGAGAGTGAATCTAAATCCTATATGAATGGATTTGACAATTTATACAGAATTTGATGATTAACGTTGTTGTACTTGCACTATTGAAGGAATATATGATCCTTGAGACGCTAAAACTAAAGGTTTACGCTTATGATTAATATTTGGTTTTTGTAAATACAAAAAATGTTTCATCACTTCAAGGTTGGTAATTGGTATTAGAATTGTACCACAAAAGATGGTATGATTTTATTAATCGCATAAACATACACAAAGCTAGAAACTGAATTCAATTAGCCTAATATAAGACACACTGTAATTAGAAAGGGGAGCCAAAAACTCGGTGTCAAATAGTTATACTCCAATTAGTCATGTCCGGTATAGCCTTTAGTTACTTAAATTATGCAGCAACAACACTATAGTTATGAGACCCTAAATCAGTAACTAACATAAACAAATTTTCCCTAAATGCTCAAAAATATCAAAACTAACAACAACAAATATAACACATCATCAATATATCAGTAACTAGCAGTTTTAAGCACAAATTAGCAACCAAACTCATTTAATTTTGGTATTAACATGTTGAATTTCGTTTTTCCCAATTCAATTTTTGAAATCAGATTTTGGGGTTTTAGACACATACCTGTGGGTCTTCTGTCACCTGAACTGCACTTGTTGTTGCCGGTGGTCGCCGGTAGTCTTCAGTCGCCGGTGGTCTTCAGTCGCCGGTGGTCTTCAATCGTCGGAAATCTGGTGCTGGGTAGGAGTAGAATCGGTAAAATCGCCTTTAGTTCACCTGGTTCACGTGTGTTAGGGAAAGGTTGAGTGAAAGGAAGAGGAAGGTCGCGTCACGCGGCTGAATTTACTAATTATTTTAGCGACGGACTGGTCCGTCACTAGTTCGTAACTAATATTAAATAAAACACCGTCGTTTCAGTAAGTAAAATTAAACCTTGGACGGTCACAAAAGGTGTCAAAATGACGTCGTTCCATTAGCGATGAAACGAGTCCGTCACTACACTGTCGTTTTTCTTTTTTTTTCGAAAAAGCGTGGCGACAGAATGGCGGCTCGTCGCTAATTAGCGACAGAAATTCCATCACTAAGCCGTCACGAAAATAGGCGCTCAGACTCAAAAATTTGGCGCCACTGGACCGCCGGAATTCTGTTGCCATTCTTTCACCATTCCGTCACAAATAAGTACGTCACTAATCCGTCGCTATTACGTTGCTAATTAGAGATGGAATTTTGTCCGTCGCTAAATCCGTCGCTAAAACGCTATTTTCTAGTAGTGGAGTAGTGGTCGGAGCAAGAGTCTTTCTTCAAATTGAATATAAGTTGAAGAGATGATGCTAATTTGCTTGGTTTTAGCATTCTCAAGGGATTTATGTCTTTCTTTTTTCCTTTTTTTTAGAAATTTACTTCAACTATGTGGGTAATTTTATTAGACCGATTTTGTCTGCAGATTGACTCTAGCAGTATTTCTTGGTCGAATGAAGGGAAGGGGTTGTGATGGACTTAGGTGGTAAAAGGTAGTGGGTTTTGCTTCAGTGGTAGTGGTAATGGGTTTGGTAGGAGTGGTAATAGCTTTAACAGAGATAGTAGTGGAGCTTGAGCAAGGTAGGTTGGGTAATCGACTAGGGCTGTAGGTAAGGTGGTGATTTAGGCATTAGTGATGATAGACCCAAAGTGGATGAGATTTTTGTGTGGTGAGACGGCATGGGAGGCTTAGTGATGGTTTCGGGAGTTAGGATAAAAATAGTGATTTGTTTGGAGGATTTTTGGCTTTGAGTGGGAGAGTGAGTAGGAGTGGTTTGAGAGTTAGGAGAATTTGTGGGTTGATTGAGAAGGCAAAGTAGTAATGGTTTCAAGGATGATGGAGTTGGGTTTTGGAATAGTGAGATGATTGATGTGGGAGCTTTGGTCAAATTGGTATGGATAAACTTGCGGGTTTCAAAAAACATTTGTAGACAGTTTAGTTGAAGTACTTAACCAAGGAGAGTCTGGTGCCAAAGAGACTATACCTGAGTACCCAGACTCCACATCCAAGAGGGAGAGGAGATACAACCACCCTCAGTTAGAATGAGTCATGCCTTGGTGTGTGTGAAAAAGATCAAATGCAACCATGTGTGATGCCTTGGTAATGATATAAGCAAGCTGGGGTATGTGGAAACATAGTTTAATTAGATTAAGTTCATCTTCACATGATCTCGTAACAAATGAGAACTCAAGTATATAAATTTAGTGCAAGCATGCAATTTAGAGAATTTGATGACCCTGGTTGGTATTATCATACATAATGGTAACATTTGATCACAAATACCATAGTCTTCAAAGTACTTGAAGTTGGAGCGAGTCAACTTGCTTTCTACACAAGATTCACAGAGATAGTCGGCTTGCTTCCGCATATGATTTACAGACTAAGTCTGCTTGCTTTCTGTACGTGATTCTCTCTCATATGTATATATATTTATATATGTCGGATATTCATATCAACACGTGCCATATTGCCTTTAGATCACCAGTATTAGAGTCATAAACCATATTTCCTTACGATCACGAGTGATAGAGTCATAAATCTTATAACATAAGATTGGAGAAACCACAAATTTGAGAGACACTTGAGAGACTATGTCCAAAAACAGCAACTAAGTTAACATTTTCAACTTTAAATAAAGTGGGGTTACCAATGAATCCAATCCTTACGATCATGAGTGATAGAGTCATAAATCTTATAACATAAGATTGGAGAAACCACAAATTTGAGAGACACTTGAGAGACTATGTCCAAAAACAGCAACTAAGTTAACATTTTCAACTTTAAATAAAGAGGGGTTACCAATGAAGCCAATCCTTACGATCACGAGTGATAGAGTCGTAAATCTCATAACATAAGATTGGAGAAACCACAAATTTAAGAGACACTTGAGAGACTATGTCCAAAAATAGCAACTAAGTTAACATTTTCAACTTTAAATAAAGAGGGGTTACCAATGAAGCCAATTCTTATGATTTTTTCATACATGTTGTCTATAAAAGTAACCTTTCCCCCTTGATGGCCAGAGTGAGTCGTAAACTCAACATGGTTTCCTGTCAAATATCTTGAACTACCACTATCCAGAAACCAAGAGTCATTGTTCCGAGCCACTCTGTCTGCAAAAAGCTACTGGTTAGTTTTAGAAACCCAAATGTACTTGGGTCCCCTCTTAGACGACGATGAAGAACTATTATAGTAAAGATCACGAGCTTTGATGCAGACACATGAGATATAATAAATGACAAATCATGACAAAGTTTATTATTGGGAGTCTTACTTACCTGATCATGAGCAATTTTCTCACCATTGTGAGCCATCTAGCACATCAAACTGGTGGTGCCCGACTCATCCTTTTCTGAGTAGGAAATTTATGCCATCTTGAGAGATTTGTCAGCCAATGCAGGCTCTAATACCACTTGATAGGATCGGGGTGCTAACCGAGTAGGTCTGAGGTGTTAGTCTCAAACTAACTTTGCTTGGAGACAAGTATTTGCCAAGAGTAGTAACGCAGAAGCTTCTGTATGAAACTCAACAAGACGGGATTTTGCTTGTATTGAAATTCAATGTGAATTACAACCTAGCTTCTTATCTTAGGATTCGACAGAGGTAGTTTGTCTCATCCAACACTCGCTCTACTCTAGAAGTAGATCAATACAAAATAAGGAGTAAAGAGAGTGTTTTGTGTGCTCTATAGGTAATAAATACCTAAGCTAAAATGACAATATCTCACTAAGATCTCTCAAAAATGAATTCTCTCTCAATATGACTCTCTCTCTAGGAAATTTGGAAGTGAAAGCTCCAACGATTACAAATGATTTCTAGGTACTTAAATACTGATAATACTAGAATTTTCCACTTCCATAACATGTAAACTGACGTTTCCACGACGTCCCACGTCTTCCTACTATGCATTGGGCAGGAAATATCTCAACTGCTCTGCAGAGGGACTCGTTCTGGCGCTCTTTAACCTTGACCACCTTGATTTTCGGAGTTGGTTATATATGAGCATGTGTAGTAGTTATTTCCTTGCATTTCTTCATGTTTTAACAGTAGAGGTTCACCTCCTAGCTTCTAGAACGTTCCAAGAGAATATAATGTTGCAGAATGACTCCTTATGCAGTCAGACTCCTTCGTCGCCCAGACTTACTCTGATGCTATTATCTGTGATACTTCTTCTGTCACTAGACTTACTCTGTTGCCATTATCAACAAAACCTTGGGTTCTAACAGGAGTTAACCATTTTGTCTCTCTGCATGAGTCTTGACCTTTTTGAAGTATTCAAACACCTCAGATTTCTTCTACAACATATAGACCCATACAAGGGTAGAGACAGGGGTGTGCAGGAGGGAGCAACACACCCCTCAACTTTTCTAAATTAAATAAAATTATAGTGATAAAAGACTCCTCTAACTTTTTATAATTTTGTCCATACCCCTCTCAACTTCAATTTCTGGCTCCACCCCTGGACCCATAGTTTCTGAGAAAAATCATCAATAAAGGTTAGAAAATACCGATTGTTACCATTTGACATAGTACTCATTGGACCGCAGACATCAGAGTGCACTAACTGAAGAAGATGGCTGGCTCTTTTTCCATCTCCTGAAAACGGTGGTCAGTGATGTTTTCCAACGGTGCAAGCTTCACACAATTGCTCATGATGATTTATCTCGGGTAAACCCTTCACCATATTTTCTCAGGATAATTTCTTCAAGCCATGAAAGCTCATATGACCAAATCGTAAGTGCCCCAACCATGAATCATCAGATATTATAGTAGACAAACAATGATAAGCACCACTAGATATATCAACCGGAAACATATAATTTCTAGTCATAGCAACAGTGAGAATTAATGTACCCTTTTCATTAGAAATAGAAAGCTTGCCACCATGAAACTTCATATTATACCCCTTTTCATGCAACTGGCCGATGCTTAATAGATTTGTTCTCAACTTGGGGACATAGAAGACATCAGAAATATACTGGTGGTCTCCACTCTTCAAAGTGATGAGAATTTTCCCTTTACCGGCAACTGGGATCTTACTTTCATCTCTAAATTTTACCGTGGTGTGAATCGACTCATCAAGATGAGCAAACAACTCCTTCTTTCCACACATATGATTGGTGTAGGCGGTGTCTAGGACCCAAGTTTGGCTATTTGGCCTCTCCCCATTGTTTGTGACCATTAAGAGTGTATGGTCATTATCATCACTGACATCACTAACATCATCCATTCCTGAGGCATAATGACCATGCTTCTGACAAGCATAATATAGAACATCGGATCTTTCATACATTCCTCATTCTCTACCTTTGCCACATCCACGACCTTCATTGTAATTTTGTTGACGGTTGGATGTCAACTTATCTTCATCGTCATTTTGATTTTTTTGGCCTCCATAATTTTTGTAGCCTCCACGACCTCTATATTATCCATGACCTCTTCCTCTTCGGCCGAAACCACCTTGCTTCATCTTTGGCTCATCATCTAGATCATCAGTGAGGGAAACTTGAACTTGCAATGCTTGCTTGATTTATTTCTTAGTCTTTCTCTCATTCATACGTTGCTCTTGTACTTCCTACGTTCCCGTCACCTTAACTACGGTCATCTTGGCTATATCATGCGCCTTCTCAATCGCTATCACGACATTGTCGAATTGGGGGATTAGTAACCGTAGGATTTTCTCCACCTTGGACTATATTGTCAGTGCTTCTCCATTGATCTTCACCTGGTTCGTCAAAGTCAAAGTCGACTGATGTATTTTGACACCGTCTTTGAAGACTCAATCTGCAGCAACTCGTACTGACGTCGTAAGGTTTGTAACTGAAACGGTAGAGAGTATACTCTCCCGACATTGTTTCCACACCAAGATGTATAGTGGTTCGGCCAATAATCCGGCCTACGTCCACTTCTAGATAGAGCTATTATTCATCCTTTGGTTTACAACGCTAGAGAGCCTTTTGGGGTGAGCCCTCTCTTTTCTAACTTGAGTCCCCTTACAAATGAGCCCCTCTACTTCTATTTATAGACTTCCTATGGCCAGGTTACCCTTAAGCCCCTATACATGTGATAGTATTATATTTACACAACTGTTAGCCTCTATTTGGATAATCTTTCCGGACTGGGATACTGCTTCTGTATTGGACTAACTCTTCCGGACCATCTTTTTAGGTAACAATCCTACCGGTAATGATTATACCGGTAGTGATCCTTTAGGTAGCAGCCCTTCCGGTAGCGGGTCTTCCGGAAGTAGGGCTTTCAACGATAGGCCTTCCGACAATAGGTCTTTCGGTAGCCTCTCTTGGTAGATCCTTTCGGTAGCGAGGCCTTCCGACAATAGGCCTTCGGTAGTGAGCCTTCCGAGAACAAGCCTCCCGGTAATAGGTCTTCGGTAGACACTGTGGCCTTTTAGCCATGGTATATTTCATACCATTACATCAGTCC
Organism: Limonium bicolor; assembly: GCA_023374045.1. Classification (NCBI taxonomy): domain Eukaryota; kingdom Viridiplantae; phylum Streptophyta; class Magnoliopsida; order Caryophyllales; family Plumbaginaceae; genus Limonium; species Limonium bicolor. The sequence goes on from CM041782.1 coordinate 149,451,625, forward strand.
CACAAGTTCTACTTTTTAGTACTAAAAAGTGGAACTTATAAAAAGAAGATAAAATTTACACTTTGTACTCTTTTCTTTTCTACTATATATCTCCTAGTCCCACAAGTTCTTTTTCTTTTGCCTAAAAAGGAAATGAACTTAAAAAACATTGGCCTGCGTAAGAGCTTTCCGTCCGACAAAATACCATGCCTTACGGGCACAGAGAAGTCCCACAGGTTCCGGGAGCGCTGAAGTCCCACTGGCACTCCAGAGAAAAGGTCTCTGCTCCTTGAACGTGCCATAATAAGAAATCCAAAGATCTGGAATTCCGAAGGGCCATAATAATTCCAGAAGACCATAATAATCTCAAGAAGTCCGAGACAATAATAATGGGATATTACTTCCATAATCAGATTCCTGCTTGAATTACTTTATTCGTTGGACCTGCATACCTAAATTTAACAGATTAAAAGATATTTGTCTTTTGGGCTGCCCGGAGCGACCGGACTTCCCAAAAGTTGGAGATTTTTATAATGAAGAATTTTTAACTGCTCTTTCATTTTTTGCCAAGATTTCTTTCGGTAACCTTTTAGTTACACTTACACACTCTACCACTGTACACATGGTGAGATCGCCGATTTAACACTCTACCGACTTCGAGACGGTGAGATCGTCGGTTTAACACTCTTTTGTCTTCAAGACATGAGATCGTCGGATGAAATACACTACCATCGTTGATGGTAGATCGTCGGATACAAAACACTCTACCATCGCTGATGGTGAGATCGTCGGATACAAAACACTCTACCATCGCTGATGGTGAGATCGTCGGATACAAAACACTCTACCATCGCTGATGGTGAGATCGTCGGATACATTCTTTGTCTTTCTTCTTTTTTTTCAAGATTCTCTGATCTTGGTTTTAAGTAAATCAAAAATTGATTTTATAACATCTTTTTTGTGTAAAAAAACAGAGGGTGATCAATCCTCTAGAAAAAGTTTTGTAAACTTCCGGTGGCAAAATAATATTCATAATGAAATATCAAAAAAGTTTGGTACCTCTTTTTTACCTGTGGAATGATATTGCTGGCGGATGTCAAATTGCTACCGGTGAAAATGATTTCCTCTCTCCCTAATCCTTGTCGGTAACTGGCTCCGGAGGATAATGACTATGCAACAGTAGCAAGGAAGGTCCCTCTCGCTAGCTTTGGAAAAACGACCGGGCCCTTCCTTCCGGAGATAACCCTTGTACTCCCGGTAGGATTTCCACTTTTTTATTTTCGAGTGATCCGGTAACTCCGCATATTCGGATTTTTTCCTACCCATGATCCATCCGGTATGTTGAGGTTTCCATTTGTACCGGGCTGATTAATTGCTCAAGCTGCAAACCTCTTGATGTGGCCCCTACCGGGAAGCTTGTGTCTGGTCCAAAAATTCAAATTTTTGTTGTGACTTGACATGGAAGAACGCGGGACTGGTCATTTGACGCCCCCATTTTCCTCTTCGTTTTGTCACCCTTCCGTATTCCTTACCCTTCTCCTCTCTGGTTTTGTGCGTTGACAATAATTTCCTTTTCGGGGAATACTTCTAGTGATGGACGTTCGATCTTTACCAATCAGGATTTCTTTATGAAGGAGAAATGTTTACTGCAACAATTTGCTTGCCCTTCTTGGTCAAAGTTTGGCGTGAATCTTCCTTCTTATCATCTTGGACCGGAAGGATTGTTACTTTTCACTCCATCCGTTCCGGTAACCCAGGCACTGTCCGTAAGCAAGATTCGCCCGAGGATGTTTTTGAGATGTTACCCGAACATCTGCTTCTTCTCTCACCTTCAGTCTCCTATCCTCAAGGGAAATTTTCCCCTAAGAAATTTTCTTCCGGGCAATTGATACATTGATTACTTACAGTACTTTGCTAATTTCTTCTTTACTCTTTACCGGTAGAAAACATGGCGCGGAGGCTCGTACTGTGTCCGTCTCGTTTCACGGTAGGCCGCCTATCGAAACTTTAAGTATGTTTACCGGTAACCACTTCCGCGTCCATACTTAATATTGAGTTGTCTGTTGAAAACTTCCTCTCGGTAGTCTTGCTATCCTACCGGTAGCTATACTAAAGTTTTTCGCATTTCGGAAACTCTTGTATTCCTTTTGCGAATGATATGTTGGGTACACGTTGTGCTTTCAACGTCTTTTGGTGCTGTATATTTCTGATCCATTCTTTTCCTTTTTGAGCACCGCTTGATTTTATCCACTTTTTAATGTCGGTCTGGTCAGGAATTCGTCTCTGCGGTCAACTTTCATTCAATCTTCGTAATAAATTTATCCCGGTGTCATCCCTTTTCTCCCTTTTCTCTTGGGCTTAGATACCAGATCCCATTCCCCTCTGTTGAATCCTGGTCGAGGCCACGCCTCAGATTTTCTGGAGGCTTAATCTGGATACTTGTGCCCTCCTGCTACTGCTCTTGGAAGCTTGAAGTGTTGCTTCAGTTTTTCTTTTTAGAACATCATTTCATAGTGGGAGCGTTGGGGATACCCAGCTAATCTTCGTACCTCGGAGTAGTAAAAACACAAAATAATAAACAGACAGAGTGTGAGCATTAATACGGTGGCTGTGCCAAAACTAAATAAAAACTGAAAACAAATTTTGCTAAGCAGAGACAAGGTGTCCGCAATGAAGCATGAACTAGTAGTCAGAACAGATGGAGTACAGCTGTAGTAGCAGGAAACAGCAGCAATGTTCTTGGTTCAAAACAAACTATAATTAGAAGCATAAATAAAAGCTGGTATTGTTGCGCAATGGTGTAACAATTGTATTAATATTTATATCAGAAGTAAAAGCAATAAGCGAACAAAACAGAAAGTGAATCTAGCAAGCTGCCAACTAGCAGTCCACAATTGTCTGAAAGCATGAAATGAGTAATGTGAAAAGGAAGCGGACAATCAGTAAGTAGCAAGCTTAGACAATATAATCGTATAGAAGTTTATGCAAATTTCAGATAAGAAACAGCAAAATCAGAGAGCACGTGCAACATTCCCTTCTTTAGTATACCACAGCCACTCATATGGAGAAGTAGCCAGAAATGGTTTATGATTTCGGAAACCATTAGATGCTGAAGTGACTCACAATGTTTAAGAGGTGCTTAAAAAAAATCTGTAATAACATTCAGAAGGTATGACATCAAAGAAAAAAGAAAAACAACAGCAAGGATAGAGACTAAAAACAATAAACTCCAAACAGAAAGCTACCAAATAACTTGTGACAGCAAATGTGATTATGTAGATGTAATTATGTATAACTTTTCCAGGCGAAACAATCTTTAAACAAGTGGGTTTGTAAAAACATGATCAATGTAAAATAAGATGCAGAAAACTAAATTTAAAACTGAGGTATGCTATTGCTATACAGCACATGGTGTAATGTAGACAACTCAAACAGACCCATGCGAGAATTTTCAAGCTAGCTTTCAATCAATTAGTGTATCCATGTAGGCAAGGTGATAATTCAAGAATAGCTCATAGATATTGTCTTAAATTTTGGCCATACCGACCGCAGCAGTAGCAAGCAGATGCAAATTGAAATAAAGATCAAGTAGAAATCTCAGTTTGGATCAGGCAAAATTATCTGCACATATACCCCATAGATTTTCTGTAGTTTCTCATTTTGAACAAAGTACAACCCACACTTGATCAAAACAATTGAATTTATCACCACCTCAAGAACAACATTCAACAATAAATCAGTTAACACATTTCAAGTCGTTGCAACAGTGAAGTAGTGGTAGTAGTAAAAAATGCAGCACATAATTACAGTGATATTATTCATGCTATATTCTTTGGTTTTTCCAGATTCTCTCAGTCCGGCCAGGTTCTAAAGCGAGAAAAAGGCCAAGGATTAGGATTGTCGAGCAAGAGATGCATATTTACTCAAAATAATAAACAACACCTTGATTTTTTCTGTTTGCCTTCCTTAAAAGGAAAGTACAAAAGCAGATTTCTCATCATGCCGAAGCAGACCAATTAATGGAGAAGTATTGAATATATTATATGAATGCAGTAACACATAACTTTTCAGATTGGAAAACGATTGAATCAAAATCAAAATAGATGAAGTAACCGCGAGATCCGAACTAGCAAACACTATAAAGAGGCTTTCACTAAACGCACCAGTAATTGTTTCATTACTTTTTCTATATTATAGCTTGAAACTGAGGTAGAACGAATGCAACAGCATATTAAACCAGAGCCTAATTGTACAGGTTTTAGCGACATAGAAATTGTAGACACGCAACAGCATTGTTGTAAGGGATTTAAATCAGTAGCATTATTCGTATAGAAAATGTCGGTTACCTACTAGCCATTGATTTAACTCCTCTGACTCTAATGAATGTCACTAGATTTTGATTGTAGAGATGTTACCTTGAGTCCGCAGAAGAGGGAGATGATAGAGCGAGAGGGACCTTATTTCCGGTTCAACATGTTGTACCAGGGAGTCTCTTGCTACCTGTGGTTTCCTTAATCTTTGTTCCTGGTGGATTGAGTTTGTAGCATTGTCTGGGACTAAATCGAGGTGTGGCCCAGTAACGAATTGGAATGTCGTCCAGTAGTGGAATAGAATGCTACTGAAACCAGTCGCTGCCGGTCTTCAGCTTTCTGGAGATGCCTGCTCCTGGGGAAACTGACTACCAGGTCACGCTTGCTTCCGGGAAAAATTAGCTACCTCCCTGTGGCAAAGGTACAATGACTTATTTGAGAGTGATCGCCTTTGGATGAGTTTTGGAATTTTGAATATCGATGTCGATCACTCGCATGGGCTGCGGTTCGAGCCTTTCATCTTGATCACGACTCGACACATATATTGGTTTTTGATCGCGAGATCGAAACTCCGTAGATGAGCTTTTGATGGATTTCCTTGAGATTCTTATTTTATTGATTGTAAATCATTAGGCACGGAGAATTTTGCTATGAGATGATCCATCGAGGTTGCTTATTAGTTCTTCGATTGTGTTGGATCCTTCCATTCATCCTCTCGATTCTTCCGCGTCGACTCTTATCGTGGTGTACGATCCTTTCTTACTTGCTTTTTGAGATATGTTTACTATTGGCTTTTGAAGTGACTTGGGACATTGATCGTGGCACCAAACCTTGGGACGATCGATCAATTTCGATTAATCCAGGAATAAGCATTGACGATCATTGTCTGGTGATAACTTTCTCCTCCTTGTCGGTGGAGTAAGGGACAGAGGTCTCTTTTGAGAATGAAATGCTACATCCATGTCTGCTCTGGAGTTCGCCTCTCCTTAAAACTCCGACTCGGCATGATAATTTCGTGAGTCTTTCTTCTAAAACGTGATTTGAGTCGAAGATGAATTCAAAACCTGGAATGATCTCTTCCAAAGTTAATCGTGCTTGTTTTTGTACAATCTTGATCCAATCATCGCCAGTGTTTCCTTGGCTGATTCTTTTGACGATTTGCCTAAACAAATTACTCTTTCCTCATCTTTCATCTCCAAGGTTAGGTTCCTTCCTCTTCCCAAGATCATAAGTCTATCTCCACTTCGATGATCAGGAACCGATTAGTCGTAGGCGAATCAATTCAATAGTTGCCTTCTCAAATTTGTGGTAAACTCATGATTCATGCCTTGTTTCCTTGCCATCAAACAAAACACGAACTCTCAATGTTGTGGTATAATCGTGGTTGCTTGGAGAAGCATTTCGTTTCCCACAGACGACGCCAAATGAAACGGTAGAGAGTATGCTCTCCCGACATTGTTTCCACACCAAGATGTATAGTGGTTCGGCCAATAATCCGGCCTACGTCCACTTCTAGACAGAGCTATTATTCATCCTTTGGTTTACAACGCTAGAGGGCCTTTTGGGGTGAGCCCTCTCTTTTCTAACTTGAGTCCCCTTACAAATGAGCCCCTCTACTTCTATTTATAGACTTCCTATGGCCTGGTTACCCTTAAGCCCCTATACATGTGATAGTATTATAATTACACAACTGTTAGCCTCTATTTAGATAATCTTTCCGGACTGGGATACTGCTTCTGTATTGGACTAACTCTTCCGGACCATCTTTTTGGGTAACAATCCTACCGGTAATGATTCTACCGGTAGTGATCCTTTAGGTAGCAGCCCTTCCGGTAGCGGGTCTTCCGGAAGTAGGGCTTTCAACGATAGGCCTTCCGACAATAGGTCTTTCGGTAGCCTCTCTTGGTAGATCCTTTCGGTAGCGGGGCCTTTCGACAATAGGCCTTCGGTAGTGAGCCTTCCGGGAACAAGCCTTCCGGTAATAGGTCTTCGGTAGACACTGTGGCCTTTTAGCCATGGTATATTTCATACCATTACAGTAACCTCACCTTTTTTACTTTCTCTGCACCTGTGAAAGTGGTTGTCAAGGTATCCCAAGCTTCCTTTGATGTAGTTGCTGCATCTATCTTCTCGAACACTTCATCATTTACACCTTGATGAATCAAATAGAGTGTCTTTTTATCCTTCTTTGTATTCTCCTTGTGGGTACTTTTCTGAGCATCAGTTACATTCGCCGTAAGCTCCGGAACACCATCATTCACTACCATAAATAACTTGTGATAATCAAATATCACCCGCATTTGTATTGACCACCGATTATAATTCTTTTTGTCTAACACCGGAATAGATATATTCGAGCTCGAACTAGAGGATGCGTTCATCTTTTTTTAAAAAAAAAATAGCACGACTACAGTTTTTTTTTCAATGTGGCTCTTCCGTGGGTATGTTAGTGTATTAGTTTATTTGGTCTATTCTGTTTTGGGCCTGTGCAGTCCATGTCTTGGTGAGGCCCGTATCTGTGTTTGGGTTAGTTGATTGTTTAGGCTGCTTGGGTATTTAGTTGGGTAGTCGTTGTTTATTTCGGATTATTCACTGTAGCTTCATTTTAGCTTTCTTCTTCGTTTTCCTCAGAGCCATTAGGGTTCTTCCTTCCTCGATTCTTCTTCAAGCCTTCCACGTTGGTAAGGCGGATTGTTGTAGAAGTTCTTGAGCAATCCGAATCTGAGTGTCGATTTTATCATGGTATCAGAGCAACGATCTTGAGATCGCGCTCTTGTGTTTGCTTCCTTCTTGTGATTCCTTTCGATTGCTTGTTCTCCGCTTCCCTTTTCCTTCTGCCATTTGCCTCTGTTGGTCTCTCTTCTCGGTTTCTTGTTCTTCTTCAGTGTTCTTCGCCACCCCAGTATTAATCTTCATCAACGTCGGGAATGGATACCGGGATTGTAGACCCGCCTGGTGGAGACAACGGAGACAACGAGAAGAAGGGAGAAAATCAGAATTCCGGAAATGGCAAGGCCGCGCAGATACCAGTCGGAGACCCTCTCTACTTGTCTAGTTCGGACCACCCTGGTCTTGCCCTCGCCGCCAAGTATGACGGTGGTCCAGGGTTCTCAAAATGGAAGGCTCAGGATGAGATTGCCCTAGGATCCAAGAATAAACTTGGATTCGTAACTGGTACCCTGCAGAAACCCACCGACTGCAATATAAGGGCTGAAGCGTGGCGGTGCTGCGATAGCATGATAAGAAGTTGGATCTTGATGAGTTTGGAGAAGCGGGTTTCAGACTCTGTTCTATTCCGATCCACCGCGGCGAAAATGTGGGAAGATTTGGTTGCACGCTACGACCAAGTTGATGCAACAAGGCTGTATGAGCTGGAGAGAAGACTTGCTGACACTGTCCAAGGGAACGAATCAATTGGTGAATACTTCGCCAAGCTAAGAGGGCTGTGGGACGAGTTTGATGCCACAACGTCTCTACCAGATTGTCCATGCATGAATGAAGGGGCTCTTAGCCAATATGTCAAGAACCAGCGCCTCATTAAATTTTTGATGGGGCTCCACGACAAGTACAATTCTGCCAGGGAGAACATCTTGATGATATCGCCGATCCCAACAATAGAACAAGCTTTTTCTAGTCTCATACAACAAGAAGACAGAAGAATCACAGCATCTCCAACTGTTAACCTTGATACCCCATCAGCCTTCTCAGTCACTCAAGGGGGAAGAAGAAGTGCCGGACGCGGTCAAAATTTTTCTAACAAGCGTGCCGCCCCTCAGTGTTCCTACTGCAACAAGGTTGGTCACACAGAAGAGAGGTGCTTTCAAAAGCACGGTTTTCCTCCTGGATGGCGGAACACGAAAGAGAAGAGGCCCCAGGCGAATAACATCATTTCCCAGACAGAACAAAGAGATGAAGGTTTCAAGGACCCCTTCAATGGGAATCTTACTGCGGAGCAAGTAACCCAGCTGCTGGAATACATCAGCAAGTCTCAATCCAACAGCAAGGAACCAAAGACTTCATCCGAATCCAATTGTGGATTCGTCGGTGAGCTTCTGTCATCTAAATCAATTGCCTAGAACTTTAATATTTACAAAACTTTAAATGCTTCTGAGCATGTTAATGTTAAGTACCATCAGACAGACTGGATAATTGATAGTGGAGCTTCTGACCATATGTGCGACAACCTGTCTTTATTTACAGATTTTTCGTTTCTTGACAAGTCCCACACTGTTGGTATGCCCGATGGGCACCCTCAATTGGTTAGAATACTAGGGAATGTCAAGATAAATAGCTTAATTATGCTTAAGAATGTCCTATTTGTTCCTAGTTTTAAATTCGGGCTTATTTCTGTTAGTAAGTTATCTAGTGATTCCAATGCTGAGCTAAGTTTTAACCCTACTTGTTGTATTTACCAGGCCTATGAAAACAGGAAAAGGGTGAAGGTCGAAACTGGTCAGGTCTTGGGAGGTCTATATGTTTTAGATAAACAGTGTGATAAGAATCTTAGAGCCTCTGTCTCTGCTGGTTTACATGTTGATAAGCAGGCTGCATCTATGTTAGAAGTGGACCATAACATCTCTGTTAGTGTGTGGCACTGTAGGCTTGGGCATGTCCCAAGGGAGAAACTGTTGAAATTAGGATTGGTTAAAGAAAAGAACTTGTATAGACCTTTTGTTTGTGAACCGTGTAGCAAGGCCAAAAGCCATAGATTGAAATTTCAGTCCAGTTCAATAAAGAGTAATGATTTGTTTGATTTGCTGCATGTTGACCTTTGGGGCCCATACAAGCAGAAAACTCATGATGGCTACTCTTATTTCCTTACCATTGTTGATGATAAAAGTCGTGTCACTTGGACACATTTGTGCAGTCACAAATCTGATTCTCTTAACCTCCTTATCAATTTCATTAACATGGTTGAAAACAATTTAACAAGAAGGTTAAATGCATTAGATCTGATAATGCTTATGAGTTGGGGAGTGGGAGGTTAGGTAGTGAATACTTTAAGGCCAAAGGCATAAAACACCAAACCACTTGCTCATACACACCCCAGCAAACGGAGTGGCCGAAAGAAAGCATAGGCATATCCTAGATACCGCTAGAGCCATCATGTTCCACTCATCTCTTCCATTGAGATTCTGGGGGGAGAGTATTCTCACTGCCACATATCTCATAAATAGGATGCCTCTGTCAAGTATAGAAAACAGAACCCCTTTTGAGCTTATTTACAATACCAAACCAGATTATTTAAATCTTAGGAGTTTTGGATGTTTGTGTTTTGCCCATATCAACAAAGAGCAGCATGATAAATTTTCCCCCAAAATCTCTGAAGTGTGTTTTCCTTGGTTATGGATCAAACAAGAAGGGTTATAAACTTTATTATATGGATAATGGGAAGGTTATTTACAATAGAGACGTCATCTTTCATGAACAAATCTTCCCTTTCAAAACAGGAATTGACACCTCTGTAGATTTCATCTCTGTTGAAACAGGAATGAATTTTCATGACTTTCATAAAGAAACAAGCCATCCTAATGATATATTTACTACTGTCGATACTAATGTGATTAATGCAAGTGAAAGACAGCAGGAAGAGAATGCTTTTGACAATCACAGAGAGGTTACCATTGAGGAGGAATTTCTTCCTTCCAGCCCTACTGAAGGTGAGACACATGATCTGGAAACAGAAATTATCACGGAGCAAGAGACCAGATAGGAACAAGAAGAATCTGTGCCTATACCCCTCACCGAGCGAGGAGAACCAAGTGTGAGAAGATCGGTCAGAACTAGGAACCAACCAGCCTACCTGGACGATTATATTGTTGGAACAACAAGCCTGCAAAAAGATAAGTCTTCCATCCTTACAACTCCTGACTACTTTACTGAGATTTTGAATGATAGAATAGCTGCTGCTAGCTTTGTTAACACTGCTGCAAACAACTATGATTCTGATATGTGTGATTTACATGAAGGAGATAGCATCATTGATAGCAGAAATTTGTCCCAAACCTAGGCATAGTCTTAATAGGAAAAGATAGTCATAGCTTCTGTTTTGCCACTTTAAGAGAAGTCATGGAACCTTGTAGTTATGAGGAGGCTGTTAAAGACAAGAGATGGCAAAAGGCCATGAATGATGAATTCTTAGCCTTGGAAAGAAATCAGACCTGGGACCTGGTTGAGTTACCGAAGGGTTTTAAACCAATAAAATGCAAGTGGGTTTACAAGGTGAAATACAAGGCTAATGGGGATATTGAAAGGTATAAGGCTAGGTTAGTGGCTAAGGGTTTCACTCAAAGATATGGCATAGATTACCTAGAAACCTTTTCACCGGTTGTTAAATTCACCACTATCAAAGCCTTAATTATTATTGCCACTAAGAAAACTGGTTGGTCAGTCAGTTAGATATTAATAATGCCTTCCTCCATGGGGAATTAGAGGAGGAGGTTTACATGCAAATTCCCCAAGGTCACAAGGAGGAGTTTTCTGGCAAAGTGTGCAGACTGAAGCGATCCTTGTATGGCCTTAAACAGGCATCAAGGCAGTGGCATTACAGACTTAGTGTTCTTCTTAAATCTCTTGGTTTTGTTCAATCTCTCAATGACTATTCTTTGTTTACTAGCTTAAGGAATGGTAAGGTTTGCTATTTAGTTGTTTATGTTGATGACATATTGTTGACTAGGGATGACTTAGGCTTGATAAACTCTGTTAAGAGGAATCTGAATGAGCAATTCAAGATTAAGGATCTGGGTAGGCTTGGTTTCTTTTTGGGAATGGAATTTCTTCATACTACAGAAGGGATAGTGTTGACTCAAAGGAAATATTGTGAGGATCTCTTAAAGGAGTTTGATTGCTTAGACAATAGAAAGGTTGCAGGTCCTTTGGATACTAGTGAAAACTTCTTAGAAATAAAGGAAGGCCCTTGGACGACCCTAGTGAGTATAGGAGACTTGTTGGGAGAATCAGTTACTTAGTTCACAGCAGGCCCGATCTTAGTTTCACAGTCCAAGTGCTGAGTCAATTTCTAAGCTGTCCTACTGATTTGCATTTTAAGGCTGCTGTTCACACTTTGGGTTATATAAGAAGCACTCTGTCTTATGGTTTATTCTTTAATAACAGAAATGACTTTACTCTGACTGCTTTTTGTGACTCTGACTGGGCAGGATGTCCCAACACCAGGAGGTCTATTAGCGGCTACTTTATCCAGTTAGGAGGCTGTCCATTGTCATGGAAAAGCAAGAAGCAGACAACAGTGGCCCTGTCATCAGCAGAAGCAGAATACAGAGCCATGAGAAATGTTACTGCTGAGCTCAGTTGGGTTACCCGTCTTCTGAGTGAGCTGGGAGTTGATAGCATTCTGCCTGTTCCGGTCAAGTCTGATAGCCAAGCAGCCATCTATATTGCAAGGAACCCGGTGCTGCATGAACGAACCAAGCATATTGAGCTCGACATACACTTTGTGCGCCAGAAGTTGCAAGAGGGTATGATGATGGTGGAGTTCGTGAGCACGCGGGATCAATTGGCCGATGTCTTAACTAAGTTACTTCCTGGGCGTGCCTACCCTCTGCAGATGAAGAAGATGGGATTGAGGCTTTAAGTCTGTAGCTTGCCTGTTTAAGCTGGGGTTTCTATTTCCAAACCTCAGAAGTTAATCCCTTCTTAGGTTGTGGGGGCGTGTTAGTGTATTAGTTTATTTGGTCTATTCTGTTTTGGGCCTGTGCAGTCCATGTCTTGGTGAGGCCGTATCTGTGTTTGGGTTAGTTGATTGTTTAGGCTGCTTGGGTATTTAGTTGGGTAGTCGTTGTTATTTCGGATTATTCACTGTAGCTTCAATTTAGCTTTCTTCTTCGTTTTCCTCAGAGCCATTAGGGTTCTTCCTTCCTCGATTCTTCTTCAAGCCTTCCACGTTGGTAAGGCGGATTGTTGTAGAAGTTCTTGAGCAATCCGAATCTGAGTGTCGATTTTATCAGGGTAACACCAAATTTTTTTCTTTTAGCTCACACAGAGAGCTTACCTCAGGTGTTCGCTTGGAAAACGGAAGATACAAGAGTATACTTTTGTTTTGTGTGGCTAGTAAATAGAAGAATTGAAAAAGTAAATCATGTACAACCAGAGTGTACTGAACGTGATTCTTTTCTGGTGGACAAAGACAGTGGCTAGTGACTAGAGAAAGTAGGTAGTACAAATTGTAGGTGATGGAAAGTAGTATTGTAGAGGAAGGTACACTTTTTGCTGTACCGCTCTGATACCACTGTTACGTTTCTGGGATGAGACAGATGAAAAGATAATAGTACTGAATACTGATTTTATTGTAGAGTGCATCATATGGGGTAGTACAAAAGTTCTTTTATAGCCAGAAATTACAACGGCTATATGAGAAGAGCTAGCTAAATAATAGCAACAATTTAGACTAAACTTAATAGAAAATAAAACAAAATAGTCTCAACAACTATTCTGACCTATTCTTTAGCAATTAAGTAGAAAACTAAATATGAGTAATTAAAAAACGTGACTAAACTTAAAAGAACATAATCATGATTGTTATATTTTAACACTTGATAGTTTAATCTTACCTTCCACAATCTTTCGAGTATGGGATGAATATTATTACTCATGCTTGTAATTTGGATTTCTGACATTCTGTACCGTGCGTTAAGATTGTTTTCACTGATACATATGTATATGTATGGAGAAAATTTTAGGGGCCGTTTGGAGTTCATTCTGAAACGCAGCTATTGCTGCTTTTTGTTAAAGCTGCATCTAGTTAAAAATATGAATTAGACATGTGTACCATGGTTGTAGATAAACCCTATTAAAAGAGGACACATATACTGGATTTTTTTTATAAGCAAATTAGGTCCTGTTCGCTGAACGCGGCAAATGCTGCGTTTGGTTTAATGCCCCTCTGGTTAGTAAGTGGTTAACCAATCAGAACTCATCATTTCAATTATAGTGGGTCCAAGAGACTTAAAAACAAATTAGCATGTGAACAAAAATAGATTCCGCTCATAGAACGCAGCCTTAATCATTCATTCGCTAAAAAAAGAATGCTAGGTGCAATCAATTTCCGATCGCGAAACAGGCCCGAAAACATGGATCCTTGCCTGTGTGCAAACTGCAGATGGTCACATTCTTGCATTATCCAGTAATATAGTAATCTCTTCTGAAAAGGAGTTATATTGTAATTAGAGCACATGATTTAATAATAACGCCAGCAAATTCAGACAGCCATGGGAAATTCTTGCAGGAATGAACTGGTAGGACTTCGTTGTCGAAAAAAAAAAAAAAAAAAACTGGTAGGATTACGACTGGTCTTATTCCTCATCTGCGTCACCGTAGTTTTCTTTCCGGAAGAACCGCTAGCTTTCACTTTACTTTATAGGCTGGAAGCTGACGGGAAAAAAAAAGTAGGATAGCAGGCAGGGACCGGAATTGCTTTTTGGTCTCGCAGTCCACTTTTTTGATTAATTAGATGACGCTGCCCTTCACTTCTTCCTACGAATTCGTCAATAGATCGTTGACCCGAAATAGTAAAACGTAGGGAAACGTATTCTCCTCTTTATTTCTGGCGCTCTCTCGACTTGTTTCGGTGTCCATTCTTCTAAACTAATACCGCATTCGTCCTGACCAGTGCCGCATTCCTTTCTCTCCCCGTTCCCATCTGTATCGTGGTATTTTTACTAGTCGGATGTGTTAAAACCTACTTATCGGTTCCGTCTAGCTCATAGCTAATTGATCTTAATCCGGCAGTTCAAGGTTTTTGCAAACTTGATTTTCGAGGTTGATACATGCCAAGTTTTCTGCGTTAAAAAACTTCTCCTTTGTGGGTTTTATTTATTACTTACTCCCACTCTCTCAATAATTCTGTTGGTTAAGGAGACTTAGCAGCTCAAATTTAGTTGATCCAAACAGGCAATTACGACTCGATGGTATTGAAGCAGGAAGATTGGAGGAGGCTTAGTGTCCGGAGAAGGAAAGAGAAAGAAAACAAAACAGTACAATGAGATCTGTTGGATTCAAAGCTCTAGTTCAATTGAGAAATCTAGTGATCAAATCAATCAGAACTGGATATAGATCAATATGCCATGACCATCCATTCCTCGTGGGTACTATCTGTTTCTGGTGTTCCTCTACAGGTCCTGCCCTCTTCTCTTCTCGCTTTTGGTATCAGCTTCACCTGTTCTTGTTTGCACTTTTGCTTTACTTGGAATTCTTCTGAATTATGGGAACCCCAATTCCCCGAAATTGAAGTTGATGAGAAGAGCTCAGAGATCTCGTCTGCAAGAGCGGTGAGACATGAACATAATACGACGATCCTTGGGAAAGATGAGCCATGGGGTACAATTGATACACTCTCAGATGTCAGAAGAGTTGTTTCAACAGATGACAGAAGAGTTGCTTCAGATCGGGGAATTGAAGCTGTTTCATTGCTGGATGATGTGATTTGGTTGGCGAACCTAAGCAAGTAGAGAGCACGGTGTCTCATTCTCTAGCTCCCACATGGCAGAGCTCAAGGGTAATTGGACTTAAGGAGCAATTAGCTGAGGAGTCATCTAGCGAGTATAATAATCGAAAGATTGAACTTGAGAAGGATATCAATTGGAGGGAGCTAGGATATGAAACAGTAGCTTCTACTAATGTCGCAGTTGAGAATCCGCATGATATTCATGAGGTGCAAAACCAAGATTTTGAGAACGATAAATCAGCAGAAGCATTGGTCAATGGCCAAAGGGAGGAGGATAGTCCAGAGTCTTCCTGGGGACAATGGACTTGACGAAAGTTGACCATGATGGTGGTAGTGGTAATGCTTCTAGGGCCAATGGTGGCAGCGATGATGAAGATGAGTCCTTTGATTCTGGGTCTGATGGGCTGAAAGTTCCTCCCCTGATCCTTCTATGGCTGATATTACCCCCTTGCTTGATGAGCTATACCCTCTTCTTGAAAATGACAATCCTGACCTTGCTCGACAACCCAGTCAAAGCTCTGATGTAGCTACAGACAGATCTCACGAGTCATCTGAGAGCAACATTAGTTCAGATGGGGAAACTGATCACGATGAGGCAGAAGAAGATGCAGTATCTGGTGTGGTGGTGATGATGATGAGGATGAGGACGATGATGATGAAGAAGGTCTCCCAAACAAAGAAGATGAAGCCAAATCTGCAATTAAGTGGACAGAGGATGACCAGAAGAATCTTATGGATCTGGGAAGCTCTGAAATGGAACGAAATCAGCGTTTGGAGAGCCTTATTGCAAGAAGAAGATCAAGGAGAGACATGAGAATGATGATGGAGAGGAATCTGATAGACTTGGAAGGTATGGATCTTGCCCCTCAGATCGCACAATCATAACGACAAGGCAAAACCCCTTTGATTCCCCTAATGATTCCTACAATTATATGGGCTTGCCTCCAATACCTGGTTCAGCTCCATCAGTTTTTTCACAAGGCAAAACCCATTTGATCTTCCTTATGATTCAAGTGAGGAAAAGCCTGATCTCACTGCAGACAGTTTTCAACAGGAGTTCATGGATCTTACCCAAAAAGATCCTTTGTTCCGGAGGCATGAAAGTTTCAACATAGGTTCTTCCACATTTGATTTCCATCGGCATGACAGAACTGGTGGTCGGTTTAAGCAGATTCAGACCCTATTTCCTCCCTGAGCGCATTGATTCTGATGGAACAGGCCATTCTCCTTACACAAGACAATCAAGTGATCTTAGTGAGGCTTCCTTGCTTCGGAGACAACTTAGTGGGTCCTCTTCATTTCAAAGGCAGGCTAGCGGGTTTAGCGAGTCTTCCTTCCAGAGGCAATCAAGCGATGTCAGCGAGTCCAAAGCAAGCTCTGCTGCTGAAACAGAGCCCCCATCTCCATATGCAGATGAAGAGGAGATGAAGTTTAGCAGTTCTAATAACTCTCAAGAGAGAAGACCTGTTCCTGAGACGGAAGATACAACTCACCCAACTGAGCGTGGATACCATGCATCTTCTGTTCTTAATTCTGCCACAGAAGAACAATCTGAAAAGATTCACGTTAATGCTGTTGAAAGGTACACCAGTGAGGGGTTTCATCTATCTCAAAGGAGACAGATTGCTGAGATCAAGTTGGGTAACAGTGGGACTGATGCTGGAGAGAAATCTTGGTTCGCTGCAACATGGGATATAGCCGCATCTGAAGGAAGGCAAGGGGAAATCCATCAGGGGTTGGAGCCAGCAAAGAAGCAAGGTAGCTCTTCAAGCCTGTCATCCATGTCAGAAGTGAATGATGATGTAACAGAAGTAGATCATGGATTAGTGAAAGAAGAGGTATTGGAGCCGTTGAATCTCAACCTCATAACAGAGGTGCGCTTCAATGGGCTGGGTATGTCTGCGATCACTGAAGAAGAGAATAGTAGTAGTAGCTCAAGCTCCGTGTCATCATCTGAAGAGTATAACGATTTAAATGAAGAGAAGAAAATTAATAATAGTCCCAGATCAGCTACACTATCTGAAGAGTATAATGACGCTACTGAAGAAAAGAATAGTACCCATAATAGATCAAGCTCTGCTTCATCATCGGAAGAGTATAATGATGCCGTTGAAGAGAGTAAGAGTGGCCATAGTAGATCAACCTCCGCTTCATCATCTGAAGAGTATAGTGATGCTGCTAAAGTGGCGGTCAAGGTTGACAAAGACTTCGTAATTGATCATCCTGGAGCATCAGAACTTGATCGGAAGTATGAAATGCATGCTGGTGAGGCTCAAGAAGTAAGTGTATCACCGAGAGCTTCTAATTTAGATGAGAGCTCTGAAAATCCATCTGATGGGTCCAAGAGGTGCCAACTGTAGGTCATACAACGGAGAATCAGGAACCTGTATATGATTTAAGTCCTCAAGCTTCAGGTAAGTTATCTGCTGTATCATCTGATTTTCACTTGGTGAGGAGACAGATGTAAAGGACCCTAAAGCATGTGAACTCCCGGTTGAAGATCATCATAATGTTGTTTCAAAAGCTTATGATCTTCAAAATGATGGCCAGCACTTGTATTCTGCTGAGCTGATATCAGACACAGTGGAGCGGGATTCTGATGATGTGAAGGAGCTGGCGGCTAGTGAAGCTACTTTCTCATCGCTTGTAACAGCTGCTTCACCAGATATGTCAAGGGAGGTGGATCTCGTTAAGGAATTGGCTCCTGAAACTGTCCGTGGGGAGCTTGTTTCTGCATCAAATGAAGAAAATCAGACTATTCAAACTGAAAATTCTGTTCATTCTCAAGATAGCGAGTCTAAAAAGGTACTTTATCCTTACCTCAGGCTTGCTTATCCTATAAGACTAATGAGGTCCCTTGTTCATTTATGGCTTGCACTGCATCCGAAGAGACATCTCTTGTGAAAGTCATGCTTTTTTCTTTCTTCGCACTGCACGATATCCTGCCGGTCTTTGAGGTCTGTCTGGGATCACTGTTTGATGCGTAATTCGTAAAATAGATAAGTAAATGAAGCCCATCTAACTGATTTGGTTATGTAAGTAGTGATCTCATCTCATGCAGAATTTATTGGCGGTTATGTTCGGATATGTTTATAAATGTTTGGCTGCATTGAGGGACTCAGTCCCGATATTGATGCTTTTTCAACAAGTATAAATTCAGTTGGTAATGTTTCTTCTAACTAATTATGATGAAGCAGCAAGTCTTTATGATCAACAAAAAAAAAGAAGAAAAAATTCAGTTGGTAGCTGAATACATCTGTTTTTGATTCTACTGGCAATGGGATGACTTTTAGAGTACACGCTCTCAGAGCTGCATCGGAGAAAATATTTGGTTAATGCTTTGTACTGCCTATCACGCTTGGCCTAGTCTATATATACATATACTTGTGTTTAATCTAGACAACAGCTTGCCTTAAGAATTGAAAGCTTGCTCTTCAAGTATTAAAGACATTGTGATCTATGGCATTTGACTCTGTTGGTTGCTACTTCCTTTGAAATTCTTTCTTTTGTTGTGTGTGTGTGTGTGTGTGTGTGTGTGGGGGGGGGGGGGGGGGGGGGGGGGGTTATATTCATGGTTGACACGGTGGCTCAGCAATAATTTCACATCATTGTGATCAATATTCTGTCACCCACTTTTAAAAATTCTGACCTTTTGACTGTCATTTACATCTACAGGAGCCGCATACTGATGACGAAAAGTTTGAGGAGATGAGTGCTGTAGACAAATTGAACCACAACATACATGGTGAGGTCAATGCTCTTTTTGAGTTTCTAGACAGACACTGAGACCAATATTCCTTCGGATGGAACGGAGCAGAACCCTTTCACCAATATATCTGATGTGATCAAGCCTGTTCCCAACAAATCTGAAGTTACACCTCCTGAAGGTGATAAAGCTGACTCCCTATCTGAACTTGGTGATTCAATTGCTTCAGACAATATAGTCTATGGAGATGTGGAAGATATGAAAGAGATGGATGAAGCTATTCTCTCAGAGTTGGATGCAGTTGGTGACTTCAGTCTGGGACCGGCAAACCTAGGTCCCGATTCGGATATCACCGGTGGAGATGTTATTTGGATAAAACTGAGCAAGATACGATTGAATCAGGAATCAAGGAAGAGAGACCTCAATGACCAGATTAAATCAGAGATTCATGTATCTCTCCATCCAGATTTTTGGAAAATTTGTTGGATGTTTGTTTAGCTGTAATGATCCAGAAACTCTTGTTTTTATTCTGAGCTCGTTACGTGTGTGTATGTGAGCTGTGTAGTCATTTTTTGTTTTGTTTGTGTTTTTTTTTTTTGGGGGGGGGGGGGGGGGGGGGGGGGGGTGGGGGGGGGGGTGTGAATCTGTGACATTCTGCCTGATTGCCAAAGTCATGGCTCAGTATTTGTAAAACCCAAAATCTTTTCGTGTCTGTGTTGGGTCCTTGTACATGGTTGCCCCTTTAACTTTGTTTTACCATTTTCAGCTCTTCATTCCGATTGGATTAAGGTGCTGACCGAGTCAGTCTGAGTTGTTAGACCCAACAGACTCGTTTTCTGAGATAATTTGTAGAATACGGAAGTTTTGAGGCATAATATACAAGAATAGAAAACTTCTATTTGAGAATTCGGTATGAATTTACAAACTAGTTTCCTACACTTGCGGCTAGACAAAAGGACTATGTTTAACGATTACACCTAAATCTCTAAAGGTAGATTAATACAGATATGAAGTATTTGGGTGCAAGAAGCTTTAGAAGCTAAATATGACTTTGTAAGCATGAACAGGAAACAAAACCCATCAATATGATGATTTCTCACTCTCTCTCGTGAATGTATAAAAATGTAAGTGCACACTATATGGAATGCTACAAGCGACTCAAATACTAATTTGTCACTTTGAGTAACTTCCAAAGTAGTGCTCCACGATCTCCACTAAGTGAGATGATAAATCATCAACCATTACGCTGTTTTACTTGACTTGGTTTCAACTACTAAAGGAGTGACTCACCTTTGACTTGGAATAGTCGTCAAAGCCTTTTCTTTTCGACTCGGTCTTCTTGAGCGGTTACCACCGTGTTGTGGTTCTAGTTCGATGCTGATAACACTCAATGAGTCGTTGACGCAGCGCGACTCTGACAAATCTTAAGATTCTTTGTCTTTGATATACAGCAGGACTCTGTTAGTCAGAACTACTCGATCTATGACATCATCTGCAAAACATAGGGTTCTAACATATTCCCCCTTTTACTGATGATGACAAAAACGAGTGTATCTCACGCAACTTGCACTCATAATACAAAAGCCAAGGAAAAACAGAGTAGAGGAATTGACTCTATCGTGATCCCCCCTTAAATCATGCATATAATAATACTAAATTCCCCCTTAAACCTAGCATGCATAAGTAGAAAAAATGTGTTTAAAGGGCAAGAAAATAGCAAGCTAAAGAGCAGTTTAAACTATAGTGCAACCAAATGAAAATATCCAGAAAACACAAATCTACCTAAGGCCTTTAAGAGGCACTCCGAGTCACAAAAGAGAGTAACCTGCATCAAACCAACCACTGGATACACCACTTCTCCCTTTTGCCAACATGTGAGAAGGGTGTGAGAGTCTGTCAAATAACATGATTGCAAGTAGTCTTAAACATCAAAGAACAATAGTTTTCTCAATCCCTGAAGTAGAAAGTAATCCTAAAGTCTAAGAGAATAGAAAAGAGGCAGTCAAGCTTGGTTAGGACTTAGGAGCTCAACCATCCACACCATCAGCATCCGGAACTTCAGTGAAAGTCTATCCCCCTTCTTGTCTGCTTCTGAAATACCCTGAATAATTACTACTTTAAATTAGTGAAAATTAAATTAAATCGTGAGTAATAATACCATAAACATTATGGAATCAAATATATAGTTCCAAATGGGCATAAGATTAAACTTCCAAATTAATATTACATGTACATATTAGTACATATATATTATAGTACTAGTTAGAGCTGCTCAAAACTTGTCCGGCCCGGAAAAAAGCCCAATAGGCCCGAGTCCGACGGGCTGCCCGGGCGGGCTTGGACAAAAAATGAGCCCGAATCAAAAACCGGGCCGGGCCGCGGCAAATTTTCACGCCCGCGGGCCGAGCCCGCTGGCCCAATTTTCAATATTATTTATTATTTTAAAATATATATATAAATAATTATATAAAAACTTATATTTATATAATATATATATCAAAATTATATTTAATATACATATGATATAAAAATTTACTCAAATTTATATATAACAACAATTTTGAAATTAAATATATAATATATTTTTAAAATTTTATTTTAAAAAATATAAATAAATAAGTAACCGGGCCGGGCGGGCCGGCACCGGCAGAGCTGAAAAAAAACTGGGCCTAGCCCGGCCCGGCCCGAAGATATAAAAAATGGGCTTGGTCTTCATGAACAGGCCCGACGGGCCCAAAAAATCTCTTTGGCCCGACCCGAACCCGGCCCCCCGCCCGAATGATCACCTCTAGTACTAGTACACCCTAATAAAGTATATAAATATTTTATATACCTTAAACAATTATAGACACAAACATGAACTCATATATTCACACCCTCTAAACCAAAAATGTTATAAGTAACAATGTGGCATATAATATGGTCACATATCTATATATAAGTACAACTAACTCTATAATATTAAAAGAAGGAAAAAAAAAAAAATTCAAAAACCCTCCATTGTACTACCGGCTGCTGTATAAAAAAAAAAGAACAAGACAAACACATCATTAGATTAAGGGTGCGTTCACTTCGGGGTAATAATCAAAGGGAAACTGAATCATTCCCTTTGTGGTTGTTTGTTTTGTGTTTTTAGTGATTCCGTTTCCCCCACTTAAAGTTTCGAAAAACTCATATCCCTCTTCAGCGATTCCCCCAAAATCCAAGGGAAAAGTATTCCCTTTCCTCCCTCTTACATCTATCATCATCATCTTTATCATAAATATTTATATATATGGTATATAAGTATAAATACTAATATATGTTACATAGTTTTTATAAATATTAATATACAATATTCATGAAATATAAATATTTTATGTATAATTTATATAAATATAAATATATTTTATTTTTAAGTTATATAAATATAAATATATTTTATTTATAATTATATAAATATAAATATATTTTATTTAGTAATTTAGATATATATAATATATTTATTTATAATTATATAAATATAAATATATTTTTTTATAATTTATATATAAATTATATATTTTATTTATAATTTATATAGATAAAAATATATTTTATTTATAATTTATAAATATAAATCTAAATATAAATATGAATATGAATGTGATATCTAGGTATAAATATTTAATATTTATCTTTTTAATTTCAAATAAATATTTATATATAATTTATAATAATGTTAATATATATTATTTATATTTGAAAAACTGAACAAATACGATATATAATAGATATAAAATATATTTATAATTTAACTAAAATAAAATTCTGAAAATAATAATAATTATTAATAAACTTTAAATAGATAATCATTTATACAGATTTTTATAATTTAAAAAATATGATAATAATATATATTTAAATAAATATGAAAAAAATATGCTATATATATATATTAATATTAAGAAATATTATATATACTTTACATGTTATAAATATAAAAAATATTTATATATTGTTTATAAAGTTAAAAATATTTAGATATAAACATATATTATATAATATATGAAAATCTTATATTATTAAATTTAAATACTATAAAATTAAAAAAAACTATTAATATATAGTTATATATCCTTTATATAAATTTTTATTATATTATTCACAATTAAAAAAATTATTAATAATATATATTAATGAATAGGTTAAAACTTAAATACTATAAAATTAAAAAATTAAATAATATATATAGAAGTTTAAAAAATGTTATATATATATCTAAATATAATATATATATATATATATAATAGTATATATAATCTATATAAATATGAATATTTATCATTTATATGTTACACAGAGCAGATAAATATTATATATATTATTCATAATGTAATTAAGTATTAACTTTGGAACCAAACACAATCATTGAGAATTCTATTCTGTTTCCGTGTTAGAATCAAACAGATTTCTTAATTCGGGGGAATCTCTTTCCTTTCCTTTACATTCTCTTTCCTGATTCTATTCCGTTTCTTTGCCTCGAAGTGAACGCAACCTAAGTTGAATAAGTAATATAAGTACAACCAGTACAACATCAACTTCATTTTCCTTACCATCTACATTACCGCCAGCCAAACCCATCTTTTCGACAAATTCTATTGTACAACCGGTTGTACGATGAGCATCGTACAACCATTCATTTTAAATTCAAATGTTGTTCAAGTTTTTGTATTGATTGTTCATATTGATGTAAAAGTTACATATGTTATTATAAAAGTTGTTCAACTTTATGTGATAGTTGTTCAGAATAATTGTGAAGATTGTTCGAGGATGTACGTAAACATCGTACAACCAGTTGTATGATAAACTGATTGCATCTTTTCATAGCAGAGAGAGTCCCTTCCTTCCATTCCCATGCGACAATATTACTTTTCTCCTGCACTTCTCCGGACTGAAACAGCTAGGTGAGGAAGCTACTTTTCTTCACAATTTTTCCAGCCTATTCTAGTCATTCCTTCCCTTTCGATTCACGTCAGCCTTCCTATTCTTCCATGGTAAACTGCAGCACCATCTAGCTTCCTTCATCCACGGTAGAAGCAGCAAGCTGCTCTTCCCTCCCTTGCACACTCATGGTACAGCAACAGTGGTGAAGAAGCTGAAACAATTAACAAAAAAAAACGGTAATCCCTTTCTCCTTCTTTACGCCAGCCCTTCCCTTCCTATATACACTTCATCTCCTATCTCCCTTGTTCCACATCAGTCACTGTAAATGTATATTTACTAAAGGTTTTTGATGTGGCAAAATCAACAGAATATTATCTCAACAACCAAGGCTTGCCTATATTATCTCAACAATCTCTACAGTCAGCCTTTAGAAGATCTTAACAGAATATTTACTCACTATTCAGAAGGAGTAAAAAAGAGGCGCTAGCATTATACTAGGAAACAATTTAGAGATATTTTAGGATCTTTTAGTTTGTATTTATATTAGTTTTAGATAAAGTTTTTTGTAGATATTTAGGAGGTTGTTATCTGCCTCCAAGTAGTATAAATGTACAGCAAAAACATCAGAAAAGGTAGAGCTTCTACCGTAAAAATATAGTCTTTGAGAGAGAAGAGAGTGTTGATAGTAATCAACGTTTTGTCTAGAATTAGACATGAGATTGATTGTTCAAAGTGTTGAACAGATCAGGTGAGGAGTTTTCAAGTTATCAATAATAAGATTGGTAGCGGAGTTTTCTTCTAAAACACTTTCTGTCTCGTTTCTCGTTTCTGCTCTCTGTCAGTCTCGTACTGAGGCTTCTGATTATATATTACGAACTTACAAGTGGTATCAGAGCAGGTTTACCCAATATAGAGGTTAACACTTCTGGGTAGATTGTGAAAGATGAGTTCGTATTATGTAAAAGCACCAAGGTTGACGAAAATTCAATTATCCCAAGTGGTGCGAAACAATGGAAGCTCAGTTGATGTCCGTAGATTACAAGGTTTGGAAAGTGGTGATGCAAGGTGATTACAAACCTACTGTCATTGTTGAAGGTGAGAGACAGACCAAACCTAAGGATCAATGGATAGAAGTCGATGAAAATCTCTAAGCAAAAATAAACAAGCTCTTCGCATTCTTGTCTCCTCTTTATCCGACGAAGATCAAGGAAGGGTCTTGGGTATAAGAACGGCAAAAGGAGTATGGGATTTTCTGAAGATTGCTTATCAAGGAACGGAATCAATCCGCAAAGCTAAGGAGAAACAGTTTCAACGAGGTTCAACAACTTCAAGATGTCAGAGGGTGCGGGTCTAGCACTGACGGTGGAAAGGTTCAATCAAGTGCTTGTGGAACTCAAAACGGTTAGGGTAACTCTTTCTAATGAGATTATTAATGATAGATTTCTTGACTCACTAACCAAGGATTGGCTTAACTATACCTCACTTCTTGAGAAAATGAAAGAATTATCATCTATGTCGTTTGAAGAATTGTGTTCAGATCTGATAGTTCATGAAAGCAAGATGAATGAACAAAATGTAGTGGTGCACAAGGATCTCGCACTCATGGCAAAGTAATCTGTCGAAACGCCAGACTGGGACTATGATGATGACATAGATAATGAGATAACTATGCTAGCACAAGGACTAAAGCGCATTCTTAGTCGAAAAGGTTATCAAGGTAGAAAGTCTAGACGTGAGTATTATACCAACAAGTATGAATGTTTTCGATGTCACAAAATGGGACATTTGATAAAGGAATTTATAACCCAAAGTTCGTTACAATTTTATTTTGTGTAACGGTTCTCTTATGTTGAGATATTCTTTACTCAGGACATAGGAGTCCTTTTTAATAAAGGCGAGGATGAATGGGTCATTTCCCTTATTCCATTCTAATTACGGTGTAAGTTATTTAATTAGTAATTAACTTCTTAATTCCCCTCACTCTCAATCACGTTCTAACCCTCGCTCATTTTGGAAACCGTCAGTACGCTCCTCTCACCGCTCTCTCTGCGCTCTTTTCCCTTCTTCCATTCTCTCAATCTGTCTGGTTCTGCTGTGGGCAACCCCGAATTCTGTAGTGGTTTCTTTCTCCTCTGCGTGTTAGTCTCTGGGTTCGATTCAGGTTTGTACTCTAGCCTCGCCGCCTTCGCTTTCGGCATCTTGAAGAACTCTCGCCGGTGGTTCTGATTTCTTTTGCCCTTATGCAATCAGATTGGTAAATTGGCGTTGCTATCGGCTTTCTCAGCGGGTCCGTTATCGGAATTCAGGTGTCGGAATTCAGATTATGTTCTGTGTTTCAGTCTTGGGGTTTAAGGGCTACATTTCTGAATTGGCATTGTTCTGCTATTGTGGTTGTTCAGTGTTCGGAACTACATTGTTGGGATTGCGTTGCTGGTTTGCATTCCGGGATTTTGCATCGGGTGGACTCTGCTATCCAGTTTGGGTTTCGTGTCTGTTAATTGAGGTAGGTGGCTTATGGATTCGGCTAGTGTGTTCAGCCTTGAGGCGTTTCAGATTCCAGTTCCAAAGTTTGAATTGTCTAAGCATTGTGTTTATGAATCAGTCCGTTTGCGTTGTTTGATAACTACAAACCCCCAAGGTTGTTTTCTGCAAACTTGTAATGTTTTGACATTGTTTTGGTGCCTCTGTTGTGTGAAAATCGCCTCTGTTTACTGGGTTTTCAGCGCATCCAAACTTTCGTCCGACCTTGGAAGTTCGAACATGCCCTGATGCGCTTTGAATTTTTGAACTTTTTACCGTGTCCGAACTTCCGTCCGAGCTTCGATGTTCGGACGGGGTGCGAGGACGAGTCCGACTTACAAGTCTCGAATGGTGTCCGTACTTGTAAGTCCGGACAGAAGTTCGGACACACCCATCTCTTTCTTCTGATTTTGCTTCGACCTGTGTCCGAACGTTGTCATTCGGACACATGTTCGAACACTACACGTATTTGATTTCCGAAAAATGTCCGAAGATCCGTCCGAGCTTTGATGTTCGGACACCTCTGTCTCTGCTCCTGTTTTAAGGTTCGACATGTGTCCGAACATTGATGTCCGGACACATGTTCGGACTTCGGTCCCTCTTGTTTGCGATAATGTGCGCTTCATCACACTCTCTGTTTCTCACTGACCTGTTTGCGAAGGTTACATGTCGTCCTGTCTATTCTCAGAGCTACTTCGCTGTGTTTCTCTGTGCTTGTGCCTTTGGTCCATGCAATTG
This sequence comes from Limonium bicolor, assembly GCA_023374045.1. Lineage (NCBI taxonomy): Eukaryota > Viridiplantae > Streptophyta > Magnoliopsida > Caryophyllales > Plumbaginaceae > Limonium > Limonium bicolor. The sequence goes on from CM041782.1 coordinate 149,478,242, forward strand.
TGCTCTGGCTGTTTGACCATAATTGCTCATTTGCTCCGTTTTGACTTCCATTTGCGGGGTTGGATCCCCTTCTGATTTCCAGCTACTTATGTCTTTCTGGTGCCTTTGGTGCACATGTGCTTATCTGTTTAGCTTCTGTTTTGGGACCTAGTTATCTCTGTGTCTGAACCTTTGATGGCTGGTCCGCTGTCTCGTAGCGTGCTAGGTAGATCCTTCTGTTCATGGGTGATGTTCCCCGTTCTGTTCACAGGTGTTCCACCTGTTCTGTTTACGAGTGAGGTTTCCTCGTTCTGTTCATGAGCTGGTTGCTCGTTCTGCCTGTATGCTGTGATTAACTAGTGTCCCGCTCTATTTCCTGATTCTGTCTGTATCTGACTCTGTTAGTCCTTTATTGTATGGACTTCTGCTTCTGTTTTCTAACATGTTATGGACTCCTTACGACTCCTTCTGATTTGATAATATTCTTAAATGTTTTGAGCATGCTGGTTGATGAAGTTGGTCATCTACTGGGCATAGTTGTTTGCTCATTCCCCTACTCTATCTAACATTGCAGATTGATCAGCGAGGGTCACTTTGCTCAGCTTCTGGAGTTTAGTTTGTTTTGTTATTTCGGTTCTTTTGAGACATTGTATTTGACTTTGAGCCTTTGGCCTCTTCAGTTAGCTTCCGCTTTTGATATTCGTTTGGTGGGTTTGTAATGACTTTTGGGTGTTTTCAACATCTCCTGGTTTATACTTTATGTAACTATTCATTTTGGGCCTTGTTTGATTATTTGTTTAAGTTCGTTTATTAGAGCCTTGCGTTATTTTGTAATAATACGCGGCGTGTAATACCCCTAACTCCTAGGCCAGGTGTTTGGGGGTGTTACATTTAGTGGTATCAGAGCTCTGGGTTCTAATCTGCTGGGATTTTAAGTTAGCCAGTCAGTCAGAAACGTCAGTGCTAGTGTCTGAGTTTAACTGCTTGTTGTTGGACTTTCAGAATGCCGCCAGAGAGCTACAGGAAATGTTGCTGATGCTGTTCAGCAGTTTATGACGCAGCTCATGCACCATGGCTGCAGGGGGTGGACCAGCTGGAGGAGCAGGCCCAGCTGGGGCTGATGCTGGAGGAAGGAATGTGAAGGCACTTCAGGATTTCATGAAGCTGAAGCCGCCATCGTTCGATGGGGCAGAGACCCCCAAAGGCCAGTCATTGGCTGTCAGAGGTGGATCTTGCTACGAGTCATGGGCTCCGAGGAGGAGCAGAAGTGGACTTCGCACCTTTTTTCAAGGCCGAAACCAAGGGTGGTGAAGGTCTGTGATGGGGAAGTTCCCACAGCCTTGGACGTGGACACACTAGTAGAAAAAAGATTTTAAATGACGGGCTTTAAACCACGGTTAATGATAAAACTGTCGTTTAAAGTGTATAAACCACGGTTATTTAGAGAACCGTCATATATGTTGCTTGGCTCGCTATATAAACGACGGTTTCAAAATAAACCGTCGTTTATAGTTCAACGCCTTAGAAGATAAATGACGGTTCCCGTTACAACCGTCGTATATAATCAACATAAACCACGGTTACTATTGAACCGTCGTTTAAAGTCTTACGCCAACACTTAAAAACCACGGTTTATCTACGAACCGTCGTTTATTCCCCTCGTGACATAGATTTTAAACGACGGTTTGTTTATCAACCGTCGTTTAAAGTTATTGAATTAAAACCCAAGCCTCATTTCTTCTTCTTCCTCCCCTCTTCCTGTGCGATTCCGACTCCCCTCCTCTCCCGTCGACGACTCCCACCCCCTCGCCGTTTTGCCTTCCGCCGTCGCCCTGCTCCAGCTCGCTCCACCGCCCTCATCTTGTCGCCTCGAAGCTCCCCTGTACTGAAGCGCGCCAACGCCGCCCTTCCCAGCCGCGCCAACGCCGTCCCTGCTCGCCTAGCTCCGATTTCTCCTCTCTCTGCTCACCACCGAAGGTATTTGCCAGTTGGGTTGTTCTTGTTGTATTATTACAGGCGCGAGCATGTATTGTATATATGGAGAAAATTTTCTCCGATTGCGTCGAGAAATACAGGCGCGAGCATTTGTATATATGCTCTTGTTCGTCATTTAAGGGTTGCAAAATTTTGGAATCTTGTTCGACAGTTAGGGCTGCAAATTAGAGATGAAAATCTTGTTCGACAGTTAGGTTGCAAATTCTCTGTCGGGTTGCAAAATTTTGGAATGAATACAGGCGCGAGCATGCATGTATATTGTTGTTCACCAGATAGGGATGCAATTTACTAATTCCTTAAATTATGGAAGTTCACAAATTCAAGTTTGTTTGAGCGAACGTTTGACGATATGGGTTTCATATTATATATATATATGCAATGGTTTTGATAGCAGAGAGTTGGTTTTGATAGCAGAGAGTTGGTTTTGATAGCAGAGAGTTGGTTTTGATAGCAGAGAGTGGTGGACTGATGTGTTAATTGTTTTTGTCTTCTTTGTTTTGGTTGTTTTGATTTTCTAGTGTCGGTTGAGATATTATATTTTCTGTCACATTATGATTATTATTGTTGTTGTTATTGCGATCGAGGGAGGGAGAGAGAGTCGTACGACGTATGTTTATGCAGGGGAAAAAAGAATGAAAACAATTCTCTAGAGTTCTCTTAAATGTTGTTTATGCAAGGGAAAATGAAATGGTTTTCGTAGTAGTCTTTCTGATGTTGCTACTATGTTTGTTTCTGCCTTAAAAAAATGTGGAGTATATAAAAATACGCAAAGGTCATGCCAAATTTTTTCCAGAATTTAACCTTATTTTAATTTTATTGAATAGGTGTTTCTACGGTTGAACAATCCCTCTTCCTTCCCATTTGTGACTTGATCATCCTTATTCATCATTAGGTTAGTTTTTTAAAAATGTTTCAATAACATGGTTTATTCAAAATATATCTGTTTGTTAATTTGTTCAATTATTCATACATTTTTCAAATTAAAACCTTGTATTCTAATTTCATTGTATTCACTACACACAGTCGGATTGTCTACTTGTCGCACTATCTGCTGCTGTCAACCTCTGCCACCGGTTTGCCTGATCAGAACCCACGGTAAATCACTTGCATTTCTGATTATAATTTTAGAAACAAATACTAATATAAATGTATATATATGTACATATATATATAATGTCACAAATAGACGTTATACTAAATTCTACTTGTATTCTGCAATCATTAGAATATGTATTTGCATAGTGTGGTTGAAATGTGATGATGGGGTTGAAATGGGGTGGATTTTTTTGTTTATTGATCATATATATATATATATATATATACATTTACTATATGCATACTTGTCTGTCTGATAATAATTCGTATGGTTTGCCGAGAGTTAATGTTCCTGCTATGTTTGTTTCTTCGCCTTAAAAATGTGGAGTGTCTAAAAATACGCAAAGGTCATGCCAAATTTTTTCCAGAATTTAAGCTATGTTCGTTTGTTTAATATGTTCAATTATTCAAGTTTTTATAAAATTAAAACCTTATTCTAATTTCATTGAATAGGTGTTATATACTACGCGCAAGAGCATTTGCTTACTTCTCCTTCTTCTGTGCTGTTCGCGCTAGCTGACCATCCAGTACTCATCAGGTTGGTATTTAAAATGTTTCAATTTATTTTTGTTTTTCTATTAAACAATGGAAAATCAATTCAAACATAGAATTACCTGTCTGAGATTTACCTGATAGAGGTATGTCTTAGATAGTCCCTGTTGGGACTGTCCAATGGCCTTTGATCTCACCATCTAGGTTATGAATGAGTTAATAATATACAGTAGTTCAGTGATAATTTCAGCAGCATTACCCTAGTGTTCTTCTAGTGTACATATATATATGTGAATTGAAACGATTCATATATATATATCTACACACTAGGAGAACTGTAGGGTAATGCTGCCGAAATTATCACTGAACTACTGTATATTATTAACTTGTTCCTATGTGAGATCGAAGGTGATTGGATAGGTTTAGGTTGTTAAATCTGTAAATAAAAAAAGAGGAGATCAATGGAACGAGTTCACGACATCTGGTGTGTGTTGAAAAAGGAGATGGAGCGCTCAGTGATGTACAGTGACAGATTGGACATCAAGTACCTAGAAGGGGTCAATAAATTTTGCAAAGTCCTTGTTGACAATCTGAAACCAAGGGATAAGGGATATATTCGATGTCCTTGTGTCGATTGCAAGAACGACTTCAAATACCGAGGTGTGGACAGATTAAGGATCATCTGATTCAGAGGCATACAGATTATAGACCAGAAGATATATGACATGCACATACAATACTCATGGTCAACATTCATACAAGTGTTGATGTGATCGTCGTTGAGATATCAGAATTTCTATTAGCTAATCATGCTCAATATTTGATGGATACTCAAGATGATTCACTAGTTAGATTCAGATGATCTGGAGGACCTTAATGCGATGAGGAAGATGTTGAACAACATTTTTCCAAACAACCCAAAACATTTGAAAATCTGATGCAAGCATCAAAGGAACCGTTGTACAGTGGATGTGATACGCAAAAGCAAAACAAATTGAGCGTTGTCCTAAAACTATTCAATCTGAAGGCGAGACATGGATGGAGTGATGTCAGTTTTACAGATCTTTTACAACTGCTGAAGGATGTACTACCAAAGGACAGTGTGATACCCACAACAACTTATGAGGCAAAGAAGTTAATGTGTCCGATGGGTATGGAATATAAAAAAATACATGCTTGTCCAAATGGGTGTATGTTGTATTGGAAGGAGAATGAATTGGATGACCATTGCTCTGAATGTGGGGAATCACGCTATGTAAAAAAGGGTGACAGAAACCACATAAGCACTAAAGTGGGCTCTCCTGCGAAGGTGTTGTGGTATCTACCGATAATTCCCCGATTCAAACGTTTGTTTGCTGTTCAGAAAGATGTTGAGAACCTCCGATGGCATGCTACCCATAGAAAGGATGATGGTAAATTGAGACATCCAGCCGATTCACCACAATGGAGAAACATTGACAGAATATACCCTCAATTCGGTACAGACCCAAGGAACTTAAGACTTGGTTTATGCACTGATGGGATGAACCCTTATGGCACTTTGAGCAGTATACACAGTACTTGGCCTGTTTTATTGACAATATACAATCTGCCGCCATGGTTGTGTATGAAACCCAGACATATTCTCCTCTCTCTCTGTTGATATCGGGTCCAAAACAACCGGGAAACAAAATTGATGTGTTTTTGCAACCACTTATTGACGATTTAAATTGTTGTGGAATGAAGGTGCGACGGTGTATGATTCATATGGTATGGAAAACTTCACGCTCCGGGCTATGTTATTTTGTACGATCAATGATTTCCCTGCATACGGTAACCTCTCGGGATACACAATTAAAGGAGCTCTAGCGTGCCCTATATGTGGAGATAGAACTTGCAGTATACGGTTAAAACACAGTGGAAAAAATGTGTACATGGGCCATCGGAAATTCCTCCCTAAAGGGCACAAATACCGTAAGATGACAAAAGAGTTTGATGGAAAAACGGATCATGCAGTCGCTCGACCACCACTATCTGCTGCTGAGACTTACAATCAGTTGAAGAATGTTGTGAACAACTTCGGTCCACCAATTAAAGCCACTGAAAAGAGCATCTGGAAGAAAAAATCAATATTTTGGGAACTTGAATATTGGCAACATTTAGAGGTGAGACATTGCATTGATGCTATGCACGTGGAGAAAAATTGGTGAAAGTGTATCTGCGACACTACTAAACGTGAAAGGAAAGACAAAAGACCATTTAAAGGGTAGAAAAGATCAGGTTGAATTGGGTATACGAGAAGAACTCGCGCCACAACAAAGAGGGAAAAGAACATTCTTGCCTCCCGCTTGTCATACATTATCCAAAGAAGAGAAAATAAGTTTTTGTAGTTCTCTTCGTCATATTAAAGTGCCATCCGGTTACTCATCGAACATATCAAGTTTGGTATCAATGTCTGATCTTAAATTGGTAGGGATGAAGTCTCACGACTATCATGTGCTGATGCAGCACTTACTTCCGGTTGCTCTCCGTGGAATCCTTCCAGCTGATGTCAGGAAAACTATTACAAATTTATGTGTTTTCTTCAAAGGAATTTCGTGTAAAGTGCTTGATGTGGAGACGCTGGATAAACTACAGAATGACCTTGTGATCACCATGTGTCAGTTGGAAATGTATTTTCCTCCTTCGTTTTTTGATATTATGGTGCATCTACTTGTTCATCTTGTTAGAGAGATCAAACATTGTGGCCTGTTATACCTTCGATACATGTATCCGTTTGAGAGATATATGGGTATACTGAAAAAGAAAATGAAAAACCGTCGGCGTCCAGAGGGAAGCATAATTGAAGGGACAGTAACAGAGGAAGTAGTTGACTTCTGCACTCATTACTTAGACGGTGTTGATGTTATTGGATTACCGAAAGCAAGACATGATGGCAGGCTTAAAGGGGTTGGTACCTGTGGGAAAAAATTATGCAGAGTTGATATTGATACATTGAACAAGGCACATCTGGTTGTGTTGAATCATTCTGAAGTTCTTGAACCGTATTTCGATGCACACCTAGCCTACCTCAAAACAAAACACCCAACGATGAGTAATGCCAAATTAAAAAAAGAGCAGAATGCAACATTTGTTAAGTGGTTCAGACAGAAGGTGTTGTATGAAGATTCAGGGAACGTGGATGAAATGATCCAGTTGCTGGCACTTGGTCCAAATCTCGATGTGTTGTCTTATGAAGGATATGATGTAAATGGATTTTCTTTTTACACTGCACGTCAAGATTGTAAATCGACAAACCAGAACAGTGGCGTGCATCTTATCGCTTCACAAGACATTTTCACAGGAACAAGTCGTAATACACTGAAGAACGAATATTATGGTGTTATTGAGGATATTTGGGTCTTGAATTACACTAGTTATGAAACTTGCGTATTTTGTTGCAAATGGGTGGACAACAAACAGGGATATCGTGAGGAGGATCATGGTATGAAGCTAGTTGATTTAACGACAGCGGCTCCTACTGATGAACCCTTTATTGTTGCGTCAAAGGCAAAACAAGTATTCTACTGTCGTGATCAGTCTAATCCCAGATGGTCTATTGTAATGCAGAGTAAAAGATCGATAGTTGGGATTGATAATATTGTTGATGAGGATGAATACGACTGTGAAGATGAAACAGATGTACCTATTCGGTTTGCCGATGGAGGTAGATAATGTAACTAATTTTGAATATCGAAGGTCCGACCACAATGAAGGATTGTGGATTGAACGATGAAATGTTATTTTGTAAGTTTGGTTGACAATATTATATTATTTCATTTTTGTCATGTTTCAATATTTGATTCAGTAGATGTTCGTATTAACCTTGTTAATTGTTGATTATTTTTCAGATTATGGATCCTGACGATAGAGACGAAGAGGACTTACTGTTGGGGTTGGATGATATCGACGATGACGTCCCTACTGAAGAACCACCAGTCGCATCTACTTCGCAGAACCCTCGGAAGGGACGTGGACCGACCCGTGGGTTGAAGGAGAAGAAAAATTCTCCCATCGATTTGATCTGGGACAAGTACCTCCGACATCGTGGTGGGTCGAAGCAGCAGTTTGCTTCCTACTTGGGATTGATGGTAAAATCCCATTGCTCGATTAATAAGGATTGGAAAGATCAAGAAAAGGCAGACAAAGACATCATCTGGCAGATGTGGTGCGAGAAGTACAAAGTCGCGGATGAGCTTTCGGACGAAGATTGAATCACTTCTAGCGACATCACTGCGACAGTTCAAGCATCGGTTGGTAGATGGCTGGATTAACAAACCGGGCTCCAAGAGGTCACCACCGTGGGTAGTGTATGATGGTATGATCACGGAGGAGGAGTGGAAGATATTCTACGACTATCGCCAGACTGAAGAGTTTAAGGTACTTTTACAATTATTCTTTCTTAATTATTTAAGGAATAAAATTTAACAAATATTTTTTTTATTATGTATAACTTACAAATATACAAATTTTGTAAAGATGAAACAAGAACAAGCGAGACGTAACCGGGCGAAGAATATCTACAAGCACTACATGGGGCGAGCTGGATACACGGGGCGGTTGGAGAAGTGGAAGAGCGAGGGCTTACTGACGAAAACTAATGAAGATGGCACTCAGTCAGTTATTGATGATGTTGATGATGCAAGTAGGGTGCAAACATTTATGCTGGGTCGCATGAAGAAAAATGACGAGGGAGTATATGTGTTCCCGCAGAGCGAGACTGCTGAGTTGGCGTCCAAGATTGTAAGTATATATATTTAAAAGTTGTTGTTTACTAATTAGTAAGTTCATTTCTAATATTTTTGTTAATTTAAATAGTCTGGCTCGACTGAGCGATGGGAGATGGTTCCGTCCCTCCGTCTCAGGATGATCCACTGAATAAGGCCCTTGGGCAAAAGGATCATCCAGGGCGAGTGCGGGGGCTTGGAGGGGAAGTTCACCAAAAAGACGTGTTTTCCTACGTCTCGATCGAGAGTACCACAGGCTGAAATGATAGAGAGAATGTGGATGAACGGGTGCATGACCGGTTGGAGGAGTCGGAGAGACGTCACGCTGAGTCGGAAGACGCACGAGTGAGGAGAGCTGAAAAACCACGCTGAGGAGCGTCAAGCCTACGAGGAGCGCCTGCGAAGACTTGAGGCTTTAGTATTGGGCCAGGTGCATGCTCTTACACCGACACCTACTCCTACTCCCTACACCGGTGTCTACTCCTACCGCGACGGCGGATACATCGATAGTGGCCGTGTCTCCTACACCGGCACCTACTGCTAGACCGACGTCTGCTCCTACCACGACGGCGGATACTGTCGATGATCCTACACCGACGTCTGCTCCTACCACGACGGCGGATACTCTGATGGTCGATCATCCTGCACCTTCTTCTCCTACCAGAGACACATTTCCTTATCAAAACCTTTCGGTTTGTTCTTTTTTCCTCCTTAGTTATTTTAACATTACTTTTAAAACAATATAATTTTATTAGCTTGGTTACTGTTGTGAGTTGATGTAGGTGGCTAAATCATGTCATTTGTTTCAAGTGTTGGATTGTGGGACTGTTCATGTTGCATTCGGTCGGGTTTTACAGACCGGACCTGATAAGTGTCTAAATGAGCATGTTTTATAGGTGTATTTCATATATAATATTAGCACTTTTCTTGCTCATTTCTCCACTTCGGTTAGTTTTCCTCTAGTTTATGTTTTATTGTTATCTCACAAATTTATTGGTTTAACATGAGGAAAACCAAGCTGTAAGTAAAGTAGGCAAAGAGACGAACGCATTGACGCAAACGGCTCAGAAAACGGACTTATAACGAAGAATGTAGAGCCGGTTGAAGATTGTTATATATATGTATATAATATACATAATATCGCATGAGAAGGCTGAGACGTCCGCGAGTGGGCATGCAACCGCCCATAAGGGGGGCGGACACCACACACAAGACCGCCTGGCGGTCAATGTGGCGGACGGTGGAGGAGGCTACCGCCTCTTAAGTGGCGGACAAGAGAGTAGCAACCGCGAGGCGGACACAATAGGAGAGGACCGCCCCGTAGCTGGCGGTAGAGGAGGCGGACGGCAAGGGGAGACCGCCACTTATCAGGCGGTCAAGGAGGCGGTTGTGAAGGCGCCCCGGATTCCTTCTGCGCCCGTCGTCTCTGCAACTTGGCTCCGCCGACTGTCTGCAACTCGTCCACTGCCATATCTATCTACTACTCGCCTACCTTAATTCACGCGGCTGTGTTCAGCTGTCTGTCCCCTGCAATCAATGAGAGCAATCAACAAGCTCAATCTTCCACCGCCTCACGCGTCTGTCTATCTTCTCTGCTTTCTTCTTCTTTTCTTTCTAAAAAGCCACGCTTCTGCTCAAAAAATAAGAAGTCCCTTCCACGAGAAACACTACCGATCCATTATCCCTTCCTCCCGTCTTCTCCATTTTATTTTCTCTTCATTCCACAAAATCCACCTCTAGCCTACGTATACAAAATAGCTGAGCGAGACGGAGTGATTACGGATGATTTCTATCATTCTTGTTTCTGTTATTCTATTTAATATGTAGGCTAGTTTACGTACGCTCTGGGAATGGTTATTATATGTTTGTATTAATTATGCTATATTTTTACTGGTTTATTTATATACAGTTTGTTACGCTTAAAGGTTATCTCGCACCTTTTAATAAATGTCATGAGTTTATTAAATTGCTTTCCTAAGTCTATTTTGATCAGACCAGGTGATAATAGACAGGTTAATTAAGGCGTAAATGGAGGAAACTTGTTATGATTTAATAAGTTAGTATTCAGTTGCAAATGTAATTCCTCAATACTCCTCCGCCGTTCGCAGGCTTTTGCTTGAACCTTGATTAGAACCTTGCATTACAGGTGAACGAGTTCTTATGAGGCTATGACTTAGTCCTTAAGATAATTACAGGAACCTTGCCAAATTATTAAACCAGTAGAGATAGCTTAATTATGCAGATTATATTAACCTGACCCAGAGTTCCATTTTATTTATCTGTCAACTTAGTTTATTTTATTCTTTCTTTTTATTTATTTTACAAGTCAATTAATCCACCCCCCTCTTGTGACACGCTTAGGTACTATAATATATATTAGTCCACGGTTCGACATCCGGTTGCTTACATTTTCACTATACTACTGCGACCGGGATTTATTTGCAGCCCGACGGATATTTTGGGTTTTAATTTCTTTTCTTTATTTTAATTACACCACTTAAACCACTCAGATTATAACGTCTGCAAAATGGCGCCGTTGCCGGGGACTAGTTTATTCTAGTCCCTAAGCCCCGGATTATTCACTTGTATTATTAGAATATTTTGTTATATTATTTTTGTTTGTTGTTTATATTTATTATCTTTTATATTTTGTTTATATTATTATTATGTTTGTTTCTAATCATTTTATTTTCTAATCTTTTTCAGTAGTTTTGTTTTATACAGAAAAACACACAAAAAAAATCTCTGTACGTGGCAAATGGAAGAAGCGTTTGAATTTTGGCAGGATTTATACTGCTCCGAATGTGGGGGAGCTCATGATTTTGAGGATTGTCTCATAGTCCAAGAGCAACTCTGGTTAGAAGATCAACCAGACTACCTGGAGAATCGCTCAACTACTAGAACAATCAATGAGCGAAACAGTTCAAGAGGTAGAACACCCCACTACAAACGAGCCACTCATAGAAACCCCCTCCCTCTAAATTCAATTACCGCTATTTTCCCTCCTTCTCTATAATATACCCAGACAATGAGGATACTTTTATCCTCGAAAATGAAGAGAAGGAATTGCCATCACCTCCCGCCAATATATCCAAACAAAACGCCATATCACCTTTAAAGAATTAACTTTCTCTGAAGATGATATTGAACAGCGTTCTTTCTGTAAGCCTCAACAACAAGAGGAGGATTTTTACATCCTCCAATTTGAGGAAGAAAAATCTGCACCCGCCGGGTCTTCTGTTAGAACTACGTTCCCGGCAATACCTCCTCAAACACCAGATTTTGTGGAGAATTAATTTTCTTATTTTATATGCCGGGGTAACGTTTTGTTTTGATCCAGGATAACGAGCAGGCGTCTAGCCAAAGACGTTAAATAAGGGCAGCTTCCCGGGAGGCAACCCGAGTGTACTTTTATTTTATTTTTGCTTTTATGTCTTTTTAATTTTCAGGTTCTCTTAAAATTTTATTTTTGCTAACTTTTAACCCCGTTTTCAGTATGGTTGCTTCTAGTGTCTTATGCAGGTGCAGGTCCACCTCCATGGGACACCGCAACCAGCTACGCTACTGAGGCTGAAGCTCAAGTGTGGGGGAACTCCTATAAACGCAAGCAAAAATAAAATCAGGGGAGTACCAGTTTCTTTAATTATGTTTTTATTTAAATAAAAACTGCAGAGGAGCGTTTATGTGCTTAAATGTTTATTTGTGATCTTTGTGTTATCTCTATTTTATCTACTTGCCGAAAAGGTCTTCTGAAACCTTCCCTTGTTTTTTCTGGTGAACAATGAGGACATGTTCAATTTAAGTGTGGGGGAGTGTGCCCTTTTCGGTGACATTTTGTGCTTAAATGTTTAATCTCTCTCCTTATCTTTCGTTTGTCCAATTCAATATTATGGACCCTGTATATGTGGGTTGTTCTCTTTAAGAATAAATACTGTTATGAATTGTGGGATAAAGGTACAAATTTTAAAAATTTTGATTACTTTTGAGGAGCATTTTATATGCGGTGTGACCAAAAATCTGCAAATGGTTGGATTTTATTGCTCAGGTTTTCTTTCTGTCTTCTCTCTTAGGGATTGCTAAGGGGTGCTTCTCTGTTAAAAAAAGAAGAAAAAATAATAAGGGACTAGCGAGACACCATTGGTAACCAACGAAAGAGAGTTGAGTGTTCTTAAAATACAAAGGCGTGATGCCTACATTTTCTCATCCCTTATGCAAAAGTGAAACAAATGCATAAATCTATTCTTCCTTTTGTTTTCTCCTCAATGCCCATTCTTGAGAGAAGTTGGCCGTGGTAAAAGTTCTCAGAGTCACCTAAAAAGAAACATTGAAGTACCCTGGATCATACCCCGAAACTCTATATTTTATTTTTACCCTGAGCACACCTATGCCACCAGCAGTTAATTTTTCACACTCCTCAATAAGTTAAAAAGATCATGTTTATCCTACCCTTCATAATAATATTTGTTAGTATTGAGCATTCCCTACTTGGGTACGTAGTTTTGCTTGAGGACAAGCAAAAAGATAAGTGTGGGGTGTGATAAGTGTCTAAATGAGCATGTTTTATAGGTGTATTTCATATATAATATTAGCACTTTTCTTGCTCATTTCTCCACTTCGGTTAGTTTTCCTCTAGTTTATGTTTATTGTTTATCTCACAAATTTATTGGTTTAAACATGAGGAAAACCAAGCTGTAAGTAAAGTAGGCAAAGAGACGAACGCATTGACGCAAACGGCTCAGAAAATGGACTTATAACGAAGAATGTAGAGCCGGTTGAAGATTGTTATATATATATATATATGTATATAATATACATAATATCGCATGAGAAGGCTGAGACGTCCGCGAGTGGGCATGCAACCGCCCATAAGGGGGGCAGACACCACACACAAGACCGCCTGGCGTCAATGTGGCGGACGGTGAGGAGGCTACCGCCTCTTAAGTGGCGGACAAGAGAGTAGCAACCGCGAGGCGGACACAATAGAGAGGACCACACCCCGTAGCTGGCGGTAGAGGAGGCGGACGGCAAGGGGAGACCGCCTTATGAGGGGGTCAAGGAGGCGGTTGTGAAGGCGCCCCGGATTCCTTCTGCGCCCGTCGTCTCTGCAACTTGGCTCCGCCGACTGTCTGCAACTCGTCCACTGCCATATCTATCTACTCCGCCTACCTTAATTCACGCGGCTGTGTTCAGTCTGTCCCCTCCCCTGCAATCAATGAGAGCAATCAACGAGCTCAATCTTCCACCGCCTCACGCGTCTGTCTATCTTCTCTGCTTTCTTTCTTCTTCTTTTCTTCTATAAAGCCACGAACTTCTGCTCAAAAAATAAGAAGTCCCTTCCACGAGAAACACTACCGATCCATTATCCCTTCCTCCCGTCCTTCTTCTCCATTTTATTTTCTCTTCATTCCACAAAATCCACCTCTAGCCTACGTATACAAAATAGCAGAGCGAGACGGAGTGATTACGGATGATTTCTATCATTCTTGTTTCTGTTATTCTATTTAATATGTTAGGCTAGTTTACGTACGCTCTGGGAATGGTTATTATATGTTTGTATTAATTATGCTATATTTTTACTGGTTTATTTTATATACAGTTTGTTACGCTTAAAGGTTATCTCGCACCTTTTTAATAATGTCATGAGTTTATTAAATTGCTTTCCTAAGTCTATTTTGATCAGACCAGGTGATAAATAGACAGGTTAATTAAGGCGTAAAACTGGAGGAAACTTGTTATGATTTAATAAGTTAGTATTCAGTTGCAAATGTAATTCCTCAATACTCCTCTGCCGTTCGCAGGCTTTTACTTGAACCTTGATTAGAACCTTGCATTACAGGTGAACGAGTTCTTATGAGGCTATGACTTAGTCCTTAAGATAATTACAGGAACCTTGCCAAATTATTAAACCAGTAGAGATAGCTTAATTATGCAGATTATATTAACCTGACCCAGAGTTCCATTCTATTTATCTGTCAACTTAGTTTATTTTATTCTTTCTTTTTATTTATTTTACAAGTCAATTAATCCACCCCCCTCTTGTGACACGCTTAGGTACTATAATATATATATTAGTCCCACGGTTCGACATCCGGTTGCTTACATTTCACTATACTACTGCGACCGGGATTTATTTGCAGCCCGACGGATATTTTGGGTTTTAATTTCTTTTCTTTAATTTTAATTTACAACCACTTAAACCCACCAATTATAAAAGTTAATTACACCACTTAAACCACTCAGATTATAACGTCTGCAAAATGGCGCCGTTGCCGGGGACTAGTTTATTCTAGTCCCTAAGCCCGGATTATTCACTTGTATTATTAGAATATTTTGTTATATTATTTTTGTTTGTTGTTTATATTATTATCTTTTATATTTTGTTTATATTATTATTATGTTTGTTTCTAATCATTTTATTTTCTAATCTTTTTCAGTAGTTGTTTTTATACAAAAAAACACAAAAAAAAAATCTCTGTACGTGGCAATGGAAGAAGCGTTTGAATTTTGGCAGGATTTATACTGCTCGAATGTGGGGGAGCTCATGATTTTGAGGATTGTCTCATAGTCAAGAGCAACTCTGGTTAGAAGATCAACCAGACTACCTGGAGAGAATCGCTCAACTACTAGAGCAATCAATGAGCGAAACAGTTCAAGAGGTAGAACACCCCACTACAACGAGCCACTCATAGAAACCCCTCCCTCTAAATTCAATTACCGCTATTTTCCCTCCTTCTCTATAATATACCCAGACAATGAGGATACTTTTATCCTCGAAAATGAAGAGAAGGAATTGCCATCACCTCCCGCCAATATATCCAAACAAAACGCCAATATCACCTTTAAAGAATTAACTTTCTCTGAAGATGATATTGACAGCGTTCTTTCTGTAAGCCTCACCTACAAGAGGAGGATTTTACATCCTCCAATTTGAGGAAGAAAAATCTGCACCGCCGGGTCTTCTGTTAGAACTACGTTCCCGGCAATACCTCCTCAAACACCAGATTTTGTGGAGTATTAATTTTCTTATTTTATATGCCGAGGTAACGTTTTGTTTTGATCCAGGATAACGAGCAGGCGTCTAGCCAAAGACGTTAAATAAGGGCAGCTTCCCGGGAGGCAACCCGGTGTACTTTTATTTTATTTTGCTTTTATGCTCTTTTAATTTTCAGGTTCTCTTAAAATTTATTTTTGCTAACTTTTAACCCCGTTTTCAGTATGGTTGCTTCTAGTGTCTTATGCAGGTGCACCTCCATGTGGACACCGCAACCAAGCTACGCTACTTGAGGCTGAAGCTCAAGTGTGGGGGAACTCCTATAAACGCAAGCAAAATAAAATCAGGGGAGTACCAGTTTCTTTAATTTGTTTTATTTAAATAAAAACTGCAGAGGAGCGTTTATGTGCTTAATGTTTATTTGTGATCTTTGTGTTATCTCTATTTTATCTACTTACCGAAAAGGTCTTCTGAAACCTTCCCTTGTTTTTCTGGTGAACAATGAGGACATTGTTCAATTTAAGTGTGGGGGAGTGTGCCCTTTTCGGTGACATTTTGTGCTTAAATGTTTAATCTCTCTCCTTATCATTCGTTTGTCCAATTCAATATTATGGACCCTTTATATGTGGGTTGTTCTCTTTAAGAATAAATATGTTATGAATTGTAGGATAAAGGTAAATTTTAAAATTTTGATTACTTTTGAGGAGCATTTTATATGCGGTGTGACCAAATAATCTGCAAATGGTTGGATTTTATTGCTCAGGGTTTCTTTCTGTCTTCTCTCTTAGGGATTGCTAAGGGGTGCTTCTCTGTTAAAAAAAAAGAAGAAAAAATAATAAGGGACTTGCGAGACACCATTGGTAACCAACAAAGAGAGTTGAGTGTTCTTAAATACAAAGGCGTGATGCCTACATTTTCTCATCCTTATGCAAAAGTGAAACAAATGCATAAATCTATTCTTCCTTTTGTTTTCTCCTCAATGCCCATTCTTGAGAGAAGTTGGCCTGGTAAAAGTTCTCAGAGTCACCTAAAAAGAAACATTGAAGTACCCGGATCATACCCCGAAACTCTATATTTTATTTTTACCCTGAGCACACCTATGCCACCAGCAGTTAATTTTTCACACTCCTCAATAAGTTAAAAAGATCATGTTTATCCTACCCTTCATAATAATATTTGTTAGTATTGAGCATTCCCTACTTGGGTACGTAGTTTTTGCTTGAGGACAAGCAAAAGATAAGTGTGGGGGTGTGATAAGTGTCTAAATGAGCATGTTTTATAGGTGTATTTCATATATAATATTAGCACTTTTCTTGCTCATTTCTCCACTTCGGTTAGTTTTCCTCTAGTTTATGTTTTATTGTTTATCTCACAAATTTATTGGTTTAACATGAGGAAAACCAAGCTGTAAGTAAAGTAGGCAAAGAGACGAAACGCATTGACGCAAACGGCTCAGAAAATGGACTTATAACGAAGAATGTAGAGCCGGTTGAAGATGTTATATATATATATATGTATATAATATACATAATATCGCATGAGAAGGCTGGACGTCCGCGAGGGGGCATGCAACCGCCCATAAGGGGGCGCACCACACAAGCAAGCACAACACACGACAACCGCCTGGCGGTACACACAACCTGGCGGTAGGTGGCGGACGGGGGAGGAGGCTACCGCCTTTAAGTGGCGGACAAGAGAGTAGCAACCGCGAGGCGGACACAATAGGAGAGGACCACCCCGTAGTGGCGTAGAGGGGGCGGACGGCAAGGGAGACCGCCACTTATGAGGCGATCAAGGAGGCGGTTGTGAAGGCGCCCCGGATTCCTTCTGCGCCCGTCGTCTCTGCAACTTGGCTCCGCCGACTGTCTGCAACTCGTCCACTGCCATATCTATCTACTCCGCCTACTTAATTCACGCGGCTGTGTTCAGCTGTCTGTCCCCTGCAATCAATGAGAGCAATCAACGAGCTCAATCTTCCACCGCCTCACGCGTCTGTCTATCTCTCTGCTTTCTTCTTCTCTTCTTCTATAAAGCCACGAGCTCTGCTCAAAAATAAGAAGTCCCTTCCACGAGAAACACTACCGATCCATTATCCCTTCCTCCCGTCTTCTCCATTTTATTTCTCTTCATTCCACAAAATCCACCTCTAGCCTACGTATACAAAATAGCAGAGCGAGACGGAGTGATTACGGATGATTTCTATCATTCTTGTTTCTGTTATTTATTTAATATGTTAGGCTAGTTTACGTACGCTCTGGGAATGGTTATTATATTTTGTATTAATTATGCTATATTTTTACTGGTTTATTTATATACAGTTTGTTACGCTTAAAGGTTATCTCGCACCTTTTTAATAAATGTCATGAGTTTATTAAATTGCTTTCCTAAGTCTATTTTGATCAGACCAGGTGATAAATAGACAGGTTAATTAAGGCGTAAAACTGGAGGATTATGATTTAATAAGTTAGTATTCAGTTGCAAATGTAATTCCTCAATACTCCTCTGCCGTTCGCAGGCTTTTGCTTGAACCTTGATTAGAACCTTGCATTACAGGTGAACGAGTTCTTATGAGGCTATGACTTAGTCCTTAAGATAATTACAGGAACCTTGCCAAATTATTAAACCAGTAGAGATAGCTTAATTATGCAGATTATATTAACCTGACCCAGAGTTCCATTTTTATCTGTCAACTTAGTTTATTTATTCTTTCTTTTTATTTATTTTACAAGTCAATTAATCCACCCCCCTCTTGTGACACGCTTAGGTACTATAATATATATATTAGTCCCACGGTTCGACATCCGGTTGCTTACATTTTCACTATACTACTGCGACCGGGATTTATTTGCAGCCCGACGGATATTTTGGGTTTTAATTTTTTCTTTAATTTTAATTACACCACTTAAACCACTCAGATTATAACGTCTGCAAAATGGCGCCGTTGCCGGGGACTAGTTTATTCTAGTCCCTAAGCCCCGGATTATTCACTTGTATTATTAGAATATTTTGTTTATATTATTTTTGTTGTTGTTGTTTATATTTATTATCTTTTATATTTTGTTTATATTATTATTATGTTTGTTTCTAATCATTTTATTTTCTAATCTTTTTCAGTAGTGTTTTATACAGAAAAAAACACACAAAAAAAAAATCTCTGTACGTGGCAAATGGAAGAAGCGTTTGAATTTTGGCAGGATTTATACTGCTCCGAATGTGGGGGAGCTCATGATTTTGAGGATTGTCTCATAGTCCAAGAGCAACTCTGGTTAGAAGATCAACCAGACTACCTGGAGAGAATCGCTCAACTACTAGAACAATCAATGAGCGAAACAGTTCAAGAGGTAGAACACCCCACTACAAACGAGCCACTCATAGAACCCCTCCCTCTAAATTCAATTACCGCTATTTTCCCTCCTTCTCTATAATATACCCAGACAATGAGGATACTTTTATCCTCGAAATGAAGAGAAGGAATTGCCATCACCTCCCGCCAATATATCCAAACAAAACGCCAATATCACCTTTAAAGAATAACTTTCTCTGAAGATGATATTGAACAGCGTTCTTTCTGTAAGCCTCAACAACAAGAGGAGGATTTTTACATCCTCCAATTTGAGGAAGAAAAATCTGCACCGCCGGGTCTTCTGTTAGAACTACGTTCCCGGCAATACCTCCTCAAACACCAGATTTTGTGGAGAATTAATTTTCTTATTTTATATGCCGGGGTAACGTTTTGTTTTGATCCAGGATAACGAGCAGGCGTCTAGCCAAAGACGTTAAATAAGGGCAGCTTCCCGGGAGGCAACCCGGGTGTACTTTTATTTTATTTTGCTTTTATGCTCTTTTAATTTTCAGGTTCTCTTAAAATTTTATTTTTGCTAACTTTTAACCCCGTTTTCAGTATGGTTGCTTCTAGTGTCTTATGCAGGTGCACCTCCATGTGGACACCGCAACCAAGCTACGCTACTTGAGGCTGAAGCTCAAGTGTGGGGGAACTCCTATAAACGCAAGCAAAAATAAAATCAGGGGAGTACCAGTTTCTTTAATTATGTTTTTATTTAAATAAAAATTGCAGAGGAGCGTTTATGTGCTTAAATGTTTATTTGTGATCTTTGTGTTATCTCTATTTTATCTACTTGCCGAAAAGGTCTTCTGAAACCTTCCCTTGTTTTTCTGGTGAACAATGAGGACATTGTTCAATTTAAGTGTGGGGGAGTGTGCCCTTTTCGGTGACATTTTGTGCTTAAATGTTTAATCTCTCTCCTTATCTTTCGTTTGTCCAATTCAATATTATGGACCCTGTATATGTGGGTTGTTCTCTTTAAGAATAAATACTGTTATGAATTGTGGGATAAAGGTACAAATTTTAAAATTTTGATTACTTTTGAGGAGCATTTTATATGCGGTGTGACCAAATAATCTGCAAATGGTTGGATTTTATTGCTCAGGGTTTCTTTCTGTCTTCTCTCTTAGGGATTGCTAAGGGTGCTTCTCTGTTAAAAAAAAAGAAGAAAAAATAATAAGGGACTAGCGAGACACCATTGGTAACCAACAAAGAGAGTTGAGTGTTCTTAAATACAAAGGTGATGCCTACATTTTCTCATCCTTATGCAAAAGTGAAACAAATGCATAAATCTATTTCTTCCTTTTGTTTTCTCCTCAATGCCCATTCTTGAGAGAAGTTGGCCGTGGTAAAAGTTCTCAGAGTCACCTAAAAGAAACATTGAAGTACCTGGATCATACCCCGAAACTCTATATTTTATTTTTACCCTGAGCACACCTATGCCACCAGCAGTTAATTTTTCACACTCCTCAATAAGATAAAAAGATCATGTTTATCCTACCCTTCATAATAATATTTGTTAGTATTGAGCATTCCCTACTTGGGTACGTAGTTTTGCTTGAGGACAAGCAAAAAGATAAGTGTGGGGGTGTGATAAGTGTCTAAATGAGCATGTTTTATAGGTGTATTTCATATATAATATTAGCACTTTTCTTGCTCATTTCTCCACTTCGGTTAGTTTTCCTCTAGTTTATGTTTTATTGTTTATCTCACAAATTTATTGGTTTAACATGAGGAAAACCAAGCTGTAAGTAAAGTAGGCAAAGAGACGAACGCATGACGCAAACGGCTCAGAAAACGGACTTATAACGAAGAATGTAGAGCCGGTTGAAGATTGTTATATATATATATATATGTATATAATATACATAATATCGCATGAGAGGCTGAGACGTCCGCGAGTGGGCATGCAACCGCCCATAAGGGGGGCAGACACCACACACAAGACCGCCTGGCGGTCAATGTGGCGGACGGTGGAGGAGGTACCGCCTCTTAAGTGGCGGACAAAGAGAGCAACCGCGAGGCGGACACAATAGGAGAGGACCACCCCGTAGCTGGCGGTAGAGGAGGCGGACGGCAAGGGGAGACCGCCACTTATGAGGCGATCAAGGAGGCGGTTGTGAAGGCGCCGGATTCCTTCTGCGCCCGTCGTCTTGCAACTTGGCTCGCCGACTGTCTGCAACTCGTCCACTGTCATATCTATTCTACTCCGCCTACCTTAATTCACGGCTGTGTTCAGCTGTCTGTCCCCTGCAATCAATGAGAGCAATCAACGAGCTCAATCTCCCACCGCCTCACGCGTCTGTCTATCTTCTCTGCTTTCTTCTTCTTTTCTTCTATAAAAGCCACGAGCTTCTGCAAAAAAATAAGAAGTCCCTTCCACGAGAAACACACCGATCCATTATCCCTTCCTCCCGTCTTCTCCATTTTATTTTCTCTTCATTCCACAAAATCCACCTCTAGCCTACGTATACAAAATAGCAGAGCGAGACGGAGTGATTACGGATGATTTCTATCATTCTTGTTTCTGTTATTCTATTTAATATGTTAGGCTAGTTTACGTACGCTCTGGAATGGTTATTATATGTTTATTAATATGCTATATTTTTACTGGTTTATTTATATACAGTTTGTTACGCTTAAAGGTTATCTCGCACCTTTTAATAATGTCATGAGTTTATTAAATTGCTTTCCTAAGTCTATTTTGATCAGACCAGGTGATAAATAGACAGGTTAATTAAGGCGTAAAACTGGAGGAAACTTGTTATGATTTAATAAGTTAGTATTCAGTTGCAAATGTAATTCCTCAATACTCCTCTGCCGTTCGCAGGCTTTTTGCTTGAACCTTGATTAGAACCTTGCATTACAGGTGAACGAGTTCTTATGAGGCTATGACTTAGTCCTTAAGATAATTACAGGAACCTTGCCAAATTATTAAACCAGTAGAGATAGCTTAATTATGCAGATTATATTAACCTGACCCAGAGTTCCATTTTATTTATCTGTCAACTTAGTTTATTTTATTCTTTTTTATTTATTTTACAAGTCAATTAATCCACCCCCCTCTTGTGACACGCTTAGGTACTATAATATATATATTAGTCCCACGGTTCGACATCCGGTTGCTTACATTTTCACTATACTACTGCGACCGGGATTTATTTGCAGCCCGACGGATATTTGGGTTTTAATTTCTTTTCTTTAATTTTAATTACACCACTTAAACCACTCAGATTATAACGTCTGCAGGACCGAACACTGTAGTACATTTCAAGCCCATCCCACCCTCTCCACGCTCGGTGATGGTAGACGATATTGTGAAAGGTCATGAGGACTCTCCCCTTCCGTTGGAGTGGAATCAGTGGGAGTAAAATAGTTCAAGCAAAATCTTCAGTTGTTCCATGGCCAATTCTCTCATTGATGTCAGTAGTGACAAGGTAAACTATTTAATTACATGTTTACTGTTTAGTTTTTACTTGACTGTGACTGATATGTTTATTATTCAATTTTGTATACTATTAGATTGATAAGGAATTAAGACCGGTTAAGAAGAGGAAAGTGGATAAGGGGAAGGAAGTTGTGAAATCAAATGAGGAGAGTCAGAGTGTGAGAAAGGAGTGGTCAAACCTTTCGATATGACTCCTAGGAGATCCCCCATTCTGACACCCAAGTATCTGAAGATGTTGACCTCCCATCAAAAAATGCTGTATGACTTTTTCATGACGAAGCCGCAGTCTGTCACCAATTTCAACATGAAAGTGTCTAAGCATGTTTTCCACTCCCCCGATCCCAGAGATCTGATGATTACCGTGAGCGATCTTAGAGAATTTTTGATGGGAGACCTGCTTAACATCTCTGTGATTCAGGCCTATTGTGTGTAAGTATCTTTTAAATTATTAAATTATCTTTCATTTTTTTAAGCTATTAACATATCTTATGAAAAAATGTTGTTTAGGTGTTTGACTACTAGACTGATATCGAACAAGAGATTATCTTCCATCTCTTTCTTGTGCCCACAATTGATGTCAGCAAGTCAGGCCGCATTGGATGCGCAAGGATGTGCACAGCACGTGAGGCAGGATTTTGTGCTGCAGTGCGAAGAAGAAGCAAATATTTGCTGATCCCATATCATCAGATGTAAGTACACAATAACTGGAATTTTTCGCTTCCTAATTGTGATAATTAAAAATATTGTTCTACAAAACATTCTTTGTTTTATTTGTTGCAGCAATCATTGGATGTTGATGGTGTTGTGTATCGACCCCTCATTTTGTTGATACTAGACCCATTGGGCGGCCCTGATGACCTTCGAGAGATCGTTGTAGAGAAATATTTGAAGGAGTGAGTATTCAAAAATTTTAATGCATTCTGTATTTATTTTAAGCTTGTCCTAGATTATTGACAATAAATGGCTTCATTTTAAAATGTTGTATTTATGCAGGGGTCATAAGCTTGGTTTGGGTGATGCGAAGAAACCATTCTCCATCTTGGACTTCCATACATACGTGTAAGTAATCATTTAATTATGCATTTTGTATTAAAGTTAAACGTTTAATTTTTTGATCTATCTAAATGGTATCATGATGGTGTGATTGTAATCCAGCCTGATTGAAGTTGTGGGTATGATGATTGTACATGTCTCATGTACAAAATATTATTATGATGATAAAGGTGTAGGACATCACATTCACATGAGATTGGTATATTAATTGCGGACACGAGATTGTACAAATATGACAATTGCTGATGAACAAGGTAAACATACCAATCAAAGTTTAGTTAAAGTTATTGCATTTGAAATAAAATTGTGTACTAATGATGATCAGTTTCTTTTTATGGACAAATCGTTCTTTTCACAAAAGCAGGGAGCACGTATTCCAAAATGGATCTCGACTTTGTAAGAGATCATCTATCGCAGTTTTGGTGTAAAAATTACTTGAGTGTTACTTAGATCTTATCCTAGTGTAGTTAGACTTAGACTTTTGTTTTTACTGAAACAACGTATACTCTCAAAGTTTGTAAAAGTTCAACTCTCTCTTATTTTTGAAAGTTTGAATGGGTTTGTTTGCAATTCGTTTTCAATGTTGCAATTCAAACTGGCAACTTTGGTTTATGGTCATATAGTGTGGTTGGTTATCAAAGGGCCAATACCAGTTGGATGCCCTGTACAGGTTGTATATGCGATTGTAAATTGTGGAAAACATGTGGGTAGAGGCTTAAAAAACAAAAAAAAAAAAAAAAAAGAAAAAAAACCACGGTTACTTGAAAACCGTGGTTTAAAATTCAGTGGAACGACATTTTAAACCACGGTTTTCTACAGAACCGTCGTATAAAAGTGTCATATACCACGGTTTACAGAGGAACCGTCGTTAAAATCCTTATATACCACGGTTATAAAGCCAAACCGTGGTATAAAAATCGGTCTGATCCGCGACAAAAACGACTTTAAACGACGATCATATAGCAACCGTGGTTTATAATCGCGCTTTTAAATGACGGTTTTAAACCGTGGTTATAGGCATTTTCGAATATACGACGCGCGTATTAACCACAGTTCCAAACCGTGGTATATAGGCTTTTTAACCGTGGTTAAAAACATTTTCTGCACTAGTGGCAGTTCACTAGGGAGGTTAACAAATGTTCTACCCGATGTGTATAAGGACCAGCGCATCTTGGAGTATAATAGGCTTCGCCAGGGCACGATATGAGTGTGGAGGAGTATGTTCGTAAGTTCATCAGCTTGTCGAAGTTTGCACCTGAGCCGGACGAGCATAGGAAGTCCAGGAAGTTTGAGAGCGGCTTGAGGCCGGATATTCGCTCTGCTGTGACGCCGCTGCGTCACAAGACCTTTAGGGACATTGCTGATGTCGCCCTGTTGGTAGAGGCTGATCTGAAGGGCCACCAGTCTGGAGGGAAGGACCAGAAGAGGAAGCAGAGGTCCGACAAGAGTGATAGGAGAGATCAGTCTGCTTCTCAGAAGAAGCAGTCTACTGGAGACCGAGCAGGAGACCGCTCTGGAGACCGTTCGAGAGATAGAGGTGGTTCGTCTTTGTCAGCTCCTGCTCCGAAGTGTCGGGTCTGCGGCAAGTTTCACAGAGGGCAGGACTGCTACAGGAAGTCCGGAGCCTGCTTCAATGTGGATCCTTGGAGCATAGGATAGCTGACTGTCCTCAGGCGAGAGAGCAGAGGTAGCTCTGGAGGTTGGGCTGGTGAGTCTACCTTAGGGTCAGAGATCGAGACCGGGCTGATCAGAAGAAGCCCCAGGGCCAGGCCAGAGTGTACGCGATGGCTGGAGAGAGAGACCGATCGACTGACAGAGTTGTCACAGGTATTCTCCAGCTGTCTTCTCGTTCTGTTTTCTGCTTGTTTGACTCTTGAGCCACCCACTCCTTTATTTCTGCTTAGTTGGTGGGTGAGCTCGGTTTGCCTGTTGTGCCTCTAGGTGTTGAGTTGTGTGTGCATAGTCCATTAGTTAGGGACTCTTCTATGCTTCTGAATTCTGTTTGTAGAGATAGTCCTGTGTTAGTCAGAGATAGGACTCTGTGTGCTAACCTCATCCCGATGGAGATGACAAATTTGATGTGATTCTGGGCATGGACTGGCTTGCTGCGCACCATGCCCACATTGACTGTGCTGCTTCGAGAGTCACTTTTGAGGAGCCGGGTCAGCCCCGCCTAGTTGTAGCAGGGAATGGACTCCCGTGCTCGTCGACAGTTATATCAGCTATGCAGGCGTTTCGCTTTCTGAGGAAAGGATGCCAGGGATATCTATGCTACATCCCTGAGGTTCGCAAGGACACGAAGTTGGAGGAGATTCCAGTAGTCAGAGACTTCCCCGACGCGTTCCAGGATGACGTACCTGGGCTTCCCCCTGTCAGAGAGTGGAGTTCTCAATCGAGCTCGCACCTGAGACTCAGCCCATTTCTAAGGCCCCATACCACATGGCGCCTGCTGAGCTCAAGAAATTGAAGGTTCAGTTGCAGGAGTGCTGGATAAGGGCTTCATCCGCCCTAGTGTGTCACCTTGGGGAGCGCCAGTGTTATTTGTCAAGAAGAAGGACGGTAGTATGCGTTTGTGCATAGACTACAGGGAGCTCAACAAGGTTACCGCTAAGAATAAGTATCCTCTCCCGCGCATTGATGACTTGTTCGACCAGTTAGCAGGAGCTAAGGTGTTTTTGAAGATCGATCTGAGGTCGGGTTATCATCAGCTGAGGATTAAGGCAGACGACGTGCCTAAGTCTGCCTTCAGGACTCGTTATGGACATTACGAGTTCCTAGTGATGCCATTCGGGCTGACGAATGCGCCTTCTGTGTTTATGGATTATGAACCGGGTGTTCAAGCCGTTTCTGGACCAGTTCATCGTAGTATTCATTGATGACATCTTGGTGTATTCCAAGAGTGCTGAGGAGCATGAGGAGCATTTGAGAACTGTTCTCCAGACTCTGAGGAAGAAGGAGCTGTACGCGAAGCTGAAGAAGTGTGATTTCTGGTTGGAGCAGGTGGTGTTCTTGGGACATGTTGTCTCCAAGGATGGTATCTCCGTGGATCCGAAGAAGATTTGAGCTATTACTGAGTGGGCCAGGCCCACTAATGTTGGAGAGATTCATAGCTTCCTTGGACTAGCGGGCTATTATCGTAAGTTTGTGGAGGGCTTCTCCAAGTTGGTGATTCCGTTGACTTGTCTACTACAGAAGGATGTGAAGTTCGAGTGGAGCGAGGCCTGTGAGCAGTGTTTTCTGGAGCTGAAGAAGAGGTTGACGTCTGCGCCGATTATGACTCTTCCAGAGGGGACTGAGGGTATGGAGGTGTTCTGTGATGCGTCCCATAAGGGACTTGGGTGTGTGCTGATGCAGCACGGGAAGGTGGTTGCATATGGCCCCGTCAGCTTAAGCCATACGAGAAAAACTATCCGACCCACGACCTGGAGTTAGCTGTTGTGGTGTTTGCGTTGAAAATTTGGAGGCACTATCTCTATGGAGCAGCGTGCAAGGTGTATACGGACCATAAGAGTCTCAAGTATCTGTTCACTCAGAAGGAGTTGAACTTGAGGTAGAGGAGGTGGCTAGAGTTGCTACATGATTATGATCTGGAGATCCTCTACCATCCTGGTAGGGTGAATGTGGTTGCTGATGCGCTCAGTAGGAGGGTCCGTCTGGGGCCGTTTGTGCCTTGTCTGGTGTGCAGAGGTCTGCCCTCGAGTTGCAGCGTATGGGTATCTGGGTCGTCCGTCCAGAGAGGTCTGGGGTATTAGCAGCGTTGCAGATTCAGCCTACCTTGATCGACCGGATCAAGGCCAGTCAGGAGCTCGACGCTGGGTTGAGTAAGATCAGGGATGGGATTACTTCCGGTCAGGAGTCTGAGTTCCGGGTTTCAGAGGATGGCTGCCTGAGGTTCAGAGACCGTGTTTATGTGCCTGCAGACGACGCTTTGAGGCGAGAGATTATGCAGGAGGGCCCATGGAGCCCCGTACTCGGTACACCCAGGAGGTGTGAAGATGTACCGGGACCTTCGTGAGACATTCTGGTGGAACAACATGAAGAGGATATTTCAGAATTTGTATCCAGATGTCGGACCTGCCAACAGGTTAAAGCCGAGCATCAGAGACAGCTGGTTTGCTTCAGCCTCTTCCCGTTCCGGAGTGGAAGTGGGAGAGCGTCGGTATGGATTTTGTCATGGACTGCCTAAGACTCCGAGGGGTTTTGATGCGGTTTAGGTAATTGTGGACAGGCTCACAAAGAGCGCTCATTTCTTACCAGTCAGGAAGACCTTCAGTTTGCATCGCTTGGCTCAGTTGTATATGGATGAGATAGTGCGTCTGCATGGAGTTCCTGCTTCTATTGTGTCTGACAGAGATCCGCGCTTTGTATCCAGATTCTGGCAGAGTTTGCATCAGGCTATGGGGACAAAGTTGTCGTTCAGCTTAGCGTATCATCCTCAGTCAGACGGGCAGACAGAGAGGACGAATCAGGTCCTTGAGGACATGCTCAGAGCATGTGTACTTGACTTTGGAGGCAGTTGGGATCAGCACGTGGCGCTGATAGAGTTCGCTTATAATACATCTTTCAGACTAGCATCGGGATGGCCCCGTTTGAGGCTTTGTATGGCAGGAGGTGCAGATCACCCATCTGTTGGGATGATCTGAAGGAGAGGGCAGTTATTGGTCTGGACTTAGTTGAGGATGCTGTAGCTAAGATTCAGTCTATCAGAGAGCGCTTGCTTGTGGCTCAGAGTCGTCAGAAGAGCTACGCCGATCAGAGGAGACGACCTCTGGAGTTTGAGGTGGGCGACCATGTGTATCTGAAGATGTCTCCAGTTCGAGGAGTTGTCCGTTTTGGGAAGAGAGGCAAGCTTAGCCCTCGCTTTGTGGGTCCTTTTGAGATCCTGGAGATGCTCGGACCGGTTGCCTACCGTTTAGATTTGCCCCGTCGTTGGCTGATGTCCACAGTGTGTTCCACATGTCTATGCTGAGGAAGTATGTTCCGGACCCATCACATGTGATTGACTTCAGTCCTCTTCATTTGAGGGAGGACTTCACGTTCGAGGCAGTTCCTTCGAGGATTTTAGCCCGGGATGTTCGGAAGCTCAGGAGTAAGACCATGCCCTTGGTGAAGGTGCAGTGGTCGGGTCAGTTAGAGGAAGAGGCGACCTGGGAGGTCAAAAGCGAAGTGCGTTCTAAGTTTCCCACCCTCTTTGAGCAGTAGGTACGTTTTAATTTCGAGGACGAAATTCTTTTAAGGGGGAGGTGATGTTATAACCCAAAGTTCGTTAAATTTTATTTTGTGTAACGTTTCTTATGTTGAGATATTTCTTTACTCAGGACATAGGAGTCCTTTTTAATAAAGGCGAGGATGAATGGGTCATTTCCCTTATTCCCTTCTAATTACTCGTAAGTTATTTAATCACTAATTAACTTCTTAATTCCCCTCACTCTCAATCACGTTCTAACCCTCGTTCATTTTGGAAACCGTCAGTACGCTCCTCTCACCGCGCTCTCTGCGCTCTTTTCCCTTCTTCCATTCTCTCATCTGTCTGGTTCTGCTGTGGGCAACCCCGAATTCTGCAGTGGTTTCTTTCTCCTCCGTTGTGTTAGTCTCTGCGTTCGATTCAGGTTTGTACTCTAGCCTCGCCGCCTTCACTTTCTGCATCTTGAAGAACTCTCGCCGGTGTTTCTGATTTCTTTTGCCCTTATGCAATCAGATTGGTAAATTGGCGTTGCTATTGGCTTTCTCAGCGGGTCCGTTATCGGAATTCAGGTGTCGGAATTCAGGTAAGGGTTGTGATTAAGTTCTATGTTTCAGTCTTGGGTTTAAGGGATACGTTTCTGAATTGGCATTGTTCTGCGATTGTGGTTGTTCAGTGTTCGGAACTGCATTGTTGGGATTGCGTTGCGGGTTTGCATTCCGGGATTTTGCATCGGGTGGACTCCGCTATCCAGTTTGGGTTTTCGTTTGCTGTTAATTGAGGTAGGTGGCTTATGGATTCGGCTAGTGTGTTCAGCCTGGGGCGTTTCAGATTCCAGTTTCCAAAGGTGAATTGTCTAAGCATTGTGTTTATGAATCAGTCTGTTTGCGTTGTTGATAACTACAAACCCCCAAGGTTGTTTTCCACAAACTTGTAATGTTTTGACATTGTTTTGGTGACTCTGTTTGTGTGAAAATCGCCTCTGTTTACTGGGTTTTTCGGCGCGTCCGAACTTCCGTCCGACCTTGGAAGTTCGAACATGCCCTGATGCGCTTTGAATTTCTGAACTTTTTACCGTGTCTGAACTTCCGTCCGAGCTTCGATGTTCGGACGGGGTGCGAGGACGAGTCTGACTTACAAGTCTCGAATGGTATCCGAACTTGTAAGTCCGGACAGAAGTTCGGACACACCCATCTATTTCTTCTGATTTTGCTTCGACCTGTGTCCGAACGTTGTCATTCGGACACATGTTCGGACACACAAGTATTTGATTTCCGAAAAACGTCCGAACATCCGTCCGAGCTTTGATGTTCGGACACCTTCTGTCTCTGCTCCTATTTAAGGTTCGACATGTGTCCGAACATTGATGTCCGGACACATGTTCAGACTTGGCTCTGTTTTGACCATAATTGCTCGTTTGAGCTCCGTTTTGACTTCCGTTTGCGGGGTTGGATTCCCCTTCTGATTTCCAAGCTACTTATGTGCTTTCTGGTGCCTTTGGTGCACATGTGGTTATCTGTTTTAAGCTTTTGTTTTGGGACCTAGTTATCTCTGTGTCTGAACCTTGGATGGCTGGTTCTCGCTGTCTCGTAGCGCGCTATGTAGGATCCTTCTGTTCACGGGTGATGTTCCCCGTTCTGTTCACAGGTTTCCACCTTTTTGTTTACGAGTGAGGTTTCCTCGTTCTGTTCACGAGCTGGTTGCTCGTTCTGTCTGTATGCTGTGATAACTATGTCCCGCTCTGTTCCTGATCTGTCTGTATCTGATCTATTAGTCCTTTATTGTATGGATTCTGCTTCTGTTTTCTGACATGTTTATGACTCCTTACGACTCCTTTTGATTTGATAATATTCTTAAAATGTTTGAGCATGCTGGTTGATGAAGTTGGTCATCTACTAGGCATAGTTGTTTGCTCATTCCCCTACTCTATCTAACATTGCAGATTGATCAGCGAGGGTCACTTTGCTCAGCTCTGGAGTTTAGTTTGTTTTGTTATGTTCGGTTCTTTTGAGACCATTGTATTTGTACTTTGAGCCTTTGGGCCTCTTCAGTTAGCTTCCGCTTTTGATATTCGTTTGGTGGGTTTTGTAATGACTTTTGGGGTGTATCAACATCTCCTGGTTTATACTTTATGCAAGTATTCGTTTTGGGCCTTCTTTGATTATTTGTTTAAGTTCGTTTATTAGAGCCTTGCGTTATTATGTAATAATACGCGGCGTGTAATACCCCTAACTCCTAGGCCAGTGTTTGGGGGTGTTACAGGATTGCCCTTTACCATCGAGATCTTCACAACATCGAGGATGTGAGTTACGCATGGAAACTTCCATGTGGGGTGAGGATGATGCTGAATCAGATGGCAAAGATAGCAATGAAGCACATTTTTACATGACTGCAATCCATCGGTCTCATACTGACACTGTAAAATATGATGAGACTATGTGTTTGATGGCTGAAGATAAGGTACTTCAATCCCTCATAAGGGATCAGGTAAGTTTCTCAAAGCTTGAATGATTTTTATGATAGTTCTACTAAGTCACAAGTGTTCGATATGTTGAAAGATGCTCTTTCAAAAATTAGGCATTTGGAAGCGAAACAAGAACATATCACGGAGTCTCTTATTGTGATTAGTAAACTACAAGAAGAGATGGTTGTTTTGAAAGAACAAAATAAGGAGTTGGCATCTCAGTTAGTCTTAAACTCAGCTAAGGTTGTTCAATCCACGTTTACTGCACCTGTCAGTACTAAACTGAGTTCTATTCCTGAGTGGGCAGAAAAAGAATTCATTCTCTCAAAGCTGATAATGAGTGGATACATCAGGACAATGCTGATCTACAAAGGCAGTGTGATGCACTTAGTAGAAAATTAGACATTATGACTTTGGAAAATCCCTCTTGGTATAAAGGAAAAGCTAAACTTAATGAAATGGTAGGTCGACCTAATCAAGGACGTGCTGGTCTAGGGTTTTGTGGCACTACTTCGTCAACGTCTAATGTTTTACCTCAGAAACAAAATTCACAGACTAGGACTGATCCTACAAGATATCCTAGTGTTTCAAATTCACGAACTTCATATACTACTGCTATGAATGTTACTTCACATCTAAGGGTAGAGTGTAGTTACTGTCATATACGTGGTCACCATATTCGTTCATGTCATAAGCTTCAACGCAAGAATGCTAGACTTGCTCAGTCTAATACTGTTAAATATGCTCAGCGTTATATCAATCTTAGACGTCCCAGACAACAATGGGTCCCTAAGCGGCACTAACTATTTTCTCTTCTCAGGATAATAAAGTTCCAAACTGGCGGCTGATGGAGTTTGGATGTTCTTGTCATATGAAAGGAAATCATACTCTACCTTGGTTTTTTTTTTTTGTAGGATCTGCCTTCTTCCTAAGGGCTTTCACAGATCGAGACTGATAAAAAAATTTCTGGTTTTGCCCCAAATTGGTCAGTTCATGCCCGGTGTTTTGGTTCTTCTAAGAGGCAATCACATATTGCACTCTCCCACATTGAAGCGGTGTATATCATTGCTACTGCTTGATGCACCCACATCCTCTACCTTCAATATCAATTGCTGACTATGGTGTTCTTTAGTCTTCTGTGCCAATCTACTATGATACTCTCTTCAGTATTGCACTAACGAAGGATTCAGTTCAACATTCCATGATAACACATATTGAGATTCGTCATCACTTTTGGCAAGAATATTGTGGATCTCCCTCATTGTGCCACTGATCAACAATTGGCAAACACTTTCACCAAAGCGCTTCCACATGAAACATTATCCTCATTCAGTCTTGCACTGTGGATGCTCAATGTTGACAAAGGTGTATTCTTTTTATTTATCGTATTGACTTCTATTGTGTTCATCAAAATTGGTACTTTAGAGTGAGTGGAGCGTGACGTATATGTTATTATTTCATTTTACTCCATAATAAAGTGAGGATTACTTTTCTTTCCGTGGCATTTCTTGATTATTAATTTGGCTGATCTGGATCAAATTCTAAGTTGGAACATTGAACATTTGGTGGCACTATCCATTTATTACCACCACTTAAATTTCCGGTTTTCTCTACCTGACCAACTGTTCCCTCATCATAGAACCCTTTCGCTGGTCACTTTACACTCACCATTTTCCCTACAAGTTTTTCCGTACCATTTTGATAGTTTCTTTGTTGCACACATTTTTACCTCACCAATGGCTTTCATACTGGTATTTTTGCTAGTCTTTTCTTCCTATCCTATAAAGGATTCTCGAGTAGTAACATAAACTAGGGGGTGATTCACTTCTGGCTGTACAAGCATCATCCAACATCAGATGCTAGATTTGCTTCAGCACAAGGCTGAACAACCCGGTCCAAGACTAGACTGAGGTTTAGTGGGAAGAAATAAAGGAATTATGCAACACCCTACAAACAGAGATTTGTAACAGTCCTTCCCAATTATGATGTACCATATGTTGCACAAGATTACACAAATAATTGTTCATGTTGTACCTCTGGATGTTGTCATATCTACGCCTCTGGATCATAAGCATGATTGGATCCACAACTCTCTCCAAGATGGGTCTTGGACTGAACGATGATCAGTGCATTGTTAAACAAACCACTAAAGGCTACAGGTGTGTCTTCACAATCCGCAGAGCTTATGGCCTGTCTACCTAAGCAAATGAAGGAATTTTCAGGCGCTGTTCTTGAAGGCCTAACCTATATGGTATTCTTAAAGTATGTGTTTGATCTTTTGCCCTTTTACCTTGTTGCTCTTAATTTCGGTAGCCAACTTCCTAATCAGCCTTATCCTGACCCTGCCACACCTTTATTATATTTTCTTTGGACAGCCTATCCTTATGTTCTGTGTTCCTACGCATGAATATGTATAAAATGTCATTTTAATGATCTTGCATGCTATTTTACACTTTGTGAGATATACTTTTTAGTACCATTTTTTGATTTCGCAAAAGGGGGAAATATGGTGGATAATTTGAATATGTTAATTGGTTAACCAAATCTCGTGCAAGTGTTGCAAGGTTTTAACATCTTCAGGGGGAATGCATATCTTGAGGGGGAATGCTACATTATCTCACCATACAAAGTTTGCTCACATCAAAAAAGGGGGAAACTGTAAATGTATATTTACTAAAGGTTTTTGATGTGGCAAAATCAACAGAATATTATCTCAACTACCAAGGCTCGCCTATATTATCTCAAAAATCTCTACAGTCAGCCTTTAGAAGATCTTAACAGAATATTTACTCAATATTCAGAAGGAGTAAAATCAGAGGCGCCAGCATTATACTAGGAAACAATTTAGAGATATTTTAGGATCTTTTAGTTTGTATTTATATTAGTTTTAGATAAAGATTTTTGTCGATAATTAGGAGGTTGTTATCTGCCTCCAAGTAGTATAAATGTACAGCAAAAATATTAGAAAAGGTTAGAGCTTCTACCGTAAAAATATAGTCTTTGAGAGAGAAGAGAGTGTTGATAGTAATCAACGTTTTGTCTAGAATTAGACGTGATAGTGATTGTTCAAAGTGTTGAAAAGATCAGGTGAGGAGTTTTCAAGTTATCAATAATAAGATTGGTAAAGGAGTTTTTCTTCTAAAACATTTTCTGTCTCGTTTCCGCTCTCTATCAGTCTCGTACTGAGGATTCTGATTTTATACATTACGAACTTACAGTAACATACTTGATAGTAGTTACAGAGGAGGAAGGGGAACCGAAACAAAAGAAAACACTCCAGTACAGAGCAAGCCAAGTAACCAAACGGGTAAGCAGTCTTCTTCTTCCTCATACCCTTCCTTTCTCCCCAGCATACCCCTCATGTTTCTTCGTGGGAGTAAACTCCATACCAAGAACCCCCTTGCTTGCTGTCTCAATAGCAACAGAGAAAGGAGTCAAGGAGAACAAGTAAACTGCTCATCCCTTCCATTTCCAAACAGCAACAGCAGGAGGGGGGAAACAAAAAAGAAAAAACGGTAAACGCCAGCTCTCCTTCATCTACTACTCTCGTTCTTTTCTGGGCATGGAACCAACAGATTCTGCTCCATCTTTGCTAATAGACTGCTGTTCTTCTTTCTTCTCATAAGACTACAACAACACCACTTACCTCCCTTCCATTCACGGTACAACAGCAACCGTAACCAAGGGTGAGTTCCACTTCTTTTCTTTCTGTTACATGCCCTGTTTATGTCCGAGATATGTCCTTCTTTTGACACTGCCTTTCTGCCTTTAATGCTCACGTAAGGAGCCTCTAGTCCAGCCTCCTGTTGAGCCAAAACTGTAGCCATAAAACACAAAGAGAGGAGGATAAAACAAGGTAAGACTCCAGCTTGACCATGGCTGCACACGCCTCCCTTCCTTCATTATTCTTAGCACTGACTCACATCAGTTTACGCCGCCGCTGCACTACCCCTTCCACTCAACTAGCAATCGACGATCTTCTGAGCGGTTGTGCTCCTGGTCTACCGCATGTCTTCAACGGCTTCTTGTTATGTGGTGTGGTGCCTTAATAATCTAATCCTGAAACATAAACCTCTGCAAAAAAAAAATATAGCAAGGTAATTCCTCTTTCTGTTACGTTCAAAAAAAAAAAAGAAACATTGCGTAGACTCCCTTAACTAGCTAGCTTACATGGGTGCTGACTAATCTTGATATAATCACAAAAAAAAATGGGTTAGCATACCATAGATTGCCGGCATGCTGGGAGCTGTTACAAGGGAGGATAACACACTTATCTTCAGGAAGGTAAGAAGCAGACTGAAACCGTAAGATCAGTATGCATAGACAAGCTGGATTATGTATAAAGTATTACCATGTATATGTATGCGTACAATGGGCTGAGGAAGGAGTTATAAATGGTGTGAGGGTGCCGTAAATCTGAGAGAAGTTTCCTTGACAATTTAATAATTAAGGTAACGGTGGGTTATAGCCCCTTTTAATATCCTAAAACTTACCACTTTGGATGCTGCATAGAAACCGCGAAAGTCTTGAGCATATATATATGCGCTATTTGGAGTTTGAAAATGCGTACCAATTATAATGAGTATATACATGTGGGGTATTGAGTTGATAGTGCGTAACAATTAAAGGTTATATACATATCTTGAGTTGATAGTGCGTAACACTTAATGGATATATATATATATATTATTGAAGTTGATAATGTGTAATTAATTATGTTATAAAATTCAGTTTATAACTAGCATAATTCTAGAGACATTTTAATGTCATTATAACACAGATATTTAGCTATTATTAAGGATATGTATTTAGGCCATGGCACTATAATTATTTTGAACTTTAAATATCCATTAATAAATTTATAGGTTGATCTATAACACTATATAAATTTTTGGTGACAAAACAATCACTCTAGCAAGTATAACTACTTGGGAACATCTTAGAAAAAAATATAGGCATAGTTATAAGCTTATATCATGGCTTAAATGAATTTTAAAACCTTGTAAAAATACATTATATAAATAAATAAATCATTAATGGGGTCAAAATGTATTAAAAATGAAATATAGGGTAAAATGGTAATTCAAACCGAAAGGAATAATTTTAGGAATTTTTATAAGTTTAAAATATGAATTTGATAAAATTAGGTGTAGATTGTAAAATTAGGAAACTATGGGGGTAATTTCATAAATACTTTCAAAGTGGTCAAAGAAGAATTTAAGTGGTCAACCTTGACCACATAGGAAGGTTGACCAAATTAAAATGATAACGATAATTATTTTAAGCATTTGAAGAAATATTAAGTCAAAAACAATAATAATAAAAATATTAGAGGATTATAAGTAATCACCGAAATTATAAGGGTCAAAATGTAAATATGGGAGCCTTTGAGGCTGTTGGGAATTTCGGAGAATTTTTGGGGTAAGCCTAATGAATTAATTAATTGAGGGTTATACTATGTAGTTAAATATGAAAAGGTGACGATTATAAAGTTTAGGGGTAGGTAAGGTAATTACCGAAAACTTTGGGCTTAAAACGGAAATTCTCATATTTAAGGGGTTGATATGTAATTCTGGAAAGATATTGGGACTTAGTTAATGACATAAATTAAGTAAGGATTATAATATATGGTTTAGGTATTAAGGTGTAAGAATTATAAAACTTATGGGTATAAAACTTAATTACTGAAATATTTGGGTATAAAAGCGGAATTTAAAGACCCTAGGGGTCAGCTTGTAATTTCGGTAGAGATGAACACTGTGAGCGATAGGGCCTACGCGGGGCCTACGCGGGGGTTACCACGCGGGCGACAACGGTGTAAGGTATGTTGGATTGTGTGGTCTGAACCCCTGAGGGCTCTCTCGGGTTCGGTCAAATTTGTGTGCTAAATGTGTTGATTTAAATGAAAGCGGTGCGAAGCAGATTGAGAGAAACAAAAAGAAAAAAAGAACAAGAACACCACTCTTTATCCTGGTTCAGCCAAATACGGCCTACATCCAGACTGAGACAATTTCATTCCTTTAGCTGTAGATGATTTACACGCTTAGACACAACACTATCAATACTTCAATAAAGAAGGTACGTGATAGTAAACACCCACTGTTCCCTTCTTGTTCCCGTATTCCTCACTGTTCTTCTTCTGTAATAGAATACTCTCCAGTCCCAAGTGTTTCCCGTGTTTTTTTGTCCCACCCTTCTATGTTCTGCTCTCACACTATATATATGAAGTTGATTCATCTGATATAAGTGAACCCCAAAAACATGTGTACAAGCAAAAGGGCAGAGAAGTAAAAAAGGCAGATAACTAAGTTTTAGTGTAGGATCAATATATAACAATTCTCCTCCTTGATCCAAACTAAAAACTGATAAGGAAACCAATTGTCTACAGCTAAAGGAGTTTATCAGATTTCTCTGATGTTGAGCAGCTCCAAACAGTGATTGAATTTGCTGCTTGGAACCGGCTTGGTTAGCATGTCTGCAGGGTTTTCCTCTGTTGAAATCTTTATGATTTTGATTTCTCCCAGATTCACAATGTGTCTCACAAAATGCATCTTAACGTTGATGTGCTTGCATCTGTCATGGAACACTTGATGCTTTGATAATTGGATGGCACTCTGACTATCACAGTTCACTGATATGCAGTCCTGAGAGTAACCAATTTCAGCCATTAATCCCTTTAACCAAATGGCCTCCTTGACTGCCTCAGTTACTGCCATGTATTCAGATTTTGTGGTTGATAGAGCAACTATGGACTGCAGGGAAGACTTCCAACTTATTGCACCTCCACAGAGAGTAAACATATAACCAGTAAGAGACTTCCTTGAATCTCTGCATCTAGCGAAATCTGCATTAACAAAACCTTCAATAAGAGTTTCCTTATTTGTGTTTCTCTGATAGACTATTCCAGTGGACAGTGTTCCCTTTATGTATCGGAGAACCCATTTTACAGCTTGCCAATGCTCTTTTCCTGGATTGGACATGTACCTACTCACCACTGACATAGCATGGGCTAAGTCGGGTCTAGAACAGATCATTGCATACATTATACTCCCAACTGCACTGGCATATGGTATTTTGTCCATTTGAGATTTCTCAAGACGACTGCCAGGAATCTGATCTTTTGATAATTTGAAATGCTGAGCAATGGGAGTAGAAACCTTCTTGCCATTTCTCATATCATATCTACTCATTACCTTTGATCGGTAATTTTCCTGATGTAGACATAAGATACCTTTTGGTCTGTTCCTTGAAATGTCAATTCCCAGAATTCTCTTTGCAGGAACGAGATCCTTCATTTGGAATTAAGATTTTAGAATCTGTTTCATACTTTGTATTTCCTTGAGGCTAGGACTGATCAGAAGCATGTCATCAACATAAAGTAACATATATTGGGATCTCACTGTTATTTTTCAGATAAACACACCAGTCATTCCTCTTGAAACCTTGATTTATCATAAACTGTCAAACTTTAAGTACCATTGCCTTGGCGACTGTTTTAGTCCATACAGGGACTTCTTTAAGAGACATACTTTGTTTCTCCCTTCTTCAAAACCCTCTGGTTGCTTCATGAGAATATTTTCTTCCAGTTCACCATAGAGAAATGCAGTGTTGACGTCTAACTGCTCCAGCTCCCAGTCAAATTGAACTGTAAGCGCCAGGAAAGTTCTGATTGATCTATGTTTGACCACTAGTGAGTAGATCTCTTCATAGTCTACTCCTTCTTCTTGAGTAAACCCCTTTGCCACAAGCCTTGCTTTAAACCTGGCTTCTTCAACACCTGGTATTCCCTCTTTCCTTTTGTATATCCATTTTGATCCTATCAGCTTCTGACCTGGAACAGCGGATACAAGATCCCGGGTTTATTCAGTGCTAGTGAATCAATCTCCTCCTACATTGCTTTCCGCCAACTTGCATTGTCCTTGCTAGATAAAGCCTCTTTCACTGTAACAGGTTTATTACACACTAATTCAGATGCAACAAATAGAGCAAAAGTTGTTACATCAGCTTGAGCGAATCTTTGAGGTGGTCTGATGTTTACTCTTCTTGTTCTATCTCTTGCCAACTGATAGTCATTTAAAATCTCCTCCCGCTCCGATTCACCTTGTGTTTCCTGACCTAAGTCCTCAACTCCAACTTGGTCTGAGTGTTGGTTATCTGACTGGTCCAGCAGGGTTGGAATTTCCATTTCAATTTCAACCCTGCTATTTCCAGTATCAGTGGTATTCAGATCAACTTCCTTTTCTGAGATCTTCGATCTATTAAAAAAATCAGTTTCCCTGAATGTCACATCCCTGCTTATAATGACTTGCTTGAAACCTGGTTCAAGACACCACAGCTTGTAACCTTTGATCCCAGGTGGATAGCCAATAAAGATGCACTTCACAACCCTTGGTTCCAGTTTGTCCTGCCTAATATGAGCATAAGCAGTGCAAACAAAAACCTTTAACCATCTGTAATCGACCATGTGTAAAAGACTCACACTCACATTAACACATTGAGATCATTGTTTACGTGCTTATTGTCTTGAGAGAGAACTGAGAGAGAGAGAGGGAGGTGAGATCTCGACGATCTCAATGATGCCAAACGCTCTCAATCATACTTATATAGCCTTGATTCCCAAGCGCATAGGATCTAACTCTCTAAAAGATTTTCGACCAATCTCCCTTTGTAATACCATCTATAGAGTCATTTCTAAGGTTGTATCAAACAGGGCTAGAGAAGTGCTCAAGTTTGTCATCTCAAAGGATCTAGGAGCTTTTGTCCCAAGAAGGATGATCCATGACAACATTGTCATTGCTCACGAGATTACCCATTCTATGAGGATGTGAAAGGCCACAAGAAAGGGTCATTTTGCTTTGAAACTGGATATGGCTAAAACTTTTGACAAGGCTGAATGGCCTTTCATCTTGGTAGTTCTCAAAGGTATGGGGTTCCATGAACGACGGGTAAGGGTGGTCGAGAAGTGTATTACCTTAGTGACTTATGCAGTTTTAATCAATGGTCGTCCCGGGTGGACTTTCAATCCCCAGAGAG
The DNA here is from genome assembly GCA_023374045.1 of Limonium bicolor. Classification (NCBI taxonomy): domain Eukaryota; kingdom Viridiplantae; phylum Streptophyta; class Magnoliopsida; order Caryophyllales; family Plumbaginaceae; genus Limonium; species Limonium bicolor. Next base: position 149,518,062 of record CM041782.1, read on the forward strand.
GTCTTAGACAGGAGGACCCTCTTTCACCTGTTCTATTTGTTTGCTGCATGGAAGCTCTATCTTCGGTTCTTACAGTTGCGGCTTCATCTATCATTATCAGTGGTTTTTCTATGAGAGGACTTGGCTTTGACATCACTTATCTCGTCTTTGCTGATGACTGTGTTCTATTAGAAAGGGCAAACATTGACAATGCTAGAAGCCTCATGAACATCATTGAAGACTTTTGTAAGACATCAAGATAAAGTATTAATGTTGCTAATCAGTTTGGAGCTGCCTCGCTCCACATGCACTCTGACTGTCTTGAGAGTGTCAGTTGATTGCATGGAAAGGATGAAGTAAGAGCTTATTAAGTTTGTTATCCAAATTTTCTCTTGTGCTGTCAATTTTGACCATATAACACCGTCGGATGTATGTAAGGAAACTAACGTTGAAGCTGATCTTTTAGCAAACCTATAGTGTATCAAAGTTCCTAACCACGTCATTCACCTCTTCTAATTCAAAGCTATGTTTATCAAGAAAAAAAAAGTTAAGATTTTATCGGCACTAATTGATATGATACTAAATATTAACAATGATTTTATAACAAATGTTAATAAAACTAGTGTTACGACATAACATTTAATTTGTTTTTTTTTTTGAAGAAAAAATATAACATTTAATTTGTAATGGGCCCATATATAATAAAGACTTTTTACACTTTCATATTGGATAATAATTAGAGGACCATGCACTACAGGTATGGGCGCAAAACGTTATGTTGGGTCAAACCCTATCCCACCCGTTTAATAAAACGGGTTCACATTACTTAACCCAATTATATAATCAAGTCCAGATATGAAAGTCAAATCCACATATATTAAACCAAAACTTAACGACGTAACCCATTTAATTATATGTAGGAAAATAACTTACTAATTAATATTAGTTTTGTAATTTTGTTATACTATTAACTTTTATTCAATTAAGAATTTCAAATTTTAAATAATTATCTTGTTAATATCTAAACTTGATAAAAATAGTTAACATATATTTTATAATATATATTTATTTAAAACAAATAGCTTAACCAAGTTACATATAGGAAACCCAACCTAGTTAATGAACGAATTAGCGTCGACATAGTTTATTTAATTGTGTCTAACCCACGATTAAACTACTTGATGTCGACATTAATAAGTTAATGTACTGGAAAATTTTGTTGTACTACATCAATGTGGTCCCCAATGGCCAATAAATTAACGCAATGGATCATTGTTCTTCCCAAAGGTGAATAAACCAGATCGTTGTCCCATTACATTATATCATTGTAACAATAATACACGTGTACGGATTACTTTCGTTGGAAATTTCACCAATAAATTAATGTACATAAACAATAAACTAATGACTAATCACTCACTGACCTTATTCGCTTATAAATAATACAGCGGTACATATCAACAACGGACAAACCACCAAGCAGACTTCCACTGCATTAATACAATTCCGCCCTAACGATCTCTACACTATTGCATCAAAATGGTTGAATTTGTAACGACCCTTCTCTGTGCTTTCATCGTCCCTTCCATCCTCTTCTTTGCTTCTCAAATCTGGTTTGCTCGGAGTAAGACCATCGTCAAGGGTGGCAGATTACGTTTCCCCCAGGCAGCATGGGGCTGCCCATTCTAGGCGAGACGATTGAGTTCTTCCTGACCATGTGGAAGGGACACCCGAATCCTTCGTGCAAGACCGTATCATCCGATACTCATCCGAAACGTTTCGAACCTCTGTGCTGGGTGATCCAATCACCATCATGTACGGTCCCGCTGGGAACAAGTTTCTATTTGCCAACGAAGGTAAATTGGTTAAGGTGCAATGGCCGAAACAGTTAGATGGACTACTTGGTATCACTAAAGCGGAGAAGTTCTTGACGAAGAATATTGGTTACTCGATCTTCAAGTCTGATGGTCTGCAAAAGCATATTGCTACTATGGATCGTGTGGCCAAGCAGCACGTGGAGGCTAAATGGGTAGGCCAGGAACAGGTATATATCGATATTCATCTAATATTATGACGATGACCATATGTAAACTGGCTAACGTAGGTTTTATACATATATATTTAGGAGGTGTTAATTAATTATACTTAATTTATATTGTAGATTAATTTTTTAAAAGTGAATCTATGTCAATGTTTGTATAATTTCTAATTATATATATAACATTAATTTAATGTTAATACGTGTTTTTTATTATGTGTAAACAGTGAAATACTGTTTGCTATAGCACCCAAATCCACTTTGATATAGATTTTCATATTTTTTGTTTTTACTTATTCACGATATACCAACTGTGTTTAAAATTACACAGAATAATATTTTTTTTTACTTATTTCATCAGATAATACTCTGTCCCATATTTTGTTAAATGTTCAATCAATATTTTATGAAAATGACTAAACTACCCCTGTAATTAATTAACAACTTGAAGGTATAAATTTCATAAGACACCACTTTTATTTAACTATTTATATATATGGGTACTTTAGTCATTTTTCTAGGGATATTAATGTAACATTTAACAAAATATGAGATAGAGTGTTATCTGGTAAAATAAGTAAAAACTTAATGTTATCCTGTATAATTTAAAAAACGCAGTGATATATTGTAAATTAAGAAAAAACTTAATGATATTTGGTGAAAATTCCATATTTCTTATGTACTAGGAGGATCCACGTGCGGTTAGGTGAGCCCATAAGTCATGGTGAACGCAATAGATATAAACAAATCAATGAACTCGATTTGCATTTGTTTATTTATATAGTTAAGATCACCGATAGATTTAGAATCCAAAACCTTTGATTGATATAACAATTTTGACATTTGTTTTACTGATCATGGGTTAGCTTAAATTCCATATCTGTATGGGTTCTCCAATAATTAGTGATTTTTCTTTTTAGGTATCTTTATTATTTTGCACATTCGATAAGATATTATTAAGACAGATTAAAAAAGTGATATATTATGTATTTATTAAAGATTGAAGTATTAATTTATTAAAATAATTTAAAGCTTAAATAAATTAATTTAACTTATTATATTTCTTTTATAAGTGACATATGATATTTTGGAGATATTTTGAACGATACGTCACTTTTTGTCTGTGTAATCTTTCCAATGTCGGTCATATGAGCTTGAATCTTTATTAATATATTTTATAATCTTTATTAATAATTTAAAGCTTAAACTAGAATAAAAAAGGTACCCCTTATGAAAACAGAACTTTAGTCCTTTGGCTTATGCATTCCCAATCATGAGAGTGCAGCTGGTTGAATAAAGTGATCAATCATGAGAGTGCAGCTAGTGTGTGAAACGAAAGAGTTCTAATCTGTTATTGTTTAATGTTATTAGAAAAGTAAACATAGATATTTTAGTAGATTATAAACTTTTGAAAGTTTTAAGTTTGAGCATCTTTTGTAGAATTAAATCTCAAGTTGATTGACCAAAGCCCTCCACCCAGCTGGTCTGTAAATTGAAGCCCGGAGCCGAAATATTATATTAATCCTCATCCATTAATCTCTCCAAAGTAATATTTATATTGTTTAATATTGTCCTAATATAGAACACACAACTAGCTCTGTTATATAGTATTGATTATGGGATCGTTGACGAATCTCTTCTTTTTATACAAGGTTCACCTGCATCAGTTAGCAGAGAATTATACGCTATCCCTAGCTTGTGACCTGTTTATGTCCATCAAAGATGAGGAAACAATTCAGAGCCTGCTAGTTCCGTTGCTCTCTCTAAAACTAGGTGTGATATCCTTTCCGCTGAACCTTCCATGGACCCAATTCGGCAGGGCCAAGCGAGCATCGAAGCTGATGACAGAGCGGCTAATACCTATTATCCAGAAAAGGAGAGCTCTGCATTTATCTTCAGATGATCATCATGACGATTTCCTATCGCATATGTTAAGTTTAACAGATGAGAATGGGGAGAACATTGACGATGACCAGATCGCAGATTTCATTAAGGGCTTCTCATATGGTGCTCATGATACGTCTACTGCTACTATTTCTTTGATCTTCAGTTTCCTCGCTGATCATGAAGATGTATACAATAAGGTTCTTCAAGGTTGTTAAGCAAATTCTCACGAATTTGAAGCCTTAATGTATTGATTATATTCGCTCAAAGTGTTGTTGTGAATTTAGAACGTATATTGTTTATGCCATCTGTGCAGAACAATTGGATGTGGCAGCAAACAAGGCACCAGGTGAGCTCTTGAATTGGGAAGACACAAGAAAGATGAATTACTCTTGGAATGTCGCACGTGAAGCAATGCGGCTATATCCCCCAAGTCCTACGATGTATAGAACAGTTCTGGATGACTTTCAGCATGATGGTTATTGCATTCCCAAGGGTTCAAAGGTAATAAATATATATACGCGTGTTTGTATAGCACCCGTTTCGTCATATTGGACTACATTGCATCGGGTAAATATAAGATATAGCTTCTTTAAAAACTTTAAGGAACATTTTAATTTTTTACTGTAAAAAACATCATTTTATCTTACTTTACATTAGATCCACAACTAATATACTCTTTAAAATTACTAGTTATAATTCATTAGTTTAAACTATTATTCTAAAGTCTATGTTTGCAGAGTACATAATTAACGAATTGGTATTAATTTCAAGATTTTTTTTTGGAATTATGACTATTATCATTTTAAAAACAGTTGTTTAACCATGTAGCTAGCCAGTCCTTTGGATGAAGAAAGCATATATCCTTTTGCGTACTTCTATGTTTTATATGATACATGTATACAATTATTTAACATGTGTTCCGAGGTCATTTACAGATACAAATGAACTTAGTTTCAACCCATAGGGATCCTAGATTCTTCGAGGATCCCCTCAAGTTTGACCCTTCAAGATTTGAAGAGGGTGGACAACAGTCCTATACTTATTCCCCCTTTGGAGGAGGGCCGAGGATGTGCCCTGGGAAAGACATCGCTCGAGCAGTCATTCTGATTTTCCTTCATAACATCATCACAAGGTTTAGTTGGAAGAAGGTGCATGCGAATGAGACTTTCTCCTATAACGCTTCGCCTAGACCGGCTTATGGCCTCCCTCTCTATCTCCATGCTCACCCCTCATCGGCCTAACACCTAAAGCTGCAATTAATAAATGTGATTTGGTTTACATTTTGTTATAAATGGTCCATTCAGGGTTAATGTTGATGTCCTTGTGATATATATGCAACATGTTTGTATGAACAATGATGCCTTAAATAAAAAGACAATGTTGAATATCTTGTTTATTTGAGACTAGCTTATTGAGCAATGTACAGTTAACTTATGTTGGAATTATTATATGCTCAGTAAGGCTTTTTATTGATGGAGCTCGGTTAGCTAGAAAGGCCAGTGGCGGAGTCGGGATAATTCATTCAATATTTTTATCTCTTATCACTATACCATCAACAAGTTTATGATATATGAGATCATTATGCTATATATATATATAACTATAATTATTATACGTATAAAAAAGTGAGGTCATGATCACCTTGCATCCGCCCCTGAGAAAGCTCTTTGCTTGCGGAGCATTGATGTTTGCCGCTGGAGGTTGGAATTGGAATTGGAGGACACTGTGTGAAGTTTTACAACATAGAATGCGGAAAGAAGAACAATGGAAGAACTCTTTGTATTGAAGAAGAAGATCGAGAGATACAGATTGATTACAGAGAGTAGAGTTATTATTCTACCCGAGCTCGCTTAATAGGGTTTAGAAGGGAAAGCGAGTATAGAGGGGAGAGAAGGAAAGCGGGTCTATCAGAGGAAAAAGGGAATTACAAGATGGCCCCTAATATACACACTAGAATTACAAGAATGTCCTAAGAAACAAACTATAATATAAGATTACAGAAAGATAACCTAGATACAAACTAATGTAATTCCAACACACTGTGTCATTTAATATCACAATATCTACTCTTTCGAACAGAAAGTGGAACTTATATGAAAGAAAAAAATGGTTCTGCTTATGTTTTTGAAGGTGATACCCCATAGTCCCACAGAAACATTGAGAAGGCGCTGATAGGTGGTGTTGAAGGAACGGGCAACATTCTTTGCTGGAAGAACGTCCTACCAGTAAGAAGAATGTTGGGAAGACAAGTTACGACGGATGTGCTACATATTATACTCGAATTGCATAAAACTGTAAGCACGACATTCACTACTAGAAAACCTACTATTACCATAGATTCATTCATAGGTCTAATAAGAAAATTGATCACTAATCAGTTTTACTAACGGATTTGCAACAAAAAAGAATTTATTAGCGTTTTCCGTCACTAAATTAAACAATGGATACATCAAATCTATTAGCAATTACTAAGAGAAATCATAATTCGTCGGCAATTATTACAAGCAAGACAACTAATAATATATGTCGGTAATTACCAAAAAATCATGATATGTTAGCAATTATTATGAACACCAAGAGATGATATATTGTCCATTAGTAATTACCAATGGAAAATTGGTAGATTTCTATGCATCTCAATACTCAATTTGAAATCAGATCATTTGCATAAACATATTAATATACACACACAATTTGGCCGTAGCACTTGAAAATACCAAACACAGCACTCAATTCCCGGTTTGGACACTCTTTTTTGATAATTTGCTGGTAAAGACCAGTTACAAGAAGGCAATACTGTGGCTATAAAGCCTTTCTCGCCTTGAGAGTTTATATGAAAAACATAAGCTGAAAAAACATAAACTGTAAGACTAATTGTACAAAATAGAAATAGATTGCATGAGGAAAAGATGATATGAGATGGTATTGTAACTGATGCTTGCACCACTCCCAACTGGCTCTTCCTGGTTTGGACACTCTGTCCAATTATTCTCGGGACGGTGACAATATTTGCAAAACTACCGCACTTCCCAAATGCTGAATTAAATTGTGCACAATACCCGCACTTGGGTAGTGCGGTTTTTTTTCATTTATTAAACTACCGCACTTGGCAAGTGCGGAAACTGTGCAAGTCAAAACCAGCACTTGCCAAGTGCGGGTGCTTTGCAAATATATGGTGGGCGGCAGCCCCCTCCCTCCCTATATAAACCCCACTATCCCTCCCTCATTCTTCACACAAATCTCACAACTCTCTCTTATTCTCTCATATTCTCTCGTTGGTAGTAGAGTAGTAGCAAATTATTTTACAAGTAAGATGGCGGGAAGATATGCGGAGCAGCTGGAGGACCCGGGCCAGATCAGACGGAGCTGTTTTCACTACAGACAGACGACGCATATCTCTTGTGCGATTTTATCGGACGTGAGGTTAGTATTCTAAGTGCTAAAATGTTTTAATAGTTAGTTAAAATTATTATATTTAGATAATTTAATAATAAAAGTTAGAGAGTAACTAGAGAATTTATTTATAATGAAATTTATGAGTATCGGCCCCTTATGGATAAAGTTTTGAAAGGGCGTGGGGGTGTGAAGTTGGATGAAGCCCCGCATAGATTGATTGTCCCATATTTACGAGCTGCTGGGTTATGGGGTCCTTCTAGGTTAGTCGTGAAAGGTAATAATTACATATGCAATGCTTTGGTTGAGACATGGAGACCGGAGACACATACATTTATGTTTCCATTTGGGGAGGTTTCTTCACTTTAGAGGACATGGCAGAGCTTTTCGGTTTACCTATCGAGGGTGGGCCGGTTATAGGTGCTACCAGTGTTGAGGTTCAAGAAATATGCGCTGCTTTATTAGGGAAGACGCCGGATATCGAGGACATTAAGGGGAACCATGTTCTTTTAACATGGATATCTGAAAATTTCAAAAATGATGATCCAGAGTTGACTGACGACGCCCCGCCTGTTAGGATTTCTCAGCATGCTAGGCCGTACATGTTGAGGCTGCTTGGGGGGACGTTAATGCCATCCTCCAATGGAAACACCGTAGACTGCTGTTATCTGCCTCTACTGGCGGATTTTGATGTGGCTGGCCAGTACAACTGGGGATCTGCAGTATTGGCCTGGATGTATCATCCTTTATGCATGGCCATGAAGTTAAAATATACTGGATACCTCCTGTGCAGCACCAGATTGCTTACTATATGGGCGTACTCGAGGATTCCTCGGTTTTTTATACGCCGGACTAGGCGGATTGATGATGATACACCATTGTGTTATCGGTATGTTAAAGTTTATATATTTTGAATGATTTAATTTGCTCGTTGTTTATGGTAGACGTCTTTTTGAATGTTTGATAGATGGTTGCGGATAGACGCAGCCCACATCCGCACTTTGCAGGATGCTAGACATGTGATAAGTGCAAAACATATAGACTTTTGGGTTTAATTACCTTATAAATTGCAATATCTAAAGCACATGTTTCCCACTTGTTATGCGTTTTTTCCTAAGATTTATGTTTTGACATGAACTAATGCATTTTATATGTTAAATGTAGGAAAAAGCCATGTAATTAAGTAGAATAACTAATGAGGATTTCAACGCAAGAAACGGGGATTAAATCGGAGTTCAAACGAAAGTTTTAGAGGGAAAATAAGTTGCGTCCGGACTTGCAAGTCCGGACATGCAAGTCCGGACACAACACGTGGAAGCAAGCTCCGCAGAGCGTTGACATGTCCGAACATGCAAGTTCGGACGCATTTGCGGACACGTCGGTAATGACAGCAAACAGAGCTGCGTCGACACAAAGTGAAAAGATAATTAATTTTATCTTTTCACACGCCTCTTCCACCGCTTTACCCTCCCTTTTTACCCCATTATCACTATTAATATACCTATAACCCTCCATTAATAGATATCTCATTCCACCCCCAAACCCATGTCATTTTCCCTCCACAAAATTACCATTACCTCTCCAAAAATCATACACCCCATCTACATAATGCCCACATAAAATGCACACAGCACCTCATCCCATAAAACATTCCATTTCCATACCGTTATTCTGTCCAACCTCTGTCCAAAATATTAGCAGTCAAAATAGTGGAGCTGAATTAATTTTCTTTCCAGATGATTTCTTTTACTTCTTATTCTGTCTTCTTTTTAACTATGTTGGGCTAAGAGGATATACTCCGGGTGAAAGTTAAATTATAGTTTGTTTAATTATGTAATCTATATTTTTACCGGTTTAATTAAATACAGTTTGTTACGACTAAAGCTTATCTCTCGCCTTTTTAATAAATTTCATGAATTTATTAAAATGCTTTACAAAGTCTATTTTGATCAGATCAATGATAAATAGACATTTAATTAATCCAAATCTGAGGAAACTTATTTTGATTAAATAAGTTAGTATTTTTAGATGCAAAATATAATTCCTCGCACTAATCCGTTTACATGTGTTTTGCTCAAATTTTGGATTAGACCGAGCATGTTCTGGTGAACGAGTTCTTTTGAGTCTTTCTAGTCTTTAAGATAATAACAAGAATTTTGCCAAACTATTATAATAAAACCGGTAGATATAGCATAATTAATCAGACTATCTAAACCTGAACCCAGAGTCCTTTAATTTATCTTTCACTCAGTTAATTTTATATGCTATTTTAATTTATAAAAACAAGTCAATTAATTCCCCCTTTTGTGACAAAGCTTAGGTATTATATTATTTCACAATAAGTCCCACGGTTCGATATCCGACCGCTTCTGTCTTACTATACTACTGCGACCGGGATTTGTTTGCAGCCCGACAGATATTTTGAGTATTAATTTCTTTTTCAATTGTTTTAAATACATCAGTTCCAACCACTCAGATTATCATCTCTGCAAAATGGCGTCGTTGCCGGGGACTTGATTTATTCTAGTCCCTAAAGCCCCGGATAATTCACTTGCTATATTATAATATTTTATTTATACTATTTTGATTAATTGTTGTTTATCTAATTTCTACTAATTTCTGTCATTTAATTATTCCAGCAATTTAAATATCGTATTAATTACAGTCATTTATTTGTCCAGTCATTTACTTTACTGTCATTTATTTTCCAGTCATTTAAATTTCCATTGTCTTTAAATTTCAGCAATCTAATTTCTGTCATTTAAATTCTGTCATTTATTTTATGTCATTTAAATTCCAAATCTTTATTTAATTGTCATTTAAATTACTGTTATTTATTTTCTAGTCATTTAAATTATTGTCATTTAAATTCCCTTGTTATTTAAATTCCAGCAATTAAAATTCTGTCCTTTTTCTTTATTTTATTTTATTATTTTCATTTACTTAAACTGCTTTTATTTTTATTTCTCTAAGTTCATTTATTTTCGGTTTATTTACTCTTGTTTTTTTTAAAGAGAGAGAAATTCTTTTTTTTTATTAGTTGTTTATTTTTAGCTGTTTAAATTCCCCATCAATTTTCTTTCTATTTTTGTTATTTTATCACATCACAGTTTCTGTTGCTGCTTTAAGTGGTGAATGCCTTTTACCAGGTCACACAGCCTTCCGGACAATATTAATAATCATACGGTTAGCTACATCCCTGAGATCGAGAGAACTTTTCTGCGCACTTTAAGGCAGGAAGCAGACATGACATCTTTACCAGCTACAGTTTGTAACATCAACCGGCCATCTAATCAAGGACAACACCCGCCATCATCCTTCCCCACCTTACCCAATCCGAATACGATGAGTGGCAAAAGCTGATGAATCATCATCATCAGATCTGATGCAGTAAGGAATTAGGTGGCTCTAGTCCTGACGAAGCTCTGTTGCATGTCATCAAGTTTCTGCAGCATGCCAACAGTCTAACTGCAACTAACGCGGTACTCCAGTATGCAAGACTGTCCCTGTTCCCTCACAGCCTGACGGGAAATGCGAGTAAATGGTACCTCACCTTACACCAAGTACCATTGGTACTTGGGATGATATGGCCACCAAGTTCTACGACAAGTTCCTGCTCCCAAGCTAAACGTTAGAAATGATTGCTGAGATCTACAATTTCAAGCAGCAGGGTCAGAAAACATCTGCGAAACTTGGGACCGTTTCAAAGGACTGCTGCTGACGTGTCCTCACCATGGTCTCACAAAAGAACAATTATCTCAATTGTTCTACAAAGGCTTAATCAATCAATGCAAAACAATGGTACTTTCCTCTTTAGGTGCTGATATTTTGAAAAAGCCAGGGGAACAGTTCCAAAATGGGATAGAGTCCCTCTGTGAAGAGATTAGAGACTGGGCCACAGGTGGATCAAGAGGAGGCACTCCAGGTTTATACCACATAGGAGAAAATGACAATAAGTTCAACCAGTTGATGAAAAGCCACGAGCAACTGATGGAAAGCAATGCGCAGCAGACGACAAAGGTAAGTACCTTGCAAAAAGTGATTGAGCAGATGGCCATGAACTCCTACCCCCAACAAGCAAAGTCGATGACTTCCCGATCATCTACCACCCCTCCAGGGCGCGCTCCTCTATCCTTATCATCTTCTGATATATCTTGTACACAGTGTGGCAGGCCACATGATTATGAGCAATGCCCCGAGTTACAAGAGTTGAAGGCAGCTGAGGAAGTGAATTACGTGGGTAATAATCAAGGGTTCCGACAACCTTGGCAGCAGAATGTTCATCCTAATCTCCGATACGGTAATACTAACAACATCCAGAATCCACGTACACTCCAACCTTCCCAAAACTACAGGCCACAATCGAATTACCAAGGAGGCCAGAGGCAATTTCAACAACTTCCATACGGTGAACTTGCATCCTCTAACCGACCACCTCAACCTCAATCTAATCCAGAGTCTGAGATGGGTCAGATGCAAGAGATGTTCAGCGATGATGAACAAATCTCGAGACACTCAGGAGGAACTCTCAGCACTCCGGAAGGATCAGAAGGCATTGCAATCTCAGATTCAGCAACTCCTTACCCAACAAAGGCCACCTGGCCAACTTCCCTCACAAACCAATCCAAATCCACGTGAACATGCAAAAGTAATTCATATAGATGAAGGAGATGACAACAACACATTTCAAGGAACCACAGAGGTAAATGTTGTCACCTTACGAAGTGGAAGGAAACTGAATACAGATACGAGCAACAAAGATCGCGTAGAGGGCGACATTACTCCTCCACCGCTACCTTCGTCTGAGACACAAGCTCCTATCCTTCCTACTCCCCCTCCTCCGTCTCGAATTACTATTGATGTTCCTTCTTCTTCTCATAAAGATACTGAGCTTCCATTTCCTAATAGGATGAAGAAGAAGCATCTTGACGAACAGTTTGCAAAATTTCTGAGTATTTTTAAGAAACTAACACAAGATATTCCTTTAATTGATGCCTTGCAGGAGATGCCCAACTATGCAAAATTTTTAAAGGATCTCCTGACAAAGAGAAAGAAGAAGAGTGATAAGGAGACTGTTCACCTCACGGAGGAATGCTCTGCTGCCCTCCTTCGAGCACTTCCTCCTAAATAGACAGATCCAGAATACCCTGTTGTCCCATGCTTTATCGGTGGAATAGACTGTGGAAGTGGTTTGTGCGATTTAGGAGCCAGCATCAACATTATGCCATACGCTACCTTCTTAAAAGTTCGTGAAGGAGAGATGCAACCTGTACCGTTCAAACTCCAGTTGTCCGACAGATCTGAAGTCAAACCAATGGGGATGGTCCGAGATCTAGTAGTCGGAATTGATCGTTTCATCTTCCTGGCCGACTTCGTCATTCTGGATATGGATGACGATGTTGACGTACCCCTCATTCTAGGTCTACCCTTTTTGAGTACCGCCAAGGCCGTCATCGATGTCCATGATGGTAAAATCACCTTGCGGTATGAGGATGAGAAGATTGAATCTGACATGAGGAAAATGATGAAGAAATCCTCCAACCTAGCTCACCCCTTGATGACGGTAAATTAGACTAATGATGATGAGGAAGATTGCGACTTTCCCACTGACGAAGATGTATATATCCTTCTTCAGGGAGGCTCAAACTGAACCATTGGAGCACATTCTCGTTGCTTCTCTGGAAAAATTAATAGATGATCCAGAGGTCAACGCCACGTTAGCCCATGTAGAGAGCGGAAAGGCGGGATATCAAGCCTATCGCCCTCCAATGGAGTGACTCGACAGAGAAATCAAGAAACCAATCCCTTCTGTCGAGCAACCACCCGAACTCGAGCTTAAAGAGCTACCTCCGAACCTTAAATATGCTTTCTTAGCAGCTAATAAAAATTTGCCTGTTATTGTATCATCTTCTTTAACTACAGAGCAAGAAGACAAGCTACTTGAGGTTCTGAGGAAACACAAAACAACAATCGGGTGGACTATTGCTGACATTAAAGGAATTGATCCCTCCTACTGTACGCACCACATCTACATGGAGATTAACTACAAATCTGTCAGACAGCCCCAGCGCCGGCTTAACCCAAATCTGAAGGAGGTAGTAAAGAAAGAAGTTTTGAAACTCCTAGACGCAGACATCATATATCCCATCTCCGACAGTCCGTGGGTAAGTCCTGTACAAGTTGTCCCGAAGAAAGGAGGCATCGAAGCTGTAGTGAATGACAAAGGAGAGGCTGTCCCTCAGAGGAAAATCACTGTTGGCGCATGTGTATCGACTATAGGCGCTTAAACTCTGCAACCAGGAAAGATCACTTCTTTCTCCCATTTATTGATCAGATGTTAGAAAGATTAGCAGGGCAGAAATATTTTTGCTTTTTAGATGGTTTCCCAGGGTATTTCCAAATACCAATCGCACCAGAGGACCAAGACAAGACCACTTTCACTTGTCCTTATGGCACCTTTGCTTACCGAAGAATGCCCTTTGGATTATGTAATGCCCCTGCCACCTTTCAACGATGTATGCAAGCTATCTTCGCTGATTTCATCGAACAGGGCATCGAAGTATTTATGGATGACTTTTCTGTTTATGGCTCTAGTTTTGATAAATGCTTGGCACAACTTGATTTGATCCTAGGCCGATGTGAGGAAACGAATCTTGTTCTTAACTGGGAGAAATGTCACTTTATGTTTCAAGACGGGATTGTTCTTGGTCATAGAGTGTCAGCTGAAGGAATTGAGGTTGACAAAGCTAAAGTGGAGGTCATAGAAAAACTACCAGCCCCAACCTCCGTAAAAGACATTCGAGCTTGCCTCGGGCATGCAGGTTTTTATCGGTGTTTCATACAAAACTTTTCAAAGATCACCAAACCGTTGTCTGACCTACTTCTGAAAGATGCCCCATTCGATTTTAATGATAATTGTTTCTCTGCCTTTAATTTGATAAAACAAAAATTGGTAACTGCACATGTTGTCATATCACCCGACTGGTCTCTTCCATTCGAGATCATGTGCGATGCCAGTGATTACGCAGTGGGAGCAGCGTTGTGCTAGAAAAAAGAAAAGATCCTGAGAGTGATTGCTTACGCAAGCAAAACCCTGAATGATGCTCAGAAAAACTACACCACCACAAAAAAGAACTTCTGGCTGTAGTATTTTCTCTGGACAAGTTCAGATCCTATCTGTGGGGAAGCAAGGTTATAGTGCACACCAACCACTATGCTCTCAAGTAGTTATTTGCTAAAAAATAAGCCAAGCCTCGCTTGTTGCGTTGGGTTCTTTTACTACAGGAGTTTGACATAGAGGTCAAAGATAAGAGTGGAAAACTAAATGTCGTTGCCGACCATCTCTCTCGGTTAGTACTTCCTGGAGATAATGTGCCTATTAACGAATTTTTCCCTGATGAGACTGCCTTTGTCATCACTAAGGTACAGGAGCCATGGTACGCTGACATGGCTAATTTTCTGTTTTTGGTGTTATTCCTCATGATTTCTCCTATGCCCAGAAAAAGAAATTCCTGTCTGATTCTCGTCATTATATTTGGGAAGACCCTTACTTGTTTCGAGTATGTGCAGATGGTTTGATTCGCAGGTGTCTTCCTGATGATGAGGTGAGCAGTGTGCTCGAGTTCTGTCACTCCAAAGAGGCGGGAGGTCATCATGGATCTCACAGGACAATGGCAAAAGTTTTGGAATCTTGATATTATTGGGCCACATTGCATAAAGATTGCTAGGCTTTTGTTGCCAAGTGTGACAATTGTCAGAGACAAGGCAACACTTCCAGGCGGCACGAGATGCCTCAGCAGGGTATTTTAGAAGTTGAATTGTTTGATTGCTGGGGTATTAATTTTATGGGCCCTTTTCCTTCCTCACAGGGTTACCAGTACATTCTCGTGGCCGTTGACTATGTGTCAAAGTGGGTAGAGGCTATCCCTTGCCAGCGCGCTGACTCCAAAACGGTGGTCAACTTCCTAAAGAAACACATCTTTACTCGCTTCGGGGTTCCTAGGGCGATTATTAGTGATGGAGGATCTCATTTCTGCAATCGATCCTTCGATGCCCTGTTGGCTAAGTATGGAGTGCGCCACAAAGTTGCCTTGCCCTACCATCCACAAACAAATGGACTAGCTGAAGTGTCCAATCGAGAGCTCAAGTGGATTCTCCAGAAGACCGTCAGTTCTTCTAGAAAAGATTGGTCACTTAAGCTTGATGACACACTTTGGGCATACCGCACTGCATTCAAGACTCCATAGGGATGTCTCCTTTCAGGTTAGTCTATGGTATGTCTTGTCATTTACCTGTGGAGTTGGAACATAAGGCGTATTGGGCACTTAATGCCCTAAACTTCGACATTAATGCTGCCGGTATGAAAAGGAAGTTACAACTCTCAGAGCTAGATGAGCTCAGGGATCAAGCTTACAACAGTGCTAAGATCTACAAAGAGCGCACTAAGAAGCTCCATGATCGGATGATTCGAAGAGGGACTTCCAAGTTGGAGATTTGGTGCTTCTATACAATTCTTGTTTGAAACTTTCCATGGAAAGCTTAAGTTCCACTGGGCCGGTCCTTTCAGAGTTGTTGGTATCACCTCCTATGGTGCTTACGAGCTTGAAAATAATAAAGGAGAAGTGTTCAAAGTTAATGGTGCTCGATTGAAAACATATCTTGGTTTTGCTAGTACTAATCTGGTTTTGCATACAGTATTTTTATTACAGGATAAATCGGATATTTCAGATATTCCACGTATTCCAATATCAACAGGTAAAAAGAAAACAAAAAATGGCGAGTTCAGCATAAACTCAAGAAGCTACGCAACTTGACTCTAGGATGTTGTGGGTCCCCAACCCACAACTCCTCACATACAAACTGAAACTTTGGGCGTCTAGCTAAGGACGTTAAATACAAGAAGCTGACTGGGAGGTAACCCAGTGTTTATCAGGTATTTTAAATATTATTTTTAATATATATGTTTTAATTTTAATTTTATGTTTTTTTAATTTTTGACAATTTATTCTATCTTATTTTCATAGATTAGAGCTAAAAAAAATATATTGGCCTGTTCGAACTTGAGTCCGAACGTGCAAGTTCGGACGGGACGCGTCGCCCGAATTTAAACCGTCCGAATCTGCATAATCTGTATAATCCCAAAATATCACCCAAATCGACCACAACAGCCAAAAAATGCCCCAAACTTCTTTTGCTTCCAGATTCTTCGTTACTCAACCAAATCACGCAAACTTGGTACCAAATCTTCGTTTTTCAATTCTCTACGTTTCTATAGCAAAAAATTCACAAACCAACAACCACACAAGAAGATATCGCCATCTGAAGTTCCGAGCCCTAGCTTGATTTCTTCTTCTACACTAATCTTATACTCCCACAAGGTAAATTCTACACTTTTTACACTCAATTTTGGTGTTTTTGATAGAATTCCAAAGTGGGGTTTACAAGTTACGAAAATATTATTTATTTCCATTTTTCAGTTCAAAAAATGCCTTGTTGTTGTAACTTTATGGATTTATGATGATACAATGTTGTGAGTGGACTTGATTGATGATGGTATTGCGTTACCTTGCTTATTGACTGAATTCGGTTGTGAAGAATTGTATATTTTTAGGGGAGATTCTGTCAAAATTTTGGTAGAATGTTTGGGTATTTATATATTTGTGTTTTATACTATTTTCCTACCTGCTTTCTTTGTTACTAAGTATGTGTTAAGCAGGATGTTTTCAAAATTAACTGGTCGTTCTAAGAAGGGTACTAGCACTGCTGCTAGTTCCAGTCAGGCGCCCCCACCAGGTTTTATCTCTCAGCAAGCAGCAGACTGGTTCAATCTTGAGTGCGATATTGAAGCTGAACGGTCTGTAGTACCGGAGTTACAGCGCCAGCTCGGTTTACCCGAGCTTCTGGATGCGCATGGGTGGGTCAAGCTCTTAGACATGGGTGGTCCGTACTACCCACGTGAGGTACGGTTTTCTATGCGAATGCCCGTATCCAGGAAGGAAACATCCGCTCTACTGTCCACGAGAGCGACATTATCATTCGAATGGAGGACATTGCTACATACCTAGGGATCCCTTACCCTTCTCCTCCTATGAGTGAGGGCGATGATTTACTGCAACTATATAATGAATTTCAGAACGCCGCCGACCGACACTACAGGGCGCTTATGGTTCAGGCACCGCGCAGACGAAGAGGGGATGACCCCTCTAAGCAGGTCATCCCTGCTGATCTACTGCAGGACCCTCGTGAGCGAGTTCTATTCGCGCTTCTGGTGGCCAATGTCACGCCGCGACACAGTTCTGACCTCAGCCAGACCGACTGCTATCTTCTCCAGGCAGTCCTGAACCCTTCTTTTGGTGGAGCTTCTGCTCTCTCTTATCTACCCCGGGTCTTACATGAGCATCTGCGCTACATCATCGAGCACAAGGACCGTCACAGGCTAGGATTCCCTGTTATGATCTGCCACTTCCTTAGGTAGCAGGGTATGTGTAACGACCCCAAAACCACCCTAGGAGTTAGGGACGTTACACGCCGCGTATCTATTACCTAATAAGGCAAGGCTCTAGCATACGAAACCAAAAACCGAAGCAAAGTACGCTTTTATTATCTAGAAACAGATTACAAAGTCTATCTGACATTACATGCGAAAGCCCAACTTCATTACATAACAGAATCAAATTACAAAGGGCCTTAAGCCACAACTACAAATACAAAGCGAAAGACGAAGCAGAAAGCAGAGTGGAGTCTTCAAAGGAAACTTAAACCTGCAAATCAGACGGAAATAGGGGTGAGCCAAACTACAGCTCAGCAAGTGATAAACTTCATCAGCTAAGCATGCTCAAAACATATACTGAACATAATCGTATACTAATACATAAGCTTAGCAAATCTGACTGGAAGTTGTAACAGAAATCAGATAGAGAATGAAGCTTTCTCAAATGAGAGGAGTGACAGGCCAGAACCGAAATAGAAGTTGTCAAATCAGAGCAGAGAAGCAGAAACTAAGCAAACTGAACGGAAGTCTTAAATCATAACAAAGCAAACCACAAACTCAAAAGTTCATATCAGAAGCTCAATCAAAACAGGGGGTGGGACACTAGACACCAGCTGACACATCAGAAGGACTCACATAACGTCCTATGGATCCGAAGATCCCACAACAGAAGCCGTAGAGACAGCTATGGACCCGTCAGTCACTAAACATCCAAGGGACCTTGAGAGATAGAACAGAAGGGGACCCGAGGGAATAACAGAAGGAATTCATGCGCAGCATGCTACGGGACAGCCAGACCCGACTATCCAAGGCTCAGAAGCTAAACATCTAGGTCCCAAAACAGAAACTTTACAAAACGACGCAGAAGCCTTTAACAGAACAGAACGGAGGGCCGAAGCACATCAAAAGGATCATAATCCCTTATCAAAACAAAAGTCATACATTGACTAGCAAACACGAAAACCAAACAGAAGCGTAGAAGCTCAAACACACTTTTAGGGCAAATCAGAGTTCAAAGGCTTATCTAAGACTTTCAAATCAAAGTACACATATACATGTGCTAAAACACATCAGAAGATAGTACTCGAAAAGAGGAATCCAACGCCGCAAATGACACTCAAAACGGAGCTCAGACGAAGAAGTTATGCTAAAACAAAGGCCGGTCCGAACATACGTCCGACCTTGCATGTTCGGACATAAACCGAGAGTCTGAAAATCTGCCGGCGTATGATGTCCGAACTTCAATGTTCGGACACATGTTCGGACACTGCGAAAACTGTAAAATCACTTGCGGAAATCAGCCAGAACCAAGCCACAATTCCCCCACAAAACATACATAATTTATTATAGCAAATTAGCCAATCGAAAACACATTTCCACGGGGTTTTAACGCATCAAACAACCACATCAAAATCAACCAAAACCATCACCACCAGAGAATCAAGCAATCATATACATAAACTAATAAGAACAGAAATCCCCCGTGGTTGAACACAACCACCCGAATCCATTCACCACCTACCTCTCATCCGACGCTAAGCCATCTCTGTAGACTCTACAATCTGCTTCACTCGAATTACATCCCGAAATCACAAATGCTCGCACAAATCGAAGAGGGCCAACAGCGAAGGAAGAAGAAAGGAACTTGACCGACGAACAGCAACGCACACTCGGACTCTACGGATTGAATCATCGCGATGCAAAAGCTAGACACCAGACTAATTAATTTGCAAGATTGAGGAATTGTGAAGAAGAGAGCAAGGGAGGGGAAGTTTCTGCAGAACGAGAGTTGAGAGGAGGAGGAATAAACTGTCGAGAGGGATGATCGAGAAATAAAAATGAGAGAGAATAAAAATAAGAGTTAGGATATCTAAAAAGAATTTAGTTGCCTAACTCTCCAACTCCTTAATTAGTAACAAGACTAAAAGGACAAGATTAACCCTCCTTCCTTCTAACTTAGGAATTATATTGTTGACGACATAATCCCACTAAAATAAGATTAGAAAGTTATAAAGCTCCCTTGCGAATTTGAAACCAGATGAAATAAAATAGAAAAAAAAAACTGGGGCATAACATTATACCCCCCTTAAAATGAATTTCGTCCTCGAAATTCGACGAAACGCGGAACACACACGAATGCACCATAAGTGCAGGAATACTACAAACTCTAAGACATGCAGAATGAAGCTCACAGGTCAAAAGGTCAACCCTTATAGGGTATTGACACTCAGAACAAGATTCACAACTGTTAGCCTGACAGAAGGACAAGCAGAATATTACTGGCGCAAAACTTTAGAGCACGGAAGGAACACTCACAATCTCAGAGCTCTATCTTACACGGGCCAACTCACCGAATCACTGACTGTGTCACAGATAGAAGGAACCAAAACGGGAATTACTAAAAAGCTCAACACCAAGGCATGGAAAGAACCCTCACACTTCCAGAAACTCTAACTTTGCACCAGCTATCACACGAACCTCTCAGATTGATTCACTGACAGAAGGAGCAAATTAGATAGTTACAGAAGGTTAAACTCGAAGCATATGCACAACACTGAGACTCACTACTGACAGGCTAACAAGGAACTCAACAGAAGATTAGCCCCAAGGCGCAAGAAGAACACTCACCCAATTCAGAGGCTCTAACCTCAAAGAGCTAGCACTCAAAGTTTACTGGCTGGCTCACTGACAAAAGAAGCGAAACAGATGATTACTGAAGGCTAAGCACGAAGGCTCCGGAAGCACAGAAAAGGTGACCACTCGTCTCAAAAGCTCTACCTCGCTCGAGCCAACACCTAACCTCACAGGCAGATTCACTAACAGAATGAGCGAAACCCAAGATCGCAGAAGGCAAAGCTTGAAGGATTAGGGCAGTACTCGCACCAGCTGCTGAACTGACAAACTGAAGGGCAAACAAAAGATTACTTAAGCCATCCTAAGACCCAAAAGAACACACTCACTCTCTAAGACGATGTCCCTATTCCAAAGGACTAAACAAACACACCTCTCGAACTCACCCATAAGCCACTCAAAACCAAAGCACAACACACTCTGGAAAAACACACACTGATGCACCCCTAGGCTCACATCACACAGCTTGAAACTCTCAAACCAACACTCTCACCCAAACGCAGAACTCACGACTCAGCTCACACCCGATCTCACACCCCCAACGTATCATATCACTCAGACTCGTAGCCCACACTCACAACACTTCCAATACTGAACCAAAGCACATACCTAACTGGGTCTCATGACGAAAACACTCCCCAAACAGCATCATAACAATCACCTATACCAAACCCATCTGAAACCACTCACACCTCACAGACTGAACACATCTCTCTAACTCACATCCCAGAAACACAACACCCTAACTCACATCACAAACACACAACCCTAGCACACCTCTCAACAAACCAGAACTCACATTCGGTCATCCTTTTCCAAAGGACCCGACTCCCTCGGACTCAAACTCAAAGCACAAAAGCACACAGATAAACAGACACTACGTTTCCGCTCGCTACTCTGATAGTGGACAACTACAGAGCAAGCACACACAACAGACTCCAGAGGATAGTTAAATCAAATAGCAGATAACAGACAAATCATGCAGCATACAACACTTAGCATAAATCACACAATGACACGGAAGCGTAGATATGCAGACACCCACAATCCCAACAAAAAACCAAACCTAGCTCTGATACCACTAAATGTAACGACCCCAAAACCACCCTAGGAGTTAGGGACGTTACACGCCGCGTATCTATTACCTAATAAGGCAAGGCTCTAGCATACGAAACCAAAAACCGAAGCAAAGTACGCTTTTATTAACTAGAAACAGATTACAAAGTCTATCTGACATTACATGCGAAAGCCCAACTTCATTACATAACATAATCAAATTAAAAAGGGCCTTAAGCCACAACTACAAATACAAAGCGAAAGACGAAGCAAAAAGTAGAGTGGAGTCTTCAAAGGAAACTTAAACCTGCAAATCAGACGGAAATAGGGGTGAGCCAAACTACAGCTCAGCAAGTGATAAACTTCATCAGCTAAGCATGCTCAAAACATATACTGAACATAATCGTATACTAATACATAAGCTTAGCAAATCAGACTGGAAGTTGTAACAGAAATCAGATAGAAAATGAAGCTTTCTCAAATCAGAGGAGTGACAGGCCAGAACCGAAATAGAAGTTGTCAAATCAGAGTAGAGAAGCAGAAACTGAGCAAACTGAACGGAAGTCTTAATCAGAACAAAGCAAACCACAAACTCAGAAGTTCATATCATAAGCTCAATCAAAACAGGGGGTGGGACACTAGACACCAGCTGACACATCAGAAGGACTCACATAACGTCCTATGGATCTGAAGATCCCACAACAGAAGCCGTAGAGACAGCTATGGACCCGTCAGTCACTAAACATCCAAGGGACCCTGAGAGATAGAACAGAAGGGGACCCGAGGGAATAACAGAAGGAATTCATGCGCAGCATGCTACGGGACAGCCAGACCCGACTATCCAAGGCTCAGAAGCTAAACATCTAGGTCCCAAAACAGAAACTTTACAAAACGACGCAGAAGCCTTTAACAGAACAAACGGAGGGCCGAAGCACATCAAAAGGATCATAATCCCTTATCAAAACAAAAGTCATACACTGACTAGCAAACACGAAAACCAAACAGAAGCGTAGAAGCTCAAACACTCTTTTAGGGCAAATCAGAGTTCAAAGGCTTATCTAAGACATTCATATCAAAGTACACATATACATGTGTAAAACACATCAGTACAGATAGTACTCGAAAAGAGGAATCCAACGCCGCAAACGGCACTCAAAACGGAGCTCAGACGAAGAAGTTATGCTAAAACAAGGCCGGTCCGAACATGCGTCCGACCTTGCATGTTCGGACATAAACCGAGAGTCTGAAAATCTGCCGGCGTATGATGTCCGAAATTCAATGTTCGGACACATGTTCAGACACTGCGAAACTGTAAAATCACTTGCGGAAATCAGCCAGAACCAAGCCACAATTCCCCCACAAAACATACATAATTTATTATAGCAAATTAGCCAATTGAAAACACATTTCCACGGGTTTTAACGCATCAAACGCACATCAAAATCAACCAAAACCATCACCACCAGAGAATCAAGCAATCATATACATAAAACTAATACGAACATAAATCCCCCGTGGTTGAACACACCCACCCGAATCCATTCACCACCTACCTCTCATCCGACGCTAAGCCATCTCTGTAGACTCTACAATCTGCTTCACTCGAATTACATCCCGAAATCACAAATGCTCGCACAAATCGAAGAGGGCCAACAGCGAAGGAAGAAGAAAGGAACTTGACCGACGAACAGCAACGCACACTCGGACTCTACGGATTGGAATCATCGATGCAAAAGCTAGACACCAGACTAATTAATTTGCAAGATTGAGGAATTGTGAAGAAGAGAGCAAGGGAGGGGAAGTTTCTGCAGAACGAGAGTTGAGAGGAGGAAGAAAACTGTCGAGAGGGATGATCGAGAAATAAAAATGAGAGAGAATAAAAATAAGAGTTAGGATATCTAAAAAGAATTTAGTTGCCTAACTCTCCAACTCCTTAATTAGTAACAAGACTAAAAGGACAAGATTAACCCCCTTCCTTCTAACTTAGGACTTATATTGTTGACGACATAATCCCACTAAAATAAGATTAGAAAGTTATAAAGCTCCCTTGCGAATTTGAAACCAGATGAAATAAAATAGAAAACAAACTGGGGCATAACAGTATGATCTTGGCTGATGAGGGTCGTTCCATTTCCGGTCACCCATTGACATGAGAACCTTGAGGAAGATACGATTTGACTTTGATGGAACGACATGGACTAAGAGAGCAGCTCCGCGTACTCAGAAGCGCCAGAGAGATGCCGGAGAGGGACCGTCAGAGCCAGTCCCTACTTCCACCGTAGAAGAAGAGCAGCAGTACGCTGCGTTCCCAACACCCAGGAGCGGGTATGTCACCTGGGATGAGCTAGAGCGCCGAGAGAAGCAGATGGAGCAGTCATTCCGAGCTGAGATCATCCTCCTTCAGGAGCAGGCACGCCGATCTCAGGATGATTATGAGTCCCTGCTCCGTGAGTTCCAGCAGTGGCAGGCTTACTACCTGCCACCTCAGTGATTTGCTGCCAGTTATTTTTCTCTCTTTCTTTCGTTTTCCTTTCCTTCTTTGTTATTTATTTGATGTATCTTTAATATTTGACAGTTTTCAGGTTATTTGATTTGTTTCAGTTTTCGTTCTACAACTCTGCTCATTTACACTATGACTCCTGGACTGCATTTTCGCAGTATCTTTATTATATACTTGCATCCGTTTCTTTTTACTGTTTCAATAAGACTAGTTCCATCTGCCAAGCTGGGCACTTGCCTAAACGCAAGTGTGAGGAACGTTTCCCCCCCAAGAGCCTTAAGTGTGAGGAAGGGCTCCTTCCTCAATCCCAGAATATAAGGGGAGTTCTTCGTTTTTATTTTTGCACTATTTAAATAATGTTAAATCCGTTTTACTCCTTTTAGATCTCTATTGCAATACCTGACCGCTATCCTCCATGAGTATGACACATTTTGAAACGTCTTCTTACTTGATTTAATTACTGAAAAATTGAGGACATTGTTCCTCTTAAGTGTGAGGAAGTAGAGACCTTTCCCTGAAAATGTGCCAGTAGTTCTTTTAATGCTTATAGACATTGAATTTATGGGTAAAATGTTTTGTAAAAAAATCAACCTGGTAAGCAACTTTAAGATTAGTTTTGCTCATAATTGTTAGTTTTTATGGTTTCATTATAAAAATTATTTTGTGTGCAAGCTAATTATGAAGTCTGAACTGGTTTAACTCGGTACCTTAGGAATGAAATGAAAGTTTGGAATGGAAGAATAAGGCAAGGTACTCCTCTGATCTAATATTTTATTGAACTGAAACGGGCCTCTTCCATTCGGTTATTGAGTCCTTGGGGTGCTTCATCACCCATTTACCTAAGATCAATTGATCTCGATAAAAGACCCAAAACTGTTACAAGAATGGAGAGAAAAGTCTGTAGGGTTTAAAATAATATGCAAGCAGTGCTATTGCTAAAAAAAGAAGCTTAACTTATTTAGATCATGAGTATGTGGTGTTCAAAGGTACTGCGGAATAAGGCAATACTTCACACCCCTTGTCATTTCTGGGTTTTTAAGGAAAGAAATGGTGGAAAGATCCCGAGTTAATCTATGTTCATTCTTGATGATTTAACTTCTCCAAATATTTGGTATGAAGAGCTTGTCTCCACTGAAAGAAAGAAACATACAGTTATGAGCAAGGTTAATCTTAGGATTGTTATTATGTTTGATTCCCTTCTACGTTTGTTTTAACCCGAGATTTAATTCTATGACATTTCTCAGGAGCTTATTTCTGTATTTTGCTTGAGGACAAGCAAGAGCTAAGTGTGAAGAAGTTTGATTAGTGCAAAACATATAGACTTTTAGGGTTTAATTACCTTATAAATTGCAATATCTAAAGCACATTTTCCCACTTGTTATGCGTTTTTTCCTAAGATTTATGTTTTGACATGAACTAATGCATTTTATATGTTAATGTAGGAAAAAGCCATGTAATTAAGTAGAATAACTCATGAGGATTTCAACGCAACAAGCGGTGATTAAATCAGAGTTCAAACGAAGGTTTTAGAGGGAAAATAAGTTGTCGGATCCGGACACAACACGTGGAAGCAACTCCGCAGAGCGTCGACATGTCCGAACATGCAAGTTCGGACGCATGTTCGGACACGTTGGTAATGACAGCAAACAGAGCTGCGTCGACACAAAGTGAAAAGATAATTAATTTTATCTTTTCACACGCCTCTTCCACCGCTATACCCTCCCTTTTTACCCCATTATCACTATAAATATACCTATAACCCTCCATTAATAGATATCTCATTCCACCCCCAAACCCATGTCATTTTCCCTCCACAAAATACCATTACCTCTCTCAAAAATCATACACCCCATCTACATAATGCCCACATAAATGCACACAGCACCTCATCCCATAAAACATTCCATTTCCATACCGTTATTCTGTCCAACCTCTGTCCAAAATATTAGCAGTCAAAATAGTGGAGCTGAATTAATTTTCTTTCCACATGATTTCTATTACTTCTTATTCTGTCTTCTTTTTAACTATGTTGGGCTAAGAGGATATACTCCGGGTGAAAGTTAAATTATAGTTTGTTTAATTATGTAATCTATATTTTTACCGGTTTAATTAAATACTGTTTGTTATGATTAAAGCTTATCTCTCGTCTTTTTAAAATTTCATGAATTTATTAAAATGCTTTACAAAGCCTATTTTGATCAGATCAGTGATAAATAGACAGGTTAATTAATCGGTAAATCTGTGGAAAACTTATTTTGATTAAATAAGTTAGTATTTTCAGATGCAAAATATAATTCCTCGCACTTAATCTGTTTACATGTGTTTTGCTCAAATTTGGATTAGACCGAGCATGTTCTGGTGAACGAGTTCTTTTGAGTCTATGATTAGTCCTTAAGATAATAACAGGAATTTTGTCAAACTATTATAATAAAACCGGAAGACATAGCATAATTAATCAGACTATCTAAACCTGAACCCAGAGTCCCGTTTAATTTATCTTTCACTCAGTTAATTTTATCTGCTATTTTAATTATAAAAACAAGTCAATTAATTCCCTCTTTTTGTGACAAAGCTTAGGTATTATATTATTCACAATAAGTCCCACGGTTCGATATCCGGCCGCTTCTGTCTTACTATACTACTGCGACCGGGATTTGTTTGCAGCCCGACATATATTTTGAGTATTAATTTCTTTTTCAAATGTTTTAAATACATCAGTTCCAACCACTCAGATTATCATCTCTGCAACATGCGATTGATAATATGTCTACACCACCCTCTGCTGATGAAGTAAGTTACAAGCAGACTCAATAATTTCTTTGAATTGTGTACTTTTTAATTAAAAGATTTAACTCTTGTCTTGCTACTGTAGTGGAGGTGGTTGTCTTATGCTGATCGACCACACCACCCAGGAGCTGAAGCCTACGTGTTGGTAGTTCCTCTCATCCATTTTAATATTGTTGAGGGACACCAACTATATCGAGTCATGCGGCAGTTCGGTAGAGACCAACCCTATTCCCGCCGCTCCACTTGACTGTGACAGACTTCACAGTCAAGATCGTTCTGGGCGTACCACCACTGACTGGGTATCTTACCTCGGTCCTTATCTGCAACTGTGGGAGAGTAGAAATGACCGGCGCATTCCTCTTCACATGTATCCCCTTTCACGACCGCTGGGACCTCAGTCTGCATACATGAGGTGGTACTCACAACACACATCCATTGGTTCACATCAGATGCTCGAAGGAACGCAGTTCTGGTATTATTTTTTAAATGTCAATAATTTTGGTTAGTTATTTATATAATTATCTGTCCATCCTTTTTCTCTACTTAATATCTTTTTCTTTTGTAGGGACAAGCAGTGCAGCAATTTCAGTATATGTCCCAGGACACTGATAGCAGCCAGTATGCGAGTTACGTGGCTGATCAGAGTGGGATATATGGGCACATGCGGTACGGTTAGGCACAGCCAGAGGAGCCTTTAGTCCCCCCTGCATTCCAAGTGTTCCAGCCGAGTTGGGATTGCATTGGCAATGACGCACCCCGGAGAGCTGTACACAGGAGGAGACACAGCGAGCGGCAGCCAAGACAGCCAAGACATCATGATCACTCTCCTCCTCCTGAGCCTGTAGATCCCCATCAGAATTTTGATGCAGCAGTTGACGCTGGGCAGATGCAATATGATGCAGGAGTTGATGCTGGACAGATGGAAGTGGTTGAGCAGCCACCTTCGCAATCACTACATCTGCAGCCTTATGTAGGTGGTCCAGACTTTGGTTACACATCCCAGCCGACTGCGGGATACATTCCTCAGATGCAGACTCCGGCTCCATATCAGCCAGTACCTGAAGTTGGCGGTAGTGCAGGGGGTAATGCGGCGTTATTTGATGACTTCCTTAATTCTAGTTGGAATTTCAGTTTGTCTGAGCTGTTGGGTTCTACTGGTAGTGTGGGGCAGGTCCTAGTCATACTTCACAGCACTTGACTCAACCAACTCCTACACCTTCTACACCCATAGTTACTACACCGCACCCCACTCCTCCGCAGGCATCAGTCCATGAGATGACCATCGAGCAGCAGATTGATTACTTGGAGCAGATACCTGCATCATCTCGCACACCTGTGCAAAACTATGAGCTGGAGAGTCTGCATATGCAGCTACGGTCGAACAGGAACCCACCAGATAGATATGGGGAGTGGACTCGTTGATCTGCAGTGTATCTTCATTATTGTATTTTTGTGTTTGTACCTTTGTTTATTTTGAAATTAAACAATGTATTTTGTTATTGTTTGGATTAGTAATTGTGAGATTACACCTTCGTTTGATTTTTGATATTCTGTATTGCGCCTTTTTTTGCGCAGTCAAACGACATCCGTTTACTCTAGAAATTTGCATACACGTAGTACTACATGCCCACATTATTGTGTCCGAACCTCATCCCATTTTGACTTGTACAAGTGTTTCATAAATAAGGGCGAAGTGGCTAAACTGCAAAATATTTAATATTTGAAAACTGCAGCCTGGTGCCGTATTGCGCCCATTTTTTGAGCAGTCAAACGACATCCGTTCACTCTAAAACGTTTTATACACGTAGTACTACATGCACACATTACTGTGTCCGAACCTCATTCCATTTTGACTTCTGCAAGTATTTCATAAATAAGGGCGAAGTGGCTAAGCTACAAAATATTTAATATTTGAAAAAGTTCAGCCTGGTGCCGTATTGTGCCCTTTGTTTGAGCAGTCAAACGACATCCGTTCACTCTAAAATTTTGCATACACGTATTACTACATGCTCACATTATTGTGTCGGAACCTCATCCCATTTAGACTTCTACAAGTGTTTCATAAATAAGGGCGAAGTGGCTAAGCTGCACAATATTTAATATTTGAAAAACTGCAGCCTGGTGCCGTATTGCGCCCTTTTTTGAGCAGTCAAACGACATCCGTTCACTCTACAAATTTGCATACACGTAGTACTACATGCACACATTATTTTGTCCGAACCTCATCCCATTTCTACTTCTACAAGTGTTTCATAAATAAGGGCAAAGTGGCTAAGCTGCACAATATTTAATAATTGAAAAACTGCAGCCTGGTGCCGTATTGCGCCCTTTTTTTGAGCAGTCAAACGACATCCGTTCACTCTAAAAATTTGCATACACGTAGTACTACACATGCACACATTATTGTGTACGAACCTCACCCATTTCGACTTTACAAGTGTTTCATAAATAAGCGCGAAGTGGCTAACTGCACAATATTTAATATTTGAAAAACTGCAGCCTGGTGCCGTATTGCGCCCTTTTTTTGAGTAGTCAAACGACATCCGTTCACTAAAAATTTGCATACACGTAGTACTACATGCACACATTATTGTGTCCGAACCTCATCCCATTTCGACTTCTACAAGTGTTTCATAAATAAGAGCAAAGTGGCTAAGCTGCACAATATTTAATATTTGAAAAGCTGCAGCCTGGTGCCATATTGCGCCCTTTTTTGAGCAGTCAAACGACATCTGTTCACTCTAAAAATTTGCATACACATAGTACTACGTGCACACATTATTGTGTCCAAAGCTCACCTCATTCCAACTTTTACAAGTGTTTCATAAATAAGGGAGAATTGGCTAACACACACACAATATTTAATATTTGAAAAATTATCTAAGTGTTTCCTGACCTTTGTCTCTCTATTCTATGTGCTATTATATTACGTAGCATCTCGTAGACCGACTCTTGTTCTATGAAATCTTCATCATCAGCTTAAATAGGATCAAATGACAAGCAAAGCAATTTGTTCCATGAAATCTTCATACTCTATATAATTTTCCATCATCCGATGTACCGATGTATCAGTTCGTACGTGGAAAAAGCTCCATTCGTAATCGTCCTCCAGTGACAGATACACCATTGTTGCTACGTTTATTGTGCTGAGAAGAGAGCATAGAGCACAGCCTACTCGTCGTTGCAGGTCATGGAGAATATTATTAGGATACGGCATACTTATTTCTACGCGCTATGCACCATCCTTCTCTCGAAGTGTGCACCATGACGGCTGAAAGTGGCCCCGTAATTCACTTGCAAACTGAAAGGAAACTCCATTATAGTTTGAGATCAAGGAGGGGTGTAAGGTATGAAGAATTCAAGTAGAATGCAAGTATAATGAATTTGTCAGCAGTACGTGAGTAATGAGTTTGGATGCGCATACCCTTTTTATAATACAATAGTGATAGTCGTAACGGCTAATGTACACCCGCATTTGCGCAATGCGGTTCTTTTATAATAGTAAAGGTCACTGACAGCAGCCCAAACGGTTCAGTAACAACATGAATTGTACAACCGCATTTGGCAAAATTTGCATTTGCTTTGCAACGTTAAGCTCGGGCGCCGCCAGTTCTCCGTATATATATGCCCCTCATCATCCATCATTCGTCACACATCAACAATCTCAGTCAATTACTCAATATCGTTTGAAAATACTCTCTTCCTATACGCCTGTCTCACTCCACCAGCGTTCCTCATGGATATCCCGTGCACCATGTTGCATGACGTTGAAGTAATGCATAACCAATCAGGTTTGCATTTTCAAAGAACATATTCTACGCATCAATCCGATTTTGAATCCCCTTGGATATTATGTTCCGGGATTTTGACAATCTCATTGAGACGAGGCTGAAAGAACAATACGTTTACCATTGCGTGGTCGAATCCATTGTCCATCGATTTTTGTTGTCTTCATATCCATGCCCTTTTTGGGGGCCATTAGAGACAAAGGGTGACGCCGACGTAGAACGAATGATAAATCAATTCGTCTTCAACCAACAATGTTACACAAGGGTTGAACTGTACGTCGTTTATGCTTCATAGAGGACAACACCGTACCATTACCTCCAAGGAGGACTAGTCTGGGGGAACTGGGGGCTATAGATGGTGTTGCGTCAAGCGACGATGAAGAATGAGGTCAAGGAAATGACGGAGACTAGTGCGTGGTGTTAGTACTTTTGTTGTCGGGATATCATCTTTCTACTTATGAATAATATATGTTTGTATTAGGTTGTTCACTAGTTAAGTTTTCCTAAAGTGACGAAGGTCACCTTCTAAAATTAATGCAATAATAGTGTACTACGAAGGTCATCTTATATTAATAATAGTGTTAACATGTTGCATTAAGCGAATAGACTGAAATCACCTATGATAATACAAATCCATTACATAACACAGTACAACACATTCGTTCAGTCATCCTTATCATAGCTACGCACACTTACACATGTAACCAAAACCACATTAAGCTACCACTTCTGGATCGTAATCGATCATAAGGTGAATTGCATCCACGTCGTCCTGGATTGGGATAAAGTTGTGTATCATGTTCCGCACATCATAGTCATTGTTTATCGGCATTGTACCCCACCGTGGCCATGGAAAAGTGCGCAAATTCATCCTATATATAATAGAAGTGACACGGTAACGCTGGACATCATCTGATATTGCGTCTTCGATCAACAACAATTTCAAGTGAGCGTATGAGATATTATGATTATAGGGATCTCAAGCCACTCCCCTCTTCTTTCATCGGTTGCCTCCATGCAAAAACCATAAATGTTGAAAACTGGTTCGTAATCCAAAAATAGTAGAATCAGTAGTGTGTCCATTGGCACTTAAGGTAGAGGGAATAAAAATATGTGAGCTTTGTTGTCATGATGTGCGCATTTTATAATGTACAATAGTTTTAAGGAGCTGCGTTTGGGTAATGCGGTTGTTATTGCCTGGCTGTACTGGTAGTACATATAAACATAACTCACATAATGAACCGCCACAACGTTTTTTAACTTTTTCATCTGTCAAAGGAGCTGAGTTGCAAAATGCGGTTGTTAGTGTGTGCGGCTGTACTGATAGTACAGAAGAAACAGTAACTAACGTAATTGAAGGGTGGAACTTTTTTAAACTTATTTATCTGTTACAGGAGCTGCGTTTCAGTAAGGCGGTTGTTGTTGTGCATTGTCTGGTCTATATATAGCGGGCTGTCAGCGACAGCTGTTCATACGGGTAGTTCTCACTCACCTCCTTTGTTGATAGGCAACAATGTTCATTCCTTGCGAAATACACTTGCATTACATCCCGTCGTTTGATGAATGTGGTTTTCAATTTGAACCTACAGAATATTCCACGATCCGTCCTCTTACCATTGCGCCTTTTGTCGACTATAACTATTTCAAATTCCTAGTTGAATGCAGTTTAGATTGCGGTGATGATAAGTTCGTACAACATCCATTGTTTACCGCAAAATGGTTTTCTCACACCCAATGCCAATTTGGAGCCAAATGGAGATAGCAAATGATGAAGATGTATGTCTTATGGTTGAAAACTTCATGACCAACAGACGACGCATGGCCAAAATTCAACTGTTGGTGGAATATGAACCAAAGGTTGATGAATAATTGTTTTATGCGTTGGATGTCTTTAAATTCTTTTTTACTATAACAATTAGTCGTCTATGTAGCTCCCGTTATGTCGGTCTTGCCCTAAGCAAGCACCCCAGAAATTGAAATAAAATGTCATTGTTCTGGTTATAGTTTACAACCTCAATTTTATGGTTTTACGACTTCAATAATTTTAATATTGTTCTTATGTTTAACATTACCACATACACAACGTAAACATAAACATAACTTACTTTTTTTCCTGTGCTTGCTTAAGGCACGACCTGACACACACAGGAGCTACATATTTCACTAACTTAAAACACACTACGAAGTCAAAACACAGTACAATAGACGACACATTGACAAGAGCATCGGAAAATGCAAAATCATGGATTCACTAACTTGTAGCACAACGAGAGCAACATATTTCGCTAAATTTAACAAGTTGAGCTCGAACTGGTGCGATCCTTAAATCCATCTTGCTCACGTACGCTTAATCATATTTGTGGTGTCTCCACTGTCATCCGAACAACTACTAGGGTTTTCGTCGTCGACGGGAGAGTTCCGAACGGGATTGATTTGTACGATCCTTCCTTTCCTAAGGTATTGAATTCCACACTTAGGTGTGTCAACGCATGTGTAGGTGATTCGACAACAAAATCCATAAGAGGATGTGTGCCCTCCGACATCATTGTGCACGAGTGAACGATGAAGTCTGTAGAAGGATGCACGTCCGCCGACAGCCTAGCGGACGAGTGAACAACAAAGTCTGTAAGAGTATTTGTGGGCTCGTAATGACTGGATGAGTGAACTACAAAATCTGTAACAAGGGTCGTCATCGGTGAAGATTCTGCATCGGACATTAAATCTTTGAGCTGGTCCACTGTGGCGCGCGAATATTCAGCAGTAGTACGCTTCGGTTTGGTTTTGTTGCAAGAGTTTCTTGAGGATGGAACGTTGGAAGTGGATGATTGAATAGCGGCGCATACTTGCTTCCCCCTTCTCCAAGTTCCTTCCTTTGATTGAGGAGTCCTGTTTAGATGCCATTTTGTTGTGGGTTTGTATTGCTTTGGTTATGATTTCACTGAGCGATTGAGTAGATAGTGTTTTTTGGATCGAGTTATGAGATGAGTGCGTTAGCTCTTACATACTCCCTCATATATTTGTCGTCCTAAACGATAGTACAACGGATAGTCCAAATATTCAAGTGCAAATAACTGTGTTTGCCTAATGCGGCTCTCTTGGTATATGGGCTTTCCAAAGTGGCACAATTTATGACAAACGTGACAGAGTGTAATAAGAGTCTGACCTTGACAGGCTGTTATTATTTTTTTATCTGTCGAAGAAGCAGCATTTGAGTAATGCGGTTCTTGTTGTATGTGGTCTTTCCGTTCAGAAAACATCTATGAAAGACGTGACATATTAGAAGATGAGTCTGACCTTTACAGGCTTTTTTAAATTTTTGTAATCTATCAAAGAAATATGCCGGTGAACAGTCGTTGCATTTACTCATCTTGCGGTTTTTACTAATTTGAAAAAAAATATATTAAAGGAGTCCGCATGATGAACAAAAGATTCAAATCGTAGACCCACTTTATTACAATCAAACTACAGTACGAAACTAGATGGACTACGCACATACTATTTGATGACATACCGTGCAGTCATTAAGATTGACTAGAAGTATAACTGCAACTTAACATCATATGTTACAAGATAACAGAAGAGTTAAGATTCATCATCGGATGCACCGGGAGGGGTGACAGTAGGATCGTAGTATCGATGCCCAGGAGTGTACTTTCCCAACTCCCACTGCATATATTTATAATAGTCAGGATCATCATCCTCTCCCATTGGACGGGATAGATACTTCGAGCATGCCTCCCCATCCCATCCTTGGTGTCTGGAAATGCCGCCAGCGACCTTAGTTGATGTGTCATTGATGATTGAAGTTGATGACACCTTCTTTTTTGAGGATGGTGCTCCCCGAGTGTGTTTCTACTTTGATGTACGCACTGCGGCTTCAGTGTTGATACTTCCATTGCTCGGAGTAGAGGATTGCTTAGCGACACCCTTGTTCTTACGATCGTCCATGATCTTCTTTTCACTGTAATGCGGTATTGAGTTTGCGAGTTAGTTTATGAAAAGTTAACAAAATTCAGGTTGTATTTATAGGAAAATGGCTACGCTGTGTCGTCACTGTAGTAAAGGTCAGTTGAAAAAGAACCGCATTACACAAAAGCGGTTCATGGACACAGTAAAGTTGAAAACGTGTCACAGTCATGTGAATTTGTACTGTCGCATCAGAACTTCCTGCAGACGAATATAAAAAGAACCGCATTAGACAAATGCGGTTCCTTTTTAAAAACATGTCACAGTCATGTACTGTCGCGCCAGAACTTCCTGCATACGAAAGTAAAAGAACCGCATTAGACAAATGTGGTTCCTGTAGACTGTAAAGTTGAAAACGTGTCACAATGATGAGAAATTGTAGTGTCGTGTCAGAACTTCCTGCAGACGAAAGTAAAAGAACCGCATTACACAAATATGGTTCTTGTAGACTGTAAAGTTGAAAACGTGTCACAATCATGAGAATTTGTACTGTCGCGTCAGAACTTCCTACAGAAAAATATTAACAGGAACCGCATTAGACAAATGCGGTTCCTTTTAAAACATGTCGCAGTCATGTGAATTTGTACTGTCACGTCAGAACTTCCTGCAGACGAAAGTAAAAAGAACCGCATTAGACAAATGCGGTTCCTGTAGACTGTAAAGTTGAAAATGTGACACAATCATAAGAATTTGTACTGTCACGTCAGAACATCCTGCAGACGAATATAAAGAGAACCGCATTAGACAAATGCGGTTCCTGTTAAAAACATGTCACAGTCATGTGTATTTGTACTGTCGTGTTTGAACTTTCTGCAGACGAATATAAAAAACTACATTTGCCAAATGCAACTTATTTGCATTCTCCTTTTAGGCTCGCTCATCCATATATCTACCCGCGTAATCTCCAGATGGTTGTCCATTGTGTAGAGTACCTCCCAAACCAGTACAAGCAAATAAATTCTATATCATATCTTTCCTCCCTCTAAGCATCTTTTACAAATTTCAGACTATCAAAAATAGATCCAAGAATGCATTACCATTCATTTTATCTCATGGATCTTAATCGCCAAAATTTACCATCAGACGATGAAGAAGCCTTGGAGGAAGAAGATGTAGATGATCTGGATGTAGAGCCAGAAAATCTTCCAGATGATCCAGATATTGAGGATGATGGCACCGGTACGTCTAACCCACATTGCGGTGCTAGTACCTAAGATCATTCATGGGTGCTGGTTCAGCGAATGCGTCGGCACAGGTCCCGTCGTTCATAAGCAATATCGATTGGGGTGTTGTAAATAGTATGCAGTCTGACGTGTACATTACTGGAGCGTGGGCCAAGAATTTCGAAAATCAGTTGTTCGAGTCTAAAGAAGAGCTTATAACTGCGGTGCGCCAGTACCACATCCGGAAAAATTTGGATTTCACACCGGTAAAGAGTTTAAGCAATATTTTCTCCATCAGTTGTAAGAACGAGCAAGGTGACTGTCCATTTTATCTACGTGCGGTGGCTTCTAGATACATGTTGGAGTGGAAGTTAAAAAAATATTTTGGTCACACATGTCACCTAAACCTGGGCAGTCAAGATCATCGTCAGCTAATTATCATTTTATCGCTTCATTTATCCTCCTTCTATCAGAACATACCCGACTATAAGCATCAAAAACGTGATACAGCTCGTGAAGAACGAATTCAGCAGACGAATATCGTACGTACAGAAAGGCTTGGCTAGCCAAGTGTGAGGCAATCGAGCAAATTTACGGAAATTAGAAGGACTCTTTTGCCCAGTTACCCAGGTACCTTCTTGCAATTCAAAATTTTGTGCCTAACACCGTGGTGGACATGAAGTCTTGTGTCGAGACGAATGAGGATGGGGTTACGATACGGAGGTTTGTTCGGTGTTTTTGGGCATTCGGACCATGCATTACAACTTTTCAATATTTAAAGCCCCTACTTCAAGTAGACGGTACCCACTTGTATGGTAAATTTAAGGGTAAATTGTTAGTAGCATGTGCTCATGATGGTAATAACAAAGTTATCCCTATTGCTTTTGCAATAGTCAAAGGGGAAACCAATGAAGTGAAATACCCCTAACATTCAAATAATTAAATAATGATAAATAAGTATTATTTATGGGATTACTAAACCCTAAAGGAAGTATATAAACATTTAGGCGTTAAAACGCACCTAAACTCCTTAAGGTCAGAAACGTGCGCTAAAGCCCGACCTTAAGTTAACCAAGTTATATAAGCTATAAACTTTATGTAAAGTTAATCAAGGATCATTATATGACCCTTAGAACACAGGACCACATCTAAAACTGTGGGAAAATACAAACACTCGGGAGTTCCCTTAAAGGCCCTTAAGGCCCGAAAGTCCCAAAATACCTTATAGGATGAAGTAAAGTATTACACTTCATCCCAAATGCACCATAACACTATATTAAACATATAATATGGATTCCTCAACCTAAATTCTCAGTTAAACGCAAAGTGCTTGGAGATGCCTTATGAGGGTCCCATAAACCCTCGGGAATGCCCCGGAGGAGTGCCGAGGTGGCACGAACTCCTATAAAATAATTCTTAGAGTTCCTAACATCATTATTCAACATTCTAAAGAGAATTCTCGAGCCAATTCCTCAAAAATAAACAAAGTGCT
This sequence comes from Limonium bicolor, assembly GCA_023374045.1. Lineage (NCBI taxonomy): Eukaryota > Viridiplantae > Streptophyta > Magnoliopsida > Caryophyllales > Plumbaginaceae > Limonium > Limonium bicolor. Next base: position 149,555,231 of record CM041782.1, read on the forward strand.
CAGACGAATTTCTTAACGCTCCTTTTTGCCCCGGTTAGCCCGAGAGTGGTGTTTGGAGTTGATATAACTCCATATAACTCAATGTAACACCTTAACACATTATTATTGACTATAAAAAATGTCAATAAACACTTGGAACTCAAAGCGACTAATTATTTTTCAGAAAATCCTTAAAGCACAAAAACGTACCTTCGGGTGTCACAAAAAAATGTGTTCTACGCAATTACCTTGATGTTTTTGAGGAGCCACGAGTTGACAATCTTAAAAGGGGATAAATTGAGCATCTAAATCAATTAATGCCAGTTATAAATTCATAGTAAAAGTGGGAGGGGCGATTTTATCATCAAAAAACGTACCTAAATCAGCATTTTTACCTTAAAACTCATCTTAGAGTAAATGTACCAAATAAATGCTGGAACCTGTTACACATATTATATGATCTTAGTAACAATATAGTTTACCAAAAATCAATTAAAAATCAATCTCGTTTGAAATCCATAGTAGGTGCCCCGCCATTTGGTGTGAAAATTGACTAGATTTAATCAAAAAGAATTTGTCATATGGATGATGACTCACCTTATACATTGCCATGTTGTATTGTGTCAATTTATTCAGTCAAATGGGAGCCTTCCCACCGATTTTCCTGCAACAAAACACCAAGGATAAGTTAGGAGAAAAGCCATGGAAATTAAATACACAAAAGTAACATCCTAGATCTAGCTTTATTCCATGTGCTAGTATACAAACAAAACACCCATTTTCTAATATGGTGGCTGCCGATTTTGATATGTAAAAGAAAGAGGTTAATTGCCTCATTATTTAGTCAAAAGAATACCCTACCTAACTAAGCATAATTCCAAGTCATATAGACAAAACCAATTGTCTTGTACAGCACACAATGCCGATTTCCAGCAAGGAAAGAGGCTTAAATTGCCTTATAAAAATTCAACTAAAATACCTAGCTAACCTAGCCATGTTCTAATGTTTATAATCATCAAAATAAGATGCTGTACTACAGCCCATGTTACCGAAATTATATGGAGAAAGAAGACAACAAAGGACTTGTATTCTCCTTAGAAAATTCAAAGAAAACACCTTACCTACCTTAGTCTTGTCTTCTTCTTTCAATTATCAAACAAGCCATCCTTTTATTCCTTGTCTTGTGGCCGATAATGTGCAATGAAATAAGGTCATTTATTGAGCCAAACAAGAATTAATAAACAAGGAAAAGATTAGTCAAATTTGACATTAAACTATCAAAATAAAAATTCCTCTCATTCCATACCTTAAACTTCCAACGTGATTTCATTTCCTCCTTGCCTTGTGGCCGGTTTGGTAAGCTCTCCCTTCTCATCTTCTTCCTTTGAAGCTCCTAAGTCCATTAATGAGGTTTAACTTCTATCTTCATTTTTAAGGTAATTTCCTAGCATTTCTCATCAAGTCTAGAAGCTAAAACTTCCTAGGGCAACTACATGAATTCGGCATCAATCTATACACCAAGGAGGTTGTCTTAAATCAACATAAATCCAAGGAGCATCCAGGATCATCTTAAGGAATTTTTCATGCTTGAAAATCCTTAAGACACATTTTATGTGTATCCAAAAATTCTACATCTTCTAAAACTATTTACTTCATCAATTTCATGAAGGAAAATTAATGCTCCATCCCTCCGGTGTGCCGAAAATTCAAGAAGAAAAGCCTAAGGTAAAACCTTGGAAAACTACTTATAAATCTACTTAAGGTCTTTGTTAAGATCTAACTCCTAAACCCTTCCTCTCTTGCATCAAAACCGAAGAGGAATATCATTTACCATTGGAGGAAGCTTGGGAATTCAAGAGGAGTTCAAGGACTTAATCATCCTTTATTAAGAGTAAGTTTACTAAGCAAATCTTTATTGTTTTAAGCTTGTTCTAGCTTTTAGAAATTGTACCAAAATTATGTTCACCTTCTTAGGAAACTAAAACCGAAACCATATGGTAACATATGCCAAAAATATAATTTATAACATATATGGAAAATATTTACCTTAAGACATTTTAGTGTTACAAAAGTTACCTAGGTTAAATATATATTCATACCGAAATGTCTAGGACAAATATGCTCTATTTTGAGATAAAAATATATCTAAGACATTACAATAATTTTTACATGAGTTATATGACTCATATGTATTTATGTATAATTATTATAAGTTATAAATCAAGTTTTAGAAACTATATGGTGACATATTACTATTGCCGAATTCAAATGGTGAATAATGGGTTTTAATGAGCTATATATGTATATAATATATACTATGGAATTTGGGTGAGTCAAAAATAATTACTAGTGTTTAAATGACTAGATTAATAAATTATGTGGTAAAAATATAATTTTTATGGAGTTTGGGGTAAATATGTGATTACCGAAAGTAAAGTGTGTCCTTGGCATAATTATAATATAATATAGTGTGAGAATTAATATTAGAATTTTGGTTGAATTAAATAAGTGTTTAGTAGTTAAAATAACAATTTATAAAGTTTTGGGGCTATTTTGTAAATTTTGGAAAGATTGGTGTAAAACCGAGAAACATATAAGTTTATGGGTATATTAATGTATTAAGTGTGAAATTAGACTATGGTCAAAGTGTTGACCGAAAACTATAGGTTAAAATGACTTATGACATAAAATATTAAGTTTATAAAAGTTTTGGGGAGATTATGTAATTTATAAGAGTTTAAATATAAAACCAAATTTTATATGGGGCGAGATCATAAATTGTGGAAATATAAGTGTCCACTTGGCTATTAAGGAAATTAAATATTAAAACTATAGTTTATAAGAGAGTATATATTTATATAAGTTTTTGGGGTTAAAATGTAATTATAGAAAGATAATTGTCAAAGCCGAAAGGTTAAGGGTTGATTTGGTAATTTATAAAAATTATTGTGTTCAAATAATGATTACCGAATTTATAGTGGTGATTTAGAAATTAATTAATTAAGGAAATGAAACTATGCATTAATGTATTTTGGAGTATAATGCAAAGTTTAAGAAATAAATGTGGTTATAATATAATAATCGAAAAGTATGATGTATTTATGAGATTAAAATATTTGTAGGTCTTATATGGATATTTAGGAAATATAAAGGAAATTATGATTTAGGGATTTATGAAATTAAAATTATATGATATACAAGTACAAGTAATTCACTTGTATAAAAATAATAATATTATTTGGGGTTAGTTTACAATTAATAAAGATATGGGAGAAATATGCCCATGCGTAACACGTAAACATAATTTGAGAATTTATTAAGTTGTTATGTCATTTAGACAAATATAAATATGTATCATAATAATATATGTGCATAAAACTTATACTGTTAAGATTTACAATAAATCAAAGGGAAATGAAAGTAAGTGATTATGGAATTAAAATTATGGTTATATAGTTATAAGGAACTTAATTGTAACCAATAAATATTATTTATGATTAAGTGGAGAATAACAAAAATTATAAGGATATTATGTCCATGTGTGACATATAAATATAATTGAGGAATTATAAGTTGTCATGTCGATTAGACAATTAAACATGTAATAAATAGTACATGAATATATGTATATGTAAGTATATATATATACATTAAAGGATTTAGAAATAAATAACAAGGAATAACAATAAGTTATACATCCAAACATAAGGTAATTAAAAGAAATTACCACACAATATAAGTTTTAAAAATTAAGACTACATGTTTGGAAATATATAAATACCTTAATTAATAATAAGGGTAAGAGGTTAAAAAACTACCTAAGTATAAAGGAATTAACCTCACATGAAATAACGAATATGAAATCGTTTCATGGATCAATAAAATTATTATACGAGAGTTACATAAATTAACACTCTCAGTTAATCCTATTCTAGGACTTTGTTTGACCAGACTTGACCGGGAACTAAACAAGTACAGTCTACGGTGAACGGTATGGAATCTTGCAGTCTGCTTTCTACCGGATTACACCGCTTGTGTGCTATCTGCTGTTTGGAATAACGACCAAGATAATTGTATGTAAAATGTTGTGTTACTCTTGTGCACTGTTGTGTTACTTTATGTGCGTGGTGTTACTAATGGTAACGTGTATGTTCCACGCATACAACACTACATTATACCAGTGGATTAAATACCTGCGTTTTATTATACCGGAACTTGTACTCAAGTTTCTCACTAACTTCACTTTATAACAAACGTCGCTATCCTAAACACGATAGCTGACAATACACATTGTGTTCTTGTTTAACGTCCTTGAGTGACATCTAATAAATTCTATACTACGAGAACGAGGAGCCCAGTTGGATCTGGCCATGCATGCTACAGGAGTTGTACCTGTCACAGGTCGTCTCCTATTCAATTTACGTCGCGACGGGAGTTTTGGGTGCACTATGTCACTCACCGGCTGCGTACCGGAACAGTTCAGGTTAAGAGGAAGACTTCACTTCTCTCGAGGGTTCGATTCCCACCATTATCAGTACAGGAGTTAACTACGTTATCTCCTGAGGGACTTATTACCCACCTACTCGTACGAGAGTCCCATCTCGTCTAAGGGCTTATCATACCCGACCAACTCACTCCATGAAGGAGTTTAACGAGGTCACTGTACCTCCACTGCTGTGAGGTACTCTTATATACATGTTAGTCCCATTGTGAGGATCTGACTACTATCAAGCTATTCCAGAACATCTATCTTGACCTTCTGCAGTCTTGTTCTGTGTGACATTGTTATCCTTGTATGGATGTTGTTATGATTATGTTACGATGCTTATTTACAGACAGCTTTATTAAAATGACTTGCATATATTCGACAAAGTAGCTGGTGTGGCCCAGTAGCTTGTGGCTGCACGTTTTTCATACCGGCAAATTATTTTGCTGAGCCATTTCATGGCTAAACAATTCCAGGTACCTGAAGAATGAAGAAATCACCCGACCGAGTGTAGGTGGGGTAGAATTAAGACAGGGTTTATTACTACCGATGTCATCTTACAGTACTGTACTTTTATTATTGGGTTTTATTGTTTTAAGTGGTTTGTATTCAGCGCTCAGACCGCATCATTTGTAAGTTGTATTGAAGTTAGCCTTGTTAGTCACATGGGTGACTAGCGGCTTGTAGCACCACCCGTTGTTATGTATATATTTTCCGCTGCATTTCTAGTTATCTTGGGGAGCTATCATCGTACAGGTTGTGGAGTTTCGGGTTGGGGTGTTACATGAAGCGTGGCAGTACTTCATGTACCATGTGCGTGGTCATGTAGTTGGCTTACGAAGTGGTGTTTCTATCTTATCCGATCGTTGTCAAGGAATCATCAAGATGATGCAAGAGGATGTATATTGGCAACCACCGTAAGGCTACCACTACTATTGTATCCGACATATTGATTCAAGCTTCAATGCAAGATTCAAAAACAAGGAGTTGAAAGACTATTTAATAAACACTGGTATTAATCTAGCACCTTCTTATATTTCACAGTTCCATGCGGCATTACTTGTTGATGCTTACAACTGTATACGTATATCATATTGGAAATGCAGCTTACATGTTTTCAAGGGATAAAGTGGAACGTAGGATGTTGCATTTAAAGTCGGCAAAGCTGGAGATTGCAACTTTTCTTGACCAACTACCCCTAGAAAAGTGGTGCAGAGCTTACGACGATGGTAGACGGTGGGGTCATATGACATCTAATTTGGTGGAGTGCTTTAACGGAGTGATGAAGGGTGCTTGCATGCTACCGGTGAAATCAATAGTAGAGGCCACACTATATAAATTAATGGGTTATTTTGTGCATAACGTCCAAACATATACTGCGCAGAGAAATTCGAATGCTATGTTTACAGAGCATTTAGTCAACGCAATGAATGTAAACGGCCAGTACGCAAGGAGGCATGGTGTTATACTTTGTGACCCGGTTACACCTATTTATAAAGTTGATGACCAAGGCGATAGTACTGCAAGACGTCCTCGTGGGAAGTTTAGGGTGTCAATGATTGACAAAACTTGCGAATGAGGTGAGTGGCAAGCATTCAAGTACCCTTGTTCTCATGCTATAGCCGTTTGTGCAAACTCAGGAGCTCGATGGCAAGACTATGTTGATGATGTCTACAAGTTGGATACGATGATTAAAGCATTCGGGGAAGTTCGTTTTAATACCCTAGGAAACGAGAGAAACTGGCCAGATTACAACGGTCCTGTCTTTGTGCCAAACCCGATGTTCGAAAGAAAGATGAGAGGACGCCCATCTCACTCACGTATCCGTACAGAGATGGATGAAACACAAGACAGGGAGCCTAGACATTGCTCAATTTGTAAACAGCCGGGACACTCAAAAAAGTCATGTCCGTTTAGGGGTAGTAACCGTTAGTTCGGCATATATTTTCTTAACATTCCTAGTTTTAACTAATAGTGTAATGTGTTTTAATCGCTCCTGCATTGACAGGTCGTGCCTTTAGCAAGCACAAAAAAAAAGGTGTAATGTCAATTGTTAATCATGTTTTATAGTTCACTTTTGTTTTTATAAACTCATATGTTAAGCGATACTACAACAATGTACGGAGTCTAACATTATGTTTATCTATACAGACACAAGCCAGCCAAACACAAGAGTGGAAAAAAGCTGCAAATGCAACTTCCTCGTACTCCCATGTTAGCAAGAACTACATAAGCAAAACACAGTTCTTTAAGAGTTAAACTAGATTTGGTGAACTGCCTGAAAGAGCTCTGTCGATAGCGGATGCTGCAGATCACTGCCTGCATCCTCCATCGATAAAGCTCCCTCCAGCAGTACACAAGTGCCTACAGGGTCTCCAAAAACTTTATAAGGGAGATCCTTATGTCTTCTAAATATTATAGAAATCTTGTAACCGCACGGTTACTGCTTGAAAGAATGCTATCAATATCGATGGCGCTCTTTCAAGCGTGCCCATGCACATACAAGATCTCCAGAATGTTAAGAAAATGTAAGGAGATTTGTGTGAAGAATGAGGGAGGGATAATGGGGTTTATAGGGAGGGAGGGGCTGCCGCCCACCATATATTTGTAAAGCACCCGCACTTGGCAAGTGCTGGTTTTGACTTGCACAGTTTCCGCACTTGCCAAGTGCGGTAGTTTAACAAAAAAAAACCGCACTACCCAAGTGCGGGTATTGTGCATAATTTAATTCAGCATTTGAGAAGTGTGGTAGTTTTGCAAACATTGTCACCGGCCCGAGAATAATTGGACAGAGTTTCCAAACCTGGAATTGAGTGTTGTGTTTGGTATTTTCAAGTGCTTCGGCCTACAAATATACATATTGTTTTGATAATTTGGGTTTAAAGTCATTATATTAAAGAAATGCCTGAAAGTCCAGATGGATGGGAGAATGGGCCTCGTTAAAATCTCCCAAGTAAAACCCAGTAAGAAAAACTTAGGGAGGAAAAAGAGTACCCACCGCATCTGGATACAAGCCTAGAACCTTGCAAGCTAGGAAATAAAACAAGACTATTCCAGCTGATTTATAGCCAAGAACTAGCCGATATAACCTATCAAACCATATGAACTGCTAAAGAAAAGCATCACCTAAACATTATCAACAATGATAAAGGAAAATCTTTGTAACACCAATGATCATCAAACAACACCTCTAACCCTAGAGTCGCATGAGGCAAACACACCAAAAAACAAACTTGGTAATCCTTCTTTGGAGTCAGACATCAGTCCCTTGCTTCCTTTTATGTTATGAGCCCCTATCTTTTCAAAATCCTGATACAAGTGTGGGAGAATCCCTAGAAATTTGTTAGGCGTAAACAAGTCCATGGGGCCTCCGAGTTTTGATGATTACATACACAGCCGAGAATTGAAAAGATAAAAGATGATGATGGGGTATCATTAAAATTATACTTTGTACCAACTGGAATTACGTTGCATACACCATATCAAATCTTTGTACTTGTCCAAAGCTCTCTACATTACATAAACAAACATAAAATGATTTTCACTCATACACCACCCTAATTACAACAATTTCAAAATCCTAAAGTTTTTTTCCTAAAGAACGTTCTGTTAGAATACCACCATACTAAGGAAAAAGTAATGAAATCCAAACCAATTTATATCTTCTCATCCAGTAGCTTTCTCTTGATTTACCGAATGCTAGGCTGAAAAAACACAAACGATAAAGTACTCAAAAACGATGAATGCTTATAAATTACTTGATGTAAAAAAGGAAACTTGTCTAAAGAAGGATAACGCAAGAGCAGATGATGTTAGTTGTAAGGAAACTAAATCAAAAATCCTTCAAACATACAATGGAAGGAAGACTAACATAATAGACAATGTGCTTCGAGGAAATTCAATTAGCTTCAAATAGACGATCAATTATCCATATAATCATAAATTAAGTACCTGTTATGTGATAGAAAAGACAAGCCTTTATTCCATCCAGAGAAAGGTAAGATCACAAGGAATTCTGCAAGACAAAAAGAAGTGGAAGCTTGCTAAGTAATCCTAAAAGTCTAATTGATGTAGGAATTACTATTATAAAGATCAGATTACAAGATATTCACATCAGTATGATGTCCAAGCCTAATACCTACTCTGATACGTAGGTCATAGGCAGTTCTATATTAGCTCTGCGAAAAAAAGAATAAATAAATAGAAGAAACAAGACAAGGCATCATACTAGTACTGTTCTTGTTTAAAATATGTCAATAAGTATCTACTAAGTGAAAGATTCACCAGAGCATCAAATTAGGACCAATACCAGGCAATCTCTCGAGATAAGCAGAACTTTCCACAAAAAGAATCAGATGTAGCATAAAGGCGGCATAAACAAAGTCAAAGAAAGGAGTTCAATGAAATTACCAAGATCCCTACATAGAACTGGATACAAATATAGCTTACAGTTGGATTCCATTGATTTATACTGAAACACTATGCACAGTAGACCCCAACAAAACACTATATTTTAGGAAAACCGTAAATAGTTTCGATCAATGTCAAGCAAGAGACTCATGAAAGATCCAGTGGGGAGTGTTTATCACCCTCTCGGGTAATATAAACGATGTAATGATCCAGTGGGAATATGCAGTTAAAGAGAAAGGAGTCCGGGACGCCTGGAGGTCAACGTGCAAATTCTTCTACTCATCTCTTGGGAATCTAGAAACAAACAATGTTCCAACAGCAATCCACACCCGTGGAGGTATAATCGGATAGGCTGAAGGTGATGGTTTGAAGATGGTTAGACAGCATTGGGATCAAAACCTCCAATGGAGATGCATTCGTTTGTTCATGACAAAGGTATTTTTCAAAGATGGAGGATGCTGCGTAGTATCGGTTAGATGCTCTACTAGGAAATGTGGTCTGTAGGGTTAATGTATAGCTAATGAATGATCTGGTGATTATCTTGGGTAGGAGTTGAGAGCTCAATTCCCCTGCTGGGTTACCGGTACTGGTGTGGAACATGCTGTTCCTGGCTAGTTAGTTTAGCGGCTTTCTGCTGAGGAATATGCACAATATTTTTGCCCACCCATTTATATAGGTCTGGTGCCAATCATTACTAATAAAAAAAGAGACTCATGAAAGAATTCAATGAACTTATTTGGATTGCTACTGATATATCGCTGGGAGCTAGCGGATTTTGAAGTAAGAATTAGCGAATAGAAAAAACAAATACTAAAACAAACCTTGTATGATTAGCTGCGATTTGCGTTCATAAATAGCTTATACTTGAAGAATGAATATGCGATTTGAAAAAAAATGCAAACTAAAACAAACCTTGTAGGGATAGCTGCCGATTTGAGCTCTTAACATGGGTGAGAATGCATTTGAAACTTGTCGCATTTTAAACAGTGTTCATCGGCGACTGCATCATTCTTTTATGCTCATATAATTTTTTTTTTTTCGATCAAAAGGATATATACTTTATTCATTAATTTGAGTGAGAGAGGAACTCTCACCCTCAAGAATACACATACAGGAGGAGGAGTATCCTCCAAATAAGAGAAATCACTACCAATGTTGTGAGCCTCTTTAGCTAACAAATCAGCTAAGGCATTCTGCACACGAGAGATTTCCTCAAGGAACAAGTAGTAAAAAAATAATTAGCTCTAAACAAGCTGTTTGATGTTCTCCACAATGGGATTCTCACCGAAGCTTGAGCAGGCTGATCACCTCCGCCGAGTCTGATTCAACAATGACTTGTTGAATGTGCAACCTCCTAGCTTGCATCAGACCATCAAAAATACCCCACATCTCAGCCTCAATACAGTAGAATCTCCAAGCTTCCTCATAGTACCAAAGCTCCAGCTTCCTTCTTGGTTTCTACAAACAGATGCTGTCGTAGCTTGTCCAGAGGAGAGTTTGGAAGCGTCTGCATTGATTTTAAAGACTCCAGGAGGTGGAGCCTCCCATGCCCAAGCGCCCTTATGTTCTGCGTGGCACTTCTAATACCAGATGCCCCAGGGGATCTCAGCCAGGAATTCAGCCTATTCCATAACAATTCATCAGGCAACAGCACACACATTAGAATTTTCATGAAATTAAAATTGCGCCAATACATAACACATGACATGTCACTGCAAATACTCTAGCCCAAGCAATTCCATTTAAAGCAGGAGAGTGCTGTTTACAGTTTAAATTGTAAGATAACCAAGACATAGGGAACAATCACTAGGGAAAGGGTTAAGATTAAACTTCCTGTATAAACTCCCTCCAAGTTCAGCAGCAACTTTGCAACACCTGATATATGCTCAGTATTTTCCCTCTCACCACAGGCGCTGCAGAGGTCGTCTGCCATCAGACCATGTTTTAAACAATAAATCTTCGATTTAAGAGCATTATGAGCTATAAACAGAGGCAGGATTTCACCCTTTCAGGAACTTGTAATGACCAAATCATTTTCCAGATATTATTAGTGTTCCCTTGATTAACTAATAGACTATAGGGCCTGAGAAACAGACAGATGACCATCCTTACTACCATCCCAATAACTTTGTCCTACCCCTTCCCTAACAATCTTACCCGAGAGGGTGTGAAGCACCCTAGGAGGAAGATGGTTAGATAAGAGATTAAAATTCCAACCCAGAAGGAGCAGACCAATAATGATTCACAGTGAAGACAGATCTAAGCCAAACACTATTATGAGCCAAGGAAATAAGAGGTTCTTTATATAACCACTTATCAGTCCAAAAGTAATGAATTCCCCATCACCTAAATTCCATCTAGATCCAGCCTCAATGATATCTTGACTAAGGAGGATATTTCTCCAAGTGGGTGAAGGGTTTCTATGGGATAAATTCTGGTATCTGTTTAGGAGGATTCTACCCCATAAACTGTTTTGATTATGAATAAGTCTCCAGCCTAATTTAGCAAAACAAGCCCTATTCATGCAAGTAAGACTCCTCAAACCAAGGCCGCCCTTATCTTTAGGCTGACAAATAGTAGACCATGCTACAGTGTGTAACTTCCTTTCACTTTCAGAATGACCCCACAAAAAATTCCTACATATTCTTTCCAGCTTGTGGCAACAATTGGAGGAATCTTTTGGGACATCATTTGGAAGGTGGAGGAAGCTTCCAAAACAGATTTAGTGAGAAACTAATCTACCCGCAAAGGACAAAGACTTGGCCTTCCAACCATCCACTCTTTTCCTAAGTTCTCAATCAGTTCTGCAAAATCATTCGGACTCGACTGCCCTGCACAAAGTTGATACCTAAATACCTCCCAAACTTATCAGCCAAGGGGATACCTAAGGATCTGCTAATGCTAACTCGAACATTAGGTAACACATTTTTCGAAAACAAACTCTGGATTGTCAAAGCTTACACTTTGACCAGAAGCAGCACATAAAGAATTAAGCACGTTTTTCATAGCTAAAGCATTAGCAGAAAGTAGCCTTACCCATAAGCACAAGATCATCCGCGAAAAAAATATGAGACAGAGCAGGACCTTTATTACAAAGTTTAATAGGAGCCCAGTTATGAGAATCAACTGCTGAGACAATCATATGAGATAATCTCTCAAGACACAGACAAACAGATAAGGTGGAGTGGATCACCCTGTCTCAGCCCTTTAGAAGGGCAAAATTCAACATATTGGGCTCCATTCCAAAGGACTTTAAAGGAGACAGAATTATACACAAAACATGATAAGCTCAATGAACTCAGGAGGAAAACAAAGACATTCCAAAGTGTTTCTGATAAAATGCAAGACAGTTTATCATATGCTTTTCTAAATCCACCTTCCTGATAATCCAACCATCTTTAGCTTTGGTTTTGCCCATAGCATGAAGGACTTCCTGCATAATGACATGATTATCCTGAATATGTCACTGAGGAACAAAACTGTTCTGGAAAGGAGAAACAACATCAGATAAAATAGATTTTAACCTATTCGCTAAGGTCTTAGCAAGAACTTTATAAGCAACATTACACAGAGAGATAGGTCTAAAATGTTCATAGAAGAGGGAGTTTGAATTTTAGGAATAAGGCAAAGGAGAGTGGAATTAAGCTCTTTTTTGAAGCTACCAGAACAGAAGGCAGCTTTAACCATCTCAAAAAAGGTTGGGACCACAGTATCCCAATGATGTTTAAAGAACCAGACGGGAAAGCCATCAGGGCCCGAGCCTTAAAATCACCCATGCTCCTAACAACTAGTTCAATTTCAGAAAGGGAAAGGGGCTCCTTTAGAGCAGATAACTGGTCAACTCCAAGCTGGGGAAACGGGAAGGAAACGAATGAAACTGGGATTCTGATCAACAGGGGAGTCATCAGAGAAAAGCTTCTTGAAAAAAACCAGAAGCTAAATTCATAAGGTTATCCTCACCCTCCACTAGGACACCATTCTCATCCTCAAGGCACAGAATCTTATTCCTACCTCTACGGATCAAAGTTTTCCTATGGAAATATTTGGTATTTCTATCACCAAAATGTAACCATTTCTCTCTAGACTTTTGATACCAGAGCATTTCCTCAAAATAACAACCTGCTCCAACTCTTTCCTAAGATTTTCTTCCAGTTTCCTCATTTTGGGAGACTGTCTGACCTCTAAGGCCTTTTGAATACCATTAAGTCTGGCTAAAAGTCTTCTCTTTTTGTGAAAAGATATTACCAAAGGTGGTTCTGTTCCAAGAAGAAAGAGTAACAGCAACAGATTCAAGATTACTGGAGATATGAGCATCTTTGACCCAGGACGAATTGACCGTTTCAAGATAAGAGGGGTGGGGGTAGACCAAGCCACTTGAAATCTAAAAGGTTTAGGCCCAAAAGGGCAGCTGGCCTTGTCCTGGAAGACAGACACAACAGGGGAGTGATCAGATCCTATCCTAGAAAGATTTAGACAATGTGAAAAGGGAAATAAATCAAACCAGTTGTCTGAAACAAGAGTTCTATCAAGCCTCTCAAAAATAGAGCCATTAGACCAGGTGAAAAGAGTACCCTTAGCAGGGAGAGAAATGAAGAGTTGGAGTGAACCCAATCAGCAAAAGCTATACTGCCCCTATTTAGGACCCTAACACCCCCTTTCTTCTCCTCCAGAGATATAATGGAATTGAAATCCCCAGAAATAGCCCAAGGCAGCTCAGAGGGATCTTTAAGGAAAGTAGTTGGCTCCAGAGACTAACACGACTATCAACATCAGGTTTAGCATACACAAGGAGGAGAAAAAAGAAGTATTATTAAGGGAGACCACAGAGTGAATAAACTGATCCCCAGATGCTAAAATCTCAACTTTAATATTATCATTCCATAACAGCCAAAGGCCTCCACTAAAGCCCATAGCATCAACAATAAACATATTAGCAAAACCCAATCCTATTAACAACCGAAATAGCTTTCTGACCCGAGATTCTAGGCTCACACAGGAAAAGCACATCAGGTTTATGCACATTAATCAAGCTTTTAACACAAGGGAGGAAGCTAGATTTAGCAGCCCCCCTAACATTCCAAGAAATAAATTTCACATTCATTGGAAGAAGAACCAGGGTTTAAGGAACAATATCACCTGGGGGACTTGAATAGAGCCCACAGTTTGTGAGAAGAACTTCAGGCAATAGACCATTCCCATCAGCTGAAATATCCTTGCCAAGCCTCTTAGAACCTAGTGGCTGGTTCTCCATCTGCACCTTCTGATTTACCTGAGCAACCGTATTACCAATTGACCCAGCCAACTCTTGACTGAACTGAGACTTCTTGGGGACACCCTTAAGCTTCTCCAACTGCCCATTATTTTCAAACGTATCATTCACCATTGACACACTACCCTCCTGATCTGACTGATTCAAGACTCGAAAAGGGTTAACATCCCTCTTGGGAGCCTCACCTTTCTTTTTAACAGGTCCTGTCTGTGGCTTTTCCCATTGGCAGCTAACTGATTCTTTGCCTTAGGAGCACCGCCCCCTTTCTTCTTCCTAGACACCCGCATCCATAGGCCAAAATTATCCTCCTCAAAAGGGTTTTCATCGGGCTTTGAACAGAAACAATCTGCAGGCCACCAACATTAACAGGAGCTTCATCATCTGTCGCCCTAGGACAATTATCCTTTGAATGCCCAAACCTACCACATTTAAAACAGAGGGCATGTACTCCCTCATAGGCAATCAGATGAGTCCTATTACCAATCTTGAACTTTCCTAGCAGAGGCTTGGACATGTCAACCGAAACACAGACCTTACCAAACAGAGTGCCCACTTGAGACTTGTTGATAGAAATCTTCCGGGTTTTCCCAATCTGATCTCCAATAATTCTAAGACATGATTCCCTCTGGAATTCCTGCCCAAGGTCCGGGAAATTTGCCCAAATATCCAAAAACGGGATGGCCTCCTTCGATGTATCAAAGTCCTTAACCCATTTCCTCACAGTTAGATAATGATCCGCAATGATCCACGGACCTTCATTCAGTACGTAATCTCTATCTACCTTATTATCAAACTTGACTGAAAAATAACCATTCCCCATGGCCGCAAAGTCAAATTTGCCTTTCAGTTTCCATCTCTGAACCAATCGTTCAAACATAATGAAAGTAGGAAAGGACTTTCCTAAGAGTTTCACGATTAAAGCATACCTCCAGTCCTTCTTAATCTCTTTAAACACTTCTTGAGGAAAACGAATCGACGGACAGAGAGCATCTTGCCCAGATCATCATCCTCCTGCGCATGCTTTCCATCAAGTCCTCATCAGAACTATCATCTTCCAACTCAGCCCTACCAAGAACGTGGAGATAAGACTCTCTGCAAGAATCGCTAACCAAATCGATGGCCGCATCACCATCGGAGCACCTACGCTTCTTTTTCCGTCCAATCTTACTCTCCTCAGGGAGTGCCGACGCTTGGAACTGGAACTCCATGCTTGCTACACCGATAGACCAGCAGGAATCCCGACGCCGCAGAAAGAAGCCAACGGCGAGAATGCCTAGGCTACAGCCAGAGAGACAGAAAACGAGAAACACTACTGACGAGAGTCGAAGAAGAAGTAGCACAGGGCGGAGAAGGGCAAGTCGCCGGAAGAACGCACCAGTGTGAGGGAGGTCACCGAGATGGCGAAAACCCTAGAAGAGGGGAAGCAACGCGCCGCGCGTTCTTCTAACCTCACTCATCGCTTTGTTTTGTATCTTTACCAATGATTTGATATGATAGAATTCGGTTTCTCTATGCTCATATAATTTCAAAAATTACACTTCTCGAAAGCACCGGCCAGTGCCTCCAATTGAATCTCTGTTGTGAATCTATCAAACTCCAACACAATCACGCCAGTAGCTGATATTTAACACAATCAAAACAGAACAACCAGTCGCGTTTCAAAGTGGTCAATCCCTAACAGTTTTTTGCTTCAAATAACAAAGGAATGAAAGAATTGAACCCACACTTCATACTCAAGAATCGACCTTCTCTCCTTGACCTCGATAGAAATTTTTGAGAGTCGTTGAATATGTGATTTGATTTTCATGTTTTAACAAACCTCGGTCCAATCGGCCCCTTCAAGAACTTCTCGAGTTTCGGAAAATGGGACAAAACAGGTAAAACAGTTAATCAAACGACGTGCTGTTAGAGATGATTATAACCTATGGTTTAACACCACCAAAGAAGAGGAAAATCGGGGAAGAAGAGAGAAAAATAACAGAGAAGCGATTCACAAACATGTTTAAGGTAGAGCGGATCCTCGAGCAGGAAGCACGAGCCGACCAGAAATTTGAATTCGTTATTAGAGTTATATTTTGTCATTATATTCTTCACTAGTTTGTATTCCTAGGTTGCTAACGTAGGCAAATTCTACGGTGCGGAACGTCCGCGTACAGGTCGGTGCAGTCCAATTGATTTTGGCAGTCCAGTCAGCTGCTGACTGGATTATTTTGCTGACTGAGCTGTCTTTTTACTATATTAACTTTAAATGGTTGTAACTTTTAATATATAAGTCCAAATTAAAAAAAAAAATATATCATTGTTCACCTAAATTCAAGCTCTTCAAAACAAGACCAATCATGGATATGTTTTGACAACTTAAAAAAAAATATTTTTACATGTACACTATGACACTAAAATGATAATATGATTCATTAAAATTGATATCATGATTCATTAAGTAATAAGTGGTGAATTGGATTATAAACTTCGGAACCAATAAACAATCATTATTGTTTTGTAGTGTATTATTATTGTTGTATAGTGTATTTTAAACTTTATATGATGATCATGTATTTTTCATATATACAAAATATTGTTTTGTATTGTATTTTGTTTGAAATTTTTATTTTTATATGTTTACGATGATACACTAAAATGAAGATATGATTCACTAATTTTAATATTATGATTCATTAAAATTGATATTATGATTCACTACCACGTATGTGGTGAATTAGATAACAAACTTCGGAACCAATAAAAATCATTATTATTTTGTAGTGTATTATTATATTGTTGTATGATGTATTTTAAATCTTATATGGTGAATCGTGTATTTTTCATACATACCAAATATTATTTTGTGTAGTATTATTTTGTAAAAATTTTTATTCTTATATGTTTGTGATGATACACTAAAATGAAGATATGATTCATTAATTTTGATATTATGATTCATTAAAAGTGATATTATGATACACTAAAATGATGTTATGAATCATAAGTCTCATTGATATATGGATATATATATGTAAATAATATAAAATTTTAAAGTTGTCAGAACATATCCATGTATAGTCTTGTTTAAAGAGCTTGAATTTAGATGAACAATGATATAATTTTTTTTTATTTTGGACTTATATTTAAAAATTACAATCAATCAAAGTTAATATGATAAAAAACAGTCCAGTCAGCAAAATAGTCCAGTCAATTGCTGACTGGACTGCCAAATGGGTAGGACTGTACCGAACACGGCACGGACAGCCCAAACCTCGCCGTACTGGCTAACGTAATCTATTAGAATGTAACTAGTAAGACATTAATGTACTTTCTCTTTCTGTAATACAGGAACCCGACCAGTTTACTAAACCGGTTCCATCCCCTGGTCATTACTTCCCTCTGTCTGTCTCCTGCCCATTCCACAATGAACTTCTGTTTCTCTCAATTCACCAAAACCAGAGAGTAACAAGCTTGAATATCTCTTTGTGAATGTTGAAATAAAGTTTCACGTTTTGTCAAATCTGACATGGTATCAAAGCAAGGATTGCTCTAGAGTTAAGAAGGACGAGTGCAAAGGATTCTGAATCGTCGAAGAGAAAGATCGACGGAAAGGCCAGAAACATCACACGATTGAATCTGCCACAATCGACCCCTCCGATCCTCTCTATGTCCACCTGACTGAACAACCCGGCCAAGCTTTGGTTGCAAAATTTACAGACGAAGGCTTCTTATATGGAAATGGAGTATGCGAAGAGCTATGAAGGCCAAGAACAAATTAGGTTTTATCGATGGGACTGTGAAGTGCTCCGATGACCAATATCTCACAAGAGTAGCTGTCTGGGAGCGAGTTAACTCACTAGTTGTATCTTGGATCATTTCTTCACTTGCCCCCAATATAGGAAGAAGCGTAATGTACAACGATGACCGAAGGAGGTATGGAGTTGGTTGTGTTGCCGGTTCGAAAAGAAGAACTTGACAATATTGCATAATATCAAGAACAAAATCGCATCCCTGAAGCAAGGTGAAGACACAATGACAAATTATTTCATGAAATTATGAGAGATCTGGGTGGAATACAACCTCGCGCTGCCCACCAAATGTTACACCTGCTGTAATGCCTGCAAGTTCGAAGAAATTCAGAGAAAGTTCCGCGAACAAGAAGAGCTAATCCATTTTTTGATGGGATTAAACAAGACATATATCCACCTCCTGGGTCAGATCTTAGTGATGAGAGAAACCCCCACACCCGAGGAAGTTTTCGCCCTAGTCATACAAGAGGAACAACAGAGAGTTACCTCTGAATTTAAGCAAAAAGAAGAACAATCAGTTGCTCTTGTCACCAGAGGAAGTGGTCAATTTGGGGCAACAGACAACGATTTAACCAAAATTCGGGAAACCCTAGAAATCCAACAAAGAATTTTGGGAATAAAATCGGTACTCCCAACAAGAAAGAATTGCCAAAGTGCACAAACTGCAGTAAGATCATCCACTACAAAAGTGATTATTGGTGGCTCATTGGTTTTCCTAGAGATTGGACTAAGAGGAATAGAGAAATCAAAGCTAGGGCGGTTGCTGATGAAGAAAGCAGGACCAATACGCCTAGAAATGATGAGATTACTTAATCGCCTATAAGGGGATTCAGTGCAGACCAACTAAGCCAGTTGGTGAGTTATCTGCAATAACAACAACAACAACACTCGAACAATCAGAACAACTTTGGTGAATTCTCAGGTAATCCTAAACACATACTGGACTTTTCACCATGTTTGACATTAAACAGATCCTTAATTTTTAATGAAATTGAAAATATTTAGATTTTAGACTCCGGTTTTACTGAGCGCATAAGTGGAAACGAATCATTATTGTCTGATTATAAACAACTGAATCGAAATAGGCAAATCACTCTTCCAGATGGCCACAAAAAAACTATCAATAGTACTACCTGTTTGAATGTTGATTAGATAAGATGTCTTGAGTATGCTGTGTGCCTTCTTTTAGATTCAATTTGGTTTCTGTAGCTAGACTGATAGAGAAACTGAATGTTACAATTATCTTCTCTGCAATTTTTTATGTATTGCAGGACTGTGATAGAAACTTTTCCAAAAGGTTTAGGAAACAAATCTCTGGCTTGCATTTTCTTGATTTGGTTGCATTGAGTAGTTTCATTTCTATTAGGGAGAAAAATCAAATTGTTTGTATGAATTTTGTTGATGAATGTAAGGGTGTAGAAATATCTGGGTCCCTGGTCTTGTGGCATAACAGACTGGGACATATTCCTTTGAATAAAATGCGCAAATTGCTAAAACATGTGGATGGAGCAAAAGAAGCATATTCAGGAATCTACCTTATTGGAAAGATTTGTTGATCACCCTTATTCTAGATGTGATGCACAGTGAGAAAAATGTGCTTGACAACATATTCAACATGATCCTTAATGTGAAGGACAAGATGAAGGACACACAAAACTTGTGGCAAGTGTTGAATGATTATTGCAACCGTCTTGAGTTGGCACCAGATTTGACTTCAAACACATTTCCGAGGGTGAATATGTCACAGACAGACAAAGTATTCAAATCTTGTGTGAATGGGTGAAAAATGTTAAAGTTCCTTAATGGATTAGCATCTAACATTGGGAGGTGTGTTGACATGACCAATAAGAAAATGCTTGGAATGAAAAGTCATGATTGCCATGTTTTTTTGCAATGGTTGATGCCCATAGATTTTCGACATATTCTTCATCAAAAAGGTGTGGGAGCCAATTACTGAATTGTGCCTATTTTTCAAGGAGATGACATGCACATCACTTTTAGAATCTAATATGAAATGTTGAATGGTCCAATTCAGGAAATAATGTGCAAGTCGGAAAAAGTTTTCCCACCAAGCTTTTTTGACTCCATGGAACATCTCCCTCTTAATATTGCCTTTGAAAGAAAGTTTATGTGGTCCAGTGTAGTACAAGTGGATGTATCCGTTAAAGAGGTACATTTTATACGAGTTCGAGCAAGATACTACATATTATAGTGTTGTGATATGATAGTCATTGACGTAATTGGCCAATACATATATTATAGGTACTTGGGGAAACTGAAATGGTTCATGAGGAACAACAACAACAAGAATGAGGGATCACTAAATTCACAAAGTTTTACTTCGTTGAAGGCAGCCCATCGTACCTATACAGGCTTGGTAGAAACTAGAAAATTGTAGAGGATGTTGATGACAACCTGAAAGATTGTTTGTTTTAAAACATTGGGAAAATCAGTTGGTAAAGGAAGAAGAAGGTTATTGACAAATCGTCAGTTAGATGTTGCTCAATCGTGCGTTCTTTAGAATTGTGCAGAAATGGAGCCTTGTTATAAGTAAGATACTAATCTTAATTATATTCAACCTTTTACAAAAAATTCATATTATTTGTTGAAACTTCAATTCAAATTGTGGTAGAATGTACTAGAAGCAACTACGACAAGTAAAACCAACATTAACTAATGAGATTATAACCCTAAGATGGAAAGAGTTTTCCATTTCGGTTGTTTTCATATGTGAGTGATTGCATACACTGTTAACTATACAAAGGGTGATACACAATTCGGTACTTTGATACTACTTTTTTATACTATAGTCAAACGATCTTCCACACCAAACGAATTATTCGTAGTTTAGCACAAGGTCCGTTGAACGAGGCAATCTCCTACTCCGGCTTCTATGTAAATGTGTACAAAAATCACACAGTATCTTGTTCACAAGATTGTACAATATAAAGCTGTGGTGTTGCATTTCCAGGACAAACTATGGTGACTCAGAGTATGACTATTTGGGGTGTTAAATGAGATTATTGAAATAGAGTATCCCGCATTGGCCGTGAAAAAAATTGTAATGTTTAATTATCATTGGTTTGTTGATAAACATTTCCAACTGTCTGACTCTAATTCATAAGTATCACTTAATCTTCCTTATCTATCAAAAACATACTAATGGGTATAAAATTAAAAGAATTTCAAAACCGATCAAAAACTTTTGGGCTATTTTGCATTAGGGATTTTGTAATCTCTCCTTTTTCCGGTTTCCACCACTCAGCTCTATTTTTCAAGAGTTTCTGAATGTGGCCAAGACACTCATCAATGGTTTTTATGGTTCAGCCCTATTTTTCAAGTGTTTCTGAATCAACCATGATTTTTTTGCATTGAAGAAGAGGGAATTTAAGAGAAAAAGAAAAGGAAAAACCCTCGTTTCTTGCTTTTAATCTGAGGCACTTTTTGTAACCTCAAAGAATATAATGCTTTCCCTTTGAAGAAGAGATTTTTTCTTTTTTTCTATTTTCTTCTTCTTTCTTTTCCAAAAAAACCCTTTTTAAGATTTTCACCCAAAAGACTTTTCACAGTTTGAAAGAAAAGAAAATATTACCCAGAAGTAAATAAAGGAAAGAATTAGGAGATAAATCATATACTCATGTTAAATAAAAAGAATCAAGAAGTTAAAAATAGGAATCTACAAGTCATTAGAAAGCTTACCTCTTGAGAGAACAAGCATTTATTCATTCCTAATCTCATTTCAATCAAAAACATGCAAAAAGCTAAGTAAAACATTGATAAAACTCTTAACTTATACATATTATTTATAAACATATTATTATATTTTTTAAAATTTTTTAAGGGGGATCCCTGCCCCACACTTGGCAGGAACACTGTCCCCAGTGTTCAAACGAAAAGAAAAAATGGGTTTTTTTTATCCATGAGCCAAATAATAAGAAGACAAATAAAATAAAATAAAAACAATAAAGGAAAAAGAGTACAGAAAGAGAGACTCCCCTGTGTCAACGTGGGGAGGGCCCGCCCTACACTTAGCCTATCGGCTACTTGGCATTGTCAGAGATCTTGGACAGGATGGTGACCGAATTTGCATGCTCCCTTGGATTAGTTTGAGTTTGAGACGGGAGTTGACCTGGTTGTCGAGGTTGTGCCAGAAGTTGTTGTAGTTGCAACTGCAATGATTTGTGCTCCTTGCGAATGGTCGAGATCTCGTTGTGAGCATCCTGGGATTTATTCATCAGAGGTGTCATCATATCACGCAGTTCAGCCATCTTGGCCTCTGATGATGCAGGTTGGGATGGTCAGTTTGAAAGGACTCCTCCACAAGGAGTCTGCATGTATTGCCTCTGACCTCCTTGGTAGCCGGCTTGACTTTGGGAATTTCGAGGGGGTTGGTTCCCTGCTGCCGCAGCTGCCTATACCCTTGGTTGTTGCTCACGTAATTGACTTCCTCAGTATTCTGAAAGTCTTGTAATTCAGGGCCCTGAGCGTGTGGTCATGCACTAACCACATTCGTCTGCCGAGGAAGATTATTCATTGCTATTTGATCCACCACCTTTTGCCAAGCGCTAACCTTCGTAGACGTTTGAGCATTGCTCTCCAACAACTGCTCATGACTTTTCATCAATTTTTCAAATTTGGCGTCTCCCTCGCCCACCTGATATAAACCAGCGGTACCGCCTCTGGATCCACCTGTGGCCCAATCTCTAATCTCTTCGCAAAGAAATTCAATCCCACTAAGGAATTGATCTCCTGGCTTCTTCAAGATGTCAGCACCAAGGGAGGATAGGATCATTGTTTTGCTTTGGTTGACCAATCCTTCGTAGAACAACTGAGATAGTTGTGTTCCTTGGTGAGGCCGTGATGAGGACATGTCTGGAGCAACCCTTTGAATCTGTCCCAAGTTTCACAGATGTTCTCCGAGCCTGGTTGTCTGAAGTTTAAATCTCGGCGATCATCTCCAGGGTGCGACTTGGTGGCAGGAATTTGTCATAAAACTTGGTTGCCATGTCCTCCCATGTGGAAATTGTACTTGGGGTTAGGCTATGGTACCATTTGCTGGCATTTCCCGTGAGACTATGGGGAAAGAGGGGAAAGTCTGGTATATTGGAGGACATTATTCAAGGAGTTTAGGTTGTTTGTGTGCTGTAGGAATTTGGTAATGTGAAGTAAGGCGTCGTCCGGGTTAGACCCATCAAACATACCCAACTCTTTGACACATCGGATTTGATGATATGGCTTAAGTTTTTGCCACTCATCATATTCATTTTGTGCAAGGAGAGGGAGGTCGATTGCTGGTTTTTGGCCTTAGTTGGAAAGCCTATTAATGTTGCGGATGGTTGGGGTAGCCATTTGTGTAGGAAGTGTAATTTGTAGGTTGTTTCTCTGTCTTAAGGAACGAAGCAAGGTCCTCTCAATCTCCGGATCAAAGTTGGGTAAATCTTCAGGAAGACTGTTTGATTGGAGAAGCATTCACCTTAAATAACGGACGTAGTGCCAGGTGTGGCGTATCCGGCATTGGACTTCCTCCATTAATGTCGGGTTGATTTTACCCGGCGTTGTGCCCGGCTTGTTCAAACTCGAAAAGAAAATAAATAAAAGAATAAGAGAGGGGAAAGCTAAAAAATGGTGCAGTAGTAAAGACTAGTAAAGACTATTACATACGACTCTAACACTTTGAAGAAAAATACAAAATGAGAGTTGAAATTGAATGTGCCGGATTGTGTACCGGGTGAATCTTGTCCGGCGTCGGACTTCCTTCAAGATGTCGAACGCATGATACCCAGCATAGTGCACCGCACGCTCAACCTAGTGAAACCAATTAAATCAATGAATCAAAGAATTAGAGAATAAGGAATCTTGAATGTGCCGGACACTAGACATCCGGTAGTGCACCCGGCACATTCAACCAAATAAACAAAATGGAAGAAAACATTCAACCAAATAAACAAAATGGAAGAAATAAATTAAAGAATCATGGAATCAAAGAATAAAGAATAAGGCATTTTACCGAATTTAGGACTTGAACTAATTCCAAGTCCCCGGCAACGGCGCCATTTTGCTAAGTGGAAAATTGTAGGGATAAAGGATGTACACAAGAATAAAATAATAAAATAATCCTACAACTCTATACGGGTAGCAAACAATTCCCGGTCGGAATATAGCGTAAGCAAATTACGACCAAGAGTATCAAACCCAAGGGACTTAATTGAAAATCTGTCCTAAACCTGGTAATAGCCTATTCTAAATCAAGGAGGGGAATATAAATAACAATTCTACGCTAAGAATAAACTAACTGAAAATCCTAACCTAACAAATATCTTTGACTCGGAATGATAATCAACATAAGGACAAGTATGGTCATAAGTCGAACTGCAAAGTCTCGAAATTAATCTCACAAAATGAATGCGCCGGATGTCATGCCGGACAAGGGATGCACGGCACCTTCAAGATCTTTGAATGTGTCGGACATGAATCACCCGGCAGTACACCCGACACCTTCAAACTGTAAAGAGAATTTCCTGTTTCTGGATCAGACAACATGACTCATCATCCACATTTGCTTCATGCATATCTCATGCCGCGAAAACGAACAAGATAATGGAGAAAAACAGATTAATTCAAATCTTAAGTCATGTTGCCCACTTTTCAGAGCAACACCGTTAAAGACCACTAAGACCCCTCAACCTATTCTACTTTTGACTTGTGAACCTTAGTAAAATTTAGAAGAAAGAAGAACAAGTACCGATCTCATTCTACTTGTATGAAGATCAGAACCTTAGTTGATGAAACTTGCACTTTCATTAATAACCACAAGAGTAATTACAAAGAATATCATTCCTAACAAAAAAACTAACAAAGAATCTACATCACCATCCACACAACTCCAAAAAGAAAAAACAAAAGGGGAGAAGGAAATGGTCATAGCCTTAACCCGACAGGATCTTCTTCTTCTTCGCGTGGATGGATCCGTAGATTTCCTTGGACACCAACAATGGAATGAGGGCGAAATGGAGAATGAGATATGGAGTGTATAGGGGATAGGGGTGTTGGAATGTCTCAAATGATGCAGGCTCTCAGCCTATTTATAGGCAACATTTTCTTCTTGTGCTGGGTGGCATGCCGGGTCAAAGTCATCCGGCACCACGTGCTAAATATGGGTAACCGTTAACGATCAAAATTGTCAGGCGAAATGTGGCAGTGCCGGACAGGAGATGTCCGGCACCGTACCCGGCATCAGTTGGATCCATCAACTGTACATAACTGCCACCGTTTGGTCAACTGTGGTGACTTTTCACATATGTCGGATGGGAAGTACCCGTCAGAGCCTCTTTTCTGCTCCATGCTTGTGCCGTGCAGGAGGCATCCGGCATAATATCCGGAATCACTTGAACTTTTGCCTAGGAATTCATTCCTTGCATAAAAAAGCATATAAAACATAAGTCTATACAAATATAATGCTTTAATACATAATTTAACACAAATACTATCTATTTAACCTTATTTAGACTAATAAACTCCTAAATCTAATACATAAAATATGATAAGTCTGCGGCTTATCAGTTTGATCAAAAAAGAGAGGAGTACAAATACATCCTCAATATAAGCTGGTTGACATTAATCATTTAAGGAAGTTCGACAAGTACAAGTCGTTTGTGCTAGCGGATCAAGATGTTCAAGTGTATTGTTGCTCATACCCGTCAAATAAGAGAGAAAGGAAAGATTGATGAACTGTCTCTTAGGTGAAAGCTGAAAGCGAGAAGTACTTTGAAGATGCCTGACTCATCAACAACAACTGATAAAGAGGTTCAGCCACTACAAGATGAAACCGTAGATCATGCTGTTTTATCACCGTTAGTTGATGATCACGAACATTTGTTTAGTGGACATACTAGATACAAAAAATTAACAAGTAAATTTACATACAATTGCTGCAATGTATGAGAATAGAATCATGGTTTTGTTTTTTTATTCCATAGTAGATAAAAATAGTTATTTGATTACGTATTAAATTAATGCGATGTTTGTCATGGGTATTCACACTGATAGCAGGTGGTAAGGGTTTCTTTGAATCAGGCCGGCCGTTTAATCAAAGTAGAAGTAGGGAAACCACTTTTACTACCTAGATAATGCTCAGCAGGCTGCTGATCATGTAGATGGATCCAGCTAGGGGTCCCGTCTGCACACCCCCTCCTTCCCATTCCTTCTCAGGTGCTAACAAGAGATTTGTAGGGCTAAAGAATGTACAAAAAGAATTAAAAGAAGGAAAGAATCCTACAACTCTATACGGGTAGAAAAAATCCCGGTCGGAATATAGTGTAAGTAAATTACGACCGAAGGTATCGAACCCTAGGGACTTAGTAGAAAATTAGTCATAATCCTCGGTAATTACCTATTCTAGTAAAGAGGGGGAAAATTGAACATTAATTTCAATTTAGAAAAAACTAAATAAGAATTTATCTAAATGAAGTATTTACAATGATTTGTCCCAGGTTAGGGATTACAATCAACCTAAGTACCAATATGATCACAAAATTAAATTACAAGGCTCAAATTTAACCAAACAAAATGAACGTGCTGGATGTCCTGCCGGACACCAGACACATAGCACATTCATGGACTTTGAATGTGCCAGCCACCAGACACCCAGCAGTACGCCCGACATGTTCAAAATGTCAATGTCATTCTCATGTTTTGGGTCTAATGACAGGAAACTCACTACCCATTATCGAATCGAGCAAATCATTCTACAAAACGAACAAGATAGTGGGCGAAGATGGATTAATTATCAATCTTAAGTCTTGTTGCCCACTTTTCAGAACAACAACGTTAAAGACCACTAAGATTTCCTAACCCATTCTACTCTCAGGCTTTTCTTCCTTAAGTAGAATTTGCAAAGAAGAGAATAAAGTGGCCACGTCATTCACTTGCAAGAAGAACCAAATCTTAGAGAACGCTTGGAATTATATTGAGATAATCATATTGTTTACAAAGAAGGAATCATCCCTAACCCAGAACAACAAGGAATTCTACTTCACCATCCAGCCAAATGAAAGAAGAAATACAAGAGGATAAGGAGATTGGTCATAGCCTTAACCCGACAAGGATCTTCTTCTCTTCGCATGGATGGATCCGTAGAACTTCCTTGGACACCAACACTTGGGATGGATGCAAAATTGGAGTGTGAATGGAGTTTATGGATATATTGAAGTGTCTGAAAATGTGGAGAATGTCGCCCTATTTATAGACTTCAAGACCCATGAGTGCCGGGAGTCATGCCGGGTCAATGTCATCCGACACCTATTAAAACACGTGCACAACTGTATCGGTTGAAACTGCCACAGGTTGAATGACTTGATTCCGATCTTTTTCAGTTCACTCAGGTCGGTACGAAGTTTGACTCTTTTCTGCAGAAAGAAGAAGCGGAAAGTCATTCATGGTAGGTTATTTTGTTATTTCTTTTGTAAGAGCCTTGTCTACAAAGCAGAGCGAGTCCACGATAAGATAGTCCTGACCCAAGAAGAGATAGCGAGAGAGGGGCGTAGCGAAGATAGGAGGAGAGGCTTACCTCCCAAGTTGATGAGTTTTGGATAGATTGTTAAGATCCTCATTCGATATAACAATCCCAGATTCTCAATGAAAGGGCTTGTCAACCGAGTTTGACTTGCTTGAGGAATGGGAGTAGGCAGAGGCTTAACGAAGGGTGTAGCGAATGATTTTTATTTTTTTTATTATTGTTTATAGATAGATATCGAATATTATATGTCTATTATAAAATAATCAAATTTAAGCAAGCGGCCCTTTCGCGACTCAAACAGTCGGTACACTTTCCGGCTCGCAACGGCTCAAACAGGCGAGGGCTCTCTATTTGCTTGCAATGCCGGCTGTTTGCCTTTCGCAAGGGTTTTTTTGAACACAATGTAAAAGAAAGTCATTATGGATGAAGTAAGAAAAAGTACATAAGGAGTGATAAAGAAAAACTTGGTTACGGGAACTGAAGGTTAGGCCGACTACTTTAGTAGAGATAGACCTGTATTCCTACCCTTCCCCTTTCTGTCAATGTTGCCAATTCCCAGAATACCTAGTGTATACAGTTGTCCAACTACTTCCTTCTTCCCTCTATAGGTGTTGAGGAATGCCGTGGATACCTCCGTTTTGGTCTTAAACGAAGGTGAGGAGGGACTTTCTTTCATTCCAGGGAGGGACATACCACGTAGGACAGTCAGGCAAAGAAGAGATTCAATCCAAACGAAACTTTAGAAATTTCTTCTTAGGTGCTTTCAAGGTGAGAGAGACTTGGGAAAGAGGCGGATTGCGGCGAAGATCAAACCTTTTGGAAAAGCGAGTCAGTGTAGTGCCCCTCAACCGTCTTTCCATAAAGAACATATCATGGATAGCCTGCCTATCTTGATAGTCGTTAGTGGTATATAATCCAAAAGAAGGCATCATAGTAGCAGCCTCGGTATTCGGTAAAGGGTAAAGGAGCACCTATCTTTATTAGTATACGACCTTGGAACCAGCCAATTCGCAACCATTGATGACACTGCTAACAACGGATCCTTTGAAGACAGATAGTAATAGATGAAGATTTGCCTTCCATAAATAAATGGACGAAATACTCCACGCACGGGCAACCGTCAAGCTCAAGATGGATGATGAATAAGGGAAACTTGTCCTTGAAACTCCTAACTCGGTTGAATCCAGGGAAGACTTTCCTGGAAGGGCATAACCTGACAGAAATGCCAATTCTCGAACGTGTGGGAGAAAAAAGACTTCGAAAGCCAGGGTGGGGCACCATTTCCCTATCCTGTTATTGGTTTTCTTGACTCACGGCAGGAACAGGAAGTAGTCACGGGAGTCTTCGCCGGCCCGACGGACGTTATCAAAACAATCAATTTTTTTTTTGCGCTCAATTGAAATAAAGAAAACGGTTCCTTGGCCCTATTTTGAATTCATTTATTCGGCTATTGCTTCATCAGAGGCCGAAGCTTACTCATATTCTGCCAATGATCAAGCTTCCATCACTAAAGCGGGAGGTTCTTTTTAGGACTGGAAAGGAGAGGTTTCTTACACGCAGTCAGATGATGCTCGAGTGGAAGAGTACGAA
Organism: Limonium bicolor; assembly: GCA_023374045.1. Lineage (NCBI taxonomy): Eukaryota > Viridiplantae > Streptophyta > Magnoliopsida > Caryophyllales > Plumbaginaceae > Limonium > Limonium bicolor. Next base: position 149,584,270 of record CM041782.1, read on the forward strand.
AAGGCTGACAGCTAAAAAATGTTAGAAGGGGAGAAAGATGCCTACTCTGTACTATCACTGGCCAACGAGTGTTTAGCAGCATGAGAGTGAGTAGCTGGTCTTCCCCTTGCCTAGTTGTAAGGGTCGCGGTCCCAACGTCGTCACTAGTTCTTGTCTCCGTCTTAGTTGCATGGTTCAGAGCCATGAATGGAAAATAGGTATATCTCATGCGGTTCTATGTAGTGCACGAGTATCTCTTTGTTGGGCATCACTGCTACTTTTGTAGAAAACTGGTGTCCAAACGGAAAAGAAACCTCTCCTTAGATACAACTCTGTATCGTATCGATGAATCGTTAGTGTCCGAACTGCTTCTTCGGAATCGATGCGAGACTTCAAACATAGGCTTCACCTTATGTAGATTTCAAAGACTATCTTTGACCCTCTACTCTGGTATTGACCATTGTCCTAAGATCGTCATTCATCGGTTTATCGGTCATCCTTCGCTTCCTCGTTTGTAGGCTGGTTAGGAAGTGTAGAACCTTTGCGTTCCCTTACAACTTGCATGTGTTAAGCATAACACTACGTTTGTTTACAAATCGGCTAAGCCAGCTAAAAAACTGGGTTTTTGGCTTAGTTTAAAGGTAGATTCTCGAAAATGCTTATTTAAGCTATTACTTTAGAAGCCGACCTTCAAAAGATCGGGAATAGAATAGTGGACGCCAAAACTGGCTTCCCCGATTAATGATTGATCAAAGGAATTTAATTCCAGGGATTAAGGAATACACTAGTTTCAAGTGTAAATTACAACAGTTACTAGAGTAGTTGTATAACAGACAAGGAAGAATGTGGTAAACACCACGTCACAAAAGTCTTGATAAGATAAAACTTGGAAATTGGCAATTATGTGGTTGTTTGATATTTGACGTGGGAGGTCAAACTTGATCCTGGTCAGATCAAGGGAAAACCAATCACAAAATGGAGTGGAGGGATAGTTTGACACTGACGCTGACCCCGACAGGGTTGGATGATTCCTGAGACTCCCTACAAGTGGTCACCAATATCTCTGTGATAAGTCATATTTGTTCCTATTTCTAATATAAAATCTGTCTAATAAAACATATTAGATGCAGAGGACGTAAGTTAAAAGTTAAATTGTCCAGATTACCCTGAAGATATTTAATAGCTAAAACAACTCCGTGGATGACGGAAAAATACTCAACTGTGAGGGAAATACTAACAGTTATTATACCATGAACCATGTTAATAAACAATATGGGATCAAGAAACAATTACCCATAATAGGAGTATTCTCAAAAACTACCTTCTAAATATGGCCATATTACCATCTGAAGGGAAAGATAGACTTTCATGTTCCTCTTTATGAATACAAACCCAGTATATTAAACGGGAACCTACCTGTAAGTGAGGTAGAATAAAAAAGAGTAGAAATATTATACTAATACTCACATGAGTTGATTCATAAACCGCAAGAACATGTGAAATTGTGGGAAAACTGTACCTTGTTAGAAACCTTAACGGGAACTCTACGGTGGTATACTTAATGAACAGACAATAAAGGATCAGTATGTACTACCGACAATCGGTGAATCGATAATAACAGGAAATATTCTATACTATAAACAAGATGCACGGCTCGACCGTAGCTCATACTCTATATTGAGAATGGAAACCGAATATGGTGACAGTAAACTAAAATACCAGAATCACATGATGACGACCTGAAGACCAAGGAGGAGAGGACTTTAATATACCCCAGTATTTATACAGGACCCGAACGTCGACGACTATACTACAAGAGGTGACGAATAGAAGACAAACTCAAGACCAACAAGAATCCTACAACTATACATTTACAACGACTGAACCACTGAATGCATCAGCAACACCGACGAAGATGATGAACCCCACTATCAGGACACTACCACTATCAATGGAGAATTTACAATAGTAAACCAATCGGGTGAGGACCCATGGAAAGAAGAATGCTTCAACTGAATGTGCGAGAGCTTATGGACTCGACAAACAATAATCCTAAGCTGGACAGGTAAGTAGCGATGTATCACGAAGGTACCTCACATGCGAAGACAACTAGCGTGAAGAACACGGGAAATAAACCACATGGTAACTAAAGACAGTAATGGAAACTCTGTAAGGAGCAAGACCTCTGCCTCAGTAATATTGACGAGAAGAATCTTAGTGGAATCATCGTCATGAGCAGCCATAAGAAATAAGCATACAGGCACAAACAATCAAGTGAAACTCGTGAAGAACTCAACGATGAAAGATCAAATGGAAGGTGAACTGTATTACAGTATTGATAAGTGCGAAATATATAGACTTTTAAGGGTTTAATTACCTTATAATTTGCAGTATTTTAAGTAATATTTCTCACATATCTTACGATTTTCCTAGATTTATGTTTTGATATGAATTGATATATTTTTATGTGTTAAATGTAGGAAAAAGTGTTGGAATCAAATAGTTTATTTCACAAGCTTTCCAACGCAACAAACGGCGAGTAAAACGGACTTATAACGAAGAATCTGGAGCCGGTTGAAGATTGCAAGAAAATAAGAAAACAGATTCGTCCACGACTGTGTCCGCATGAGGACGTCAGATGCGTCCGTGGACAGAGGCGAGGACAAGGCGCGGACAGAGGCGAGGACAAGGCGCGGACAAAGGCAAAGACACGGACATCACCTGTGTCCGCATGAACTGGGGCGGACAGGGGCGCAGACACATGAACTTAGGCGGACCAGCGCATGAAGACATACATGTCCGCATAGAATTGAGCGGACATCAGCGCGGACAAGTGGAGGACAGCATCACGGACGACAGAAATGTCCGCATAAAACTAAGCGGACAACAAGGCGGACGCAGGGGCGGACGTGACTGAATTCGACGCGTACAGTTTTCTTCTTCCTTCTTCCTTTGCGGCGCCGTAGTCGAACTGCTCCTTCATTAATACCAGACGGCGCCTACCTTAATTCACTCACGCGTGAAGCCGGCTCTGTCTGCAATTAATTGTTGCTGCGAATTAAATCTCTGACTGCAATTTTCACGGATCTGCTCACCAACTCCACCGCCATCTTGATTCACCAACTGCACCGTCCCTGACTTCTCTATTGTCTGCTTCTCATTTCCTCAGCTATATAAACCCACACTCTGGTTGCTAAAAAAATGATCGATCGACCCAATCATCTGCCATACTCCCTCTCTCACGATCGTGCTCCATTCACTTCATTCCCTCTATCAGAAATCATCACCCATCCACTCCATTAAATTCCCACGTAAACACCATACATCCCGACTTTTCATTTTATTTTCCTGTTACACACCAGCTTTACAGGAATAAAGTTAGCAGTCATGGCAACACAAGACGAAGTAAGCAAGGAACCTGAGTGAACTTCTAAACTGGAGTTACCCTCTTACCCTTACTTTAATTTATTTAATGCATTTCTTCTCTGTTATCGTTGTTTTGTAACGATGAGCGAGTAAGTATTTTAGCTTCCCCGGTTGGGAAGCGAACCTATTTCTTGAATTCTACTATGTGATCTTCAGATAAATTTTGTTAACTGCAACAGTTCATTCATGTCCTTCAAATGTTTTAATTATTTGGCCAGTAATTAGAACAACCCTTGTAGTTATCTTATTAAAATGCGAGAGCTGAGATAGATAACGAGACGAAGGAAGTTGAACCTAATTAACAGCTAGAAGCGTGATCCCGCCTATAGGTTAATTAGACTCCAATAGAAACTGCTCTTTATGCAATTAATTGTGTCCGGTCTAGAGCATTAGTCTGCTGCTAGATCTAACAATTGGTTAGGATTCATTATACTTAGTCGTTAATGAATTAATTAAAGTTTCTGAGTTATTGCAGTAAAATTAAAGGAAGAATTTAGTAACAGATATAAAAAGGAATAGGTAAGCAACAACCCGGGGTGCGCTTTTCTATTTATCACATTCACCACTCTTTAAATCCCTCTTTGTTTATTTACCTTTTAAATTGTTCTATTTCTCCTTGCAGTTTAGTTTCTTTTTAATCAATCATTCAAAACCCGAAAAGTGATATTTCTTGTTTTCTTTAAGTTTAACTTAATTCCCATTAATCAAATATTTGTCAATTAATTATATGAGGTCCCTGAGATCGACAACCCCATTTAATCACTATACCCGCAAAACGATAGGTACACTGCCTATGTGGTAGAAGTAGTCATATATTTCTCCATCAAGTTTTTGGCGCCGTTGCCGGGGACCTCCGGCACGGTTAATTGACAATTGTTGTTTAATTGGGATAAGTTCAATTTTTAATTTCATTCTTTTATTTTTCTTATTTTTTGTCTGTTGTTTTCTCTTTATTTTTCCACGTATATAGTTAATCTAGTTTTTCCATATTTATACCAACTCGTCCCTTATGCGTCGGACTCGATCTGCAGGAGAGCCTATAGCTGAATTTCAGCCAGAAATCGAAAGAGTTCTCCACAGCAGGCGACAACTGCAGTTTGCCATGACGACTAGACAAACTCTGGGGGAGTACCAGCATCAGCACCATCATAGAAGGAAGATCCTCTGCTATCGTCCTCCCTCAAGTGATGCAAGCTGAGCTCGACGCCTGGCAATTCAAGACGAGCTTCATCACCACTTTGTACCACCAGGGACAATTCAGCGGGCTTGACTCAGATGATGCCCCACACCACATCTCTGCATTCCTGGACTTCTGCAATACATTCAACAAGATGGGGAACCTGAATGAGCGCATTGTCTACAGTTGTTCCCCTATTCTTTAAAGACGGAGCGTCCAGGTGGCTCAGGAGTCTGCAACCGGGTAGCATCCACACTTGGGCTGACTTGGCAAACAAGTTCCTGGCGAAGTACTATCCACCGTCAAAGACAAGGGAGAAGATCGCTGAATCACAAACTTTTGTCAAGAACCAGGTGAGTCCCTGTATGACTCTTGGGATAGATTCAAGGAGCTGCAGATTCAATGCCCACACCATGGTATGAGTAGCGAAGAACTAGTACTGTCGTTCTTTAGGGATTGAACGATTCAAACAAGATGGTACTAAGTTCCTCATCTGGAGGAATTTTATGGCAAGAACTAGGGATGAAGTGATGGAGCTTTTGGACACCATGACCGCTAGTACCAGACAGTGGTGCAAGAACAAGGGGAGAGGTGAGCCAAAAGCAGGTATGTATAATATTCCCCCACAGGATCATGTATCCGCTCAACTAGAAGCTCTTACTAAAGTTGTGGAGAAGTTAGCTGTAAACCAGACGCAACAGCAAACCGTGAAGGCAGCTACTTCTTCGCCTTTCGTGAATCCTTGCTGTGAGAATTGTGGAGGAGCCCACGAAACGTTCAACTGTGAAGGTCCTAGCTATGCAGGTAACCCCGAAGAGTTAAAATCGATCAACAACAGACCAGGTAACCCTTATCCTAACAATTTCAATCAGAATAATTGGAGGAACAATCAACAACCTCCATGGAGGGGTAATGATCAGTCTATAGGTAATTTTGGGTTCAACCAAAATAGACCACCTTACTTTAGACAGCAGGAGCAATCCCAAAATTCTCAAGGAGGCAGTGGTAAAATTGAGAATATGCTGGCAGAAATCCTTAAACAAGGCCAAACTACAACTCCAGGTTTGCCGAAATAGAAGCTAAACTTTCTGAACAAGCCGCTAGAACGCTGATCAAGCTTCTATCAACCTAAGCTTAGAGAGGCAAATGAGTCAAATTTCACAACAGCTGGAACAGCGACCAACGGGGTCATTTCCCAGTCAGCCTGACCCTAACCCAAGGGAGCACGCAAAAGCAGTTACTCTGAGAAGCAGCAAGGAACTAGTTTCTGATGTTCCAGAAATTGAAGAAGATTTTAATAAGCCAGCTGAAACTCAACCTGAAGTGGAGAAAACAACAAATCCCAAGGAGAAGGAGTCTCCTGAATCTCTCACTATTAAACCCTCTCAACTCTCTTATAATCCTCCTATTCCATTCCCTAACAGACTAAAGAAAAAGAACTTGGACGAGCAATATGGGAAATTTCTTAATATCTTTAAGAAATTAACTATTAACATCCCTTTTCTGATGCTTTGTCTCAAATGCCTATGTATGCTAAATTTATGAAGGATATTTTGTCTAACAGGCGTTCTTTGCTAGAGTCTGACACAGTCAAATTGACAGAAAGAGTATCTGCAGTTCTCCTGAAGAAACTGCCACCCAAGTTAGGAGATCCAGGTCTTCCCATCATTCCATGCGCTATCGAGAAGGTAGATTGTGGTAACGGTTTATGTGATTTAGGAGCAAGTATTAATTTGATGCCTTTATCTATTTTCAAGAAATTAGGCGTAGGTCAATGTGCTCCCACTTCTGTTCAATTACAACTAGCAGACCGTTCCATAATTTATCCTAAAGGAAAAGTTGAGGACCTGGTAGTTTCTATCGATAAATTTATTTTCCCTGCTGATTTTATCATAATTGATATGGAGGAAGATACAGATGTACCACTAATTTTGGGTAGACTGTTTATGAGAACTGCCCGCACTCTCATTGATGTTGGAGGAGGAAAGATTATTCTAAGATTTCATGATGAGCAGGTTGTTTTCGACATGACACGCAACATGAAGCGTCCTGCCGCTGTTCAATCCTGCTTTGCAATAGATGTTGTTGACTCTTTAGTGCAGGAAACTATTTTAAGCAGAGAAGAGGAGGAAATCCTGGAAAGATGTCTTATGGCATCTTGTGAAGCTAATGATGAGGATCCAGATATGGCCCTCATGGCTGAAGAGTTAAACAAAAGGCGGCCACACTTCCACAAGTACCAGCAGCAATTTGAGAAAGTCGAGCGGAGTGCTGACCGACCAAGACCGTCTATTGAGAAACCACCTACAGTGGAGATGAAACCCCTTCCCTCTCACTTGAAATACTCTTTTCTTAATGAACCATCGGAATTACCTGTTATAATCTTTTCTGACTTGACAGGAACTCAAGAGAAGCAACTACTGGAGGTATTGCGCAATCACACATCAGCTATTGGTTGGTCGATAGCAGATATTAAAGGAATTGCCCCTCAGTTTTGTTTTCATCGATCTATATGGAAGATAACTACCGACCATTGGCTCAGCCTCAGCGGCGTCTTAACCCAATCCTAAAAGAGGTAGTTAAGAAAGAGGTAATCAAACTACTCGATGCAGGCATTATTTACCCTATTTCAGACAGTAAATGGGTCAGTCCAGTTCAGGTAGTACCAAAGAAAGGAGGAATAACTGTGGTTCCTAATGAAAAGGGTGAGCTGATTACCCAGCGCCCCACTACAGGATGGCGGGTTTGTATTGATTATAGAAAGTTAAATGACGCCACTCGTAAGGACCATTTTCCATTACCTTTCATTGATCAAATGTTGGAAAGACTAGTTGGACATGACTACTACTGCTTTCTAGATGGCTTTTCAGGTTACTTTCAAATCCCTATAGCTCCTGAGGATCAGGATAAGACAACTTTTACCTGTCCGTATGGAACCTATAGTTATAAAGAATGCCATTTGGATTATGTAATGCTCCTGCCACGTTTCAACGTTGTATGATGGCCATCTTTGCTGAATATATTGAGAAGTGCATTGAGGTTTTTATGGACGACTTTTCTGTTTATGGTCTAACATTTGAATCCTGTCTAGAAAACCTTGATCTTGTACTGTCCAGGTGTGAAGAGACCAATCTGGTGTTAAATTGGGAAAAATGCCACTTCATGGTTCGAGAAGGAATCGTCCTGGGCCACAAAATTCTTCAAAAGGTATTGAGGTAGACCGGCTAAAGTCGAGGTAATTAAAAAGCTCCCACCACCATCTTCTGTTAGAGATATTCGTAGTTTTCTTGGACACGCAGGTTTTTATAGAAGATTCATTAAAGATTTTTCCAAAATCTCTAAACCTCTGTGTGATCTACTCGCAAAAGATGTTAAGTTCCATTTTTCTGAAGAATGTCTAAAAGCTTTTAATTTATTAAAAGAAAAGCTAATTTCTGCACCTGTCGTTGTGTCTCCTGATTGGTCACTCCCTTTTAAGATAATGTGTGACGCTAGTGATTACGCTGTGGGAGCCGTTTTATGTCAGAAGATTGATAAAATTCTTCGGTAGTATATTATGCAAGTCGAACTTTGAATGATGCCCAGAAAAATTATGCAACCACAGAAAAAGAATTACTAGCGGTAGTTTTTGTCCAAGATAAGTTTCGATCCTATTTACTGGGTGGTAAAATTATTGTACATACTGACCACTCTGCTCTTAAGTATTTGTTTGCTAAGGCAGAGTCAAAACCCAGGTTAATTAGATGGATTCTCCTATTGCAAGAATTTGATATTGAGATCAGGGACAAAAAGGAACACAAAATGTGGTAGCTGATCATCTGTCCAGAATGGAGGCATCTGATGATGGGACTCCCATCAATGAGTCCTTCCCTGATGAGTCAGCATTTGCAGCAGAAGATGTTGAGGATCCATGGTTTGCTGATATCGCTAACTACCTTGTTAGGAAGATTGTTCCAGCTGATATGACTTATCAGCAAAGAAAGAGGTTCTTTTCCATTGTCAAACATTATTTTTGGATGACCCTTATCTGTTTAAAGTCTGTGCAGATGGAATCATTAGGAGATGTGTCCAGAAGTCAGAGGTCAGAAACATTCTCCTCCATTGCCATTCCAAAGAAGCCGGTGGACATCATGGCGCCACTCGAACCGCCGCAAAAATACTAGAATCAGGTTTTTTCTGGAACACCCTTCACAAGGATTGTCATGCTTTTGTTTCAACATGTGATCGGTGTCAAAGGCAAGGTAATCTATCTCGTCGGAATGAGCTACCACTGAATAACATGTTAGAAGTTGAGCTATTTGACGTCTGGGGTATTGATTTTATGGGTCCCTTCCCAAACTCTTTCGGTAATCTTTACATCTTAGTGGCTGTTGATTATGTTTCAAAATGGGCGGAAGCCCTTGTCTGTTCTACTAATGATGCTAAAACTGTTGTGAAGTTCCTCAAGAAAAATATTTTCACTCGATTCGGTGTTCCTCGAGCCATAATCAGTGACGGTGGCTCCCATTTCTGTAACCGCCAGTTTGAAGCACTATTAAAGAAGTATGGGGTTCGACATAAGGTTGCCTTACCCTACCATCCTCAAACAAATGGGTAGGCCGAAGTGACAAACCGAGAGCTCAAGTGGATCTTACAAAAGACGGTGAACTCTTCTCGTAAGGATTGGTCTCTTAGATTAGATGAAGCGCTCTGGGCCTACCGCACTGCTTTCAAAACGCCAATTGGCATGTCTCCCTACAAGTTGGTTTTTGGGAAGGCATGCCACTTGCCTGTGGAATTGGAATACAAGTCATATTGGGCCTTGAAAGCTCTTAATTTTGACCTACAGCAAGCCGGTGATAAACGCAAGTTCCAGTTGACAGAGTTGGAGGAACTCAGGAACGAATCTTACGAGAATGCTGTAATATATAAGGAACGTACCAAGCGCTGGCATGACAAGATGATTAACAATCAAGAATTTAAGGTGGGGGACCAAGTCCTGCTTTTCAACTCCAGGCTCAAATTCTTCCCAGGTAAGCTGAAATCATACTGGTCAGGACCTTACCCTATTATTAGCATTTCCCCATTCGGTGCGATTGAACTCGCCAATGCAAAGGGGGAAACATTTAAAGTCAATGGGTCAAGAGTCAAGAAATTTCTGGGTACTACACTGGATCAAGCTGCTACATATGAAATATCTCTTAAAGATCCAATTGCAGGTTAGCTACTCCACAAAGTCCAGCCAATGACTATAAAGAGGGCAGCTGACTGGGAGGCAACCCAAGGGTACTTTTCAATTCATGTTTTGAAGCTACGCATATATTTCTCTCTAATATATATAGTTATATATATATATATAAAAAAAAAAAGGAGCAGAAGAAAGAAGAGGAAGGAGGTAATTGTACCTGTGCTATTAACGCAACGCTTCCTAGCGTTATTTTGGTATTCGACAGTGTGTGTAGGTCAACCGTTTGTTGCAATCACTCCAAAGCTGAACCTTGCTTAGACTCAAGTGTGAGGATCATCGACCCCACCGCCAATGCTTTAAGTGTGAGGAAGGGCATCTTCCTCAATCTCACGATATCAGGGGAGTCTCAGTTCCTTTATTTTTAATATTTATGTTCAGCCACTCGTGCTTTAACTGTTGATTGATTAAGTCCATAGCGTCCTAAATGAATCCTTCATGAGTCTAGCATATTTTGAAAGGTCTTTTCTCTTGATTATTTTATGAACATGAGGACATTGCTCCTCTTAAGTGTGAGGAAGTTTTGACCTTTCCCTGAAAATATGCCAGTAGTACCTAATGCCACACTTGATTTTTATTGTCTCTAATTATGATAGTAAGCTTCTCTAAAGGCCAATACATGTTGAATTTTCGGGCTAAAATTTTTGTGGAAGTTTTTGAAATCAAGCCTGATGACAACCTCAAGAATCGTTCTGCTTGACATTGTTTGTATGTATCAAATTTCTCTTCAAAATTAAATCTATTTTCACTGAAATCTGGTGGATAAGCTGATTTTGGAAATTGAACTACCTTAGCTTGGCAATCATGGAACTAAGTGAAAGTTTGGTATGAAAAGGATAAGGCAAGGTACTCCTCTGATCATAAAATTTTCTGAACCAAAACAGGCCTCGTTTGTCCGGCTATTAAGTCCTTGGGGTGCTTCATCACCCATCTACCTAAGGTCTCACGATCTGGGATAGAAGACCCAACACCGCTACAAGGACAAAGAGAAAAGTCTGGGGGATGAAACAATTGTGCGAACAATGAAAAAAAGAGAAAAAAAATGAATGAACATACAAAACTCTTAATGCTGAATGATTGTCGCAATTTTCATATTCTGATCATGAGTGCGTGGTGTAAAGGTATTGCGGAATAAGGCATTACTTCACACCCCTTGTCATCCAAAGGTTAGAGAAAGAAATTGGTGGAAGGTTCCGAGCTAATCTATGTTCAATTTTTACAATCTAACTTATCCATGCTCTTATTAAAAAAAATTATGTTTCACTGTTTACAAAAACCTACATCTAAGAGCAGGATTATTCTTTTGACTGCCATTTAGCTTGATTTCCTTCCACGATTGTTGAATCCCGGAGTTTGATACTGTGACCTTAGAGAAAGTCTGTCCTTTATTTGCTTGAGGACAAGCAAAAGATAAGTGTGAGGAAGTTTGATAAGTGCGAATATATAGACTTTTAAGGGTTTAATTACCTTATAATTTGCAGTATTTTAAGTAATATTTTCTCACTTATCTTACGATTTTCCTAGATTTATGTTTTGATATGAATTGATATATTTTTATGTGTTAAATGTAGGAAAAGTGTTGGAATCAAATAGTTTATTTCACAAGCTTTCCAATGCAACAAACGGCGAGTAAAACGGACTTATAACGAAGAATCTGGAGCCGGTTGAAGATTGCAAGAAAATAAGAAAACAGATTCGTCCACGACTGTGTCCGCATGAGGACGTCAGCTGCGTCCGCGGACAGAGGCGAGGACAAGGCGCGGACAGAGGCGGGACAAGGCGCGGACAGAGGCGAAGACACGGACATCACCTGTGTCCGCATGAACTGGGGCGGACAGGGGCGCGGACACATGAACTTAGGCGGACCAGCGCATGAAGACATACATGTCCGAATAGAATTGAGCGGACATCAGCGCGGACAAGTGGAGGACAGCATCACGGACGACAGAAATGTCCGCATAAAACCAAGCGGACAACAAGGCGGACGCAGGGGCGGACGTGACTGAATTCGACGCGTACAGTTTTCTTCTTCCTTCTTCCTTTGCGGAGCCGCAGTCGAACTGCTCCTTCATTAATACCAGACGGCGCCTACCTTAATTCACTCACGCGTGACGCCGGCTCTGTCTGCAATCAATTGTTGCTGCGAATTAAATCTCTGACTGCAATTTTCACGGATCTGCTCACTAACTCCACCGCCATCTTGATTCACCAACTGCACCGTCCCTGACTTCTCTGTTGTCTGCTTCTCATTTCCTCAGCCTATATAAACCCACACTCTGGTTGCTAAAAAAATGATCGATCGACCCAATCATCTGCCATACTCCCTCTCTCACGATCGTGCTCCATTCACTTCATTCCCTCTATCAGAAATCATCACCCATCCACTCCATTAAATTCCCACGTAAACACATACATCCCACTTTTCATTTTATTTTCCTGTTACACACCAGCTTTACAGGAATAAAGTTAGCAGTCAGGGCAACACAAGACGAAGTTGAAGCAAGGAACCGGAGTGAACTTCTAAACTGGAGTTACCTCTTACCCTTACTTTAATTTATTTAATGCATTCCTTCTCTGTTATCGTTGTTTTTGTAACGATGAGCGAGTAAGTATTTTAGCTTCCCGGGTTGGGAAGCGAACCTATTTCTTGAATTCTGCTATGTGATTCTTCAGATAAATTTTGTTAACTGCAACAGTTCAATTCATGTCCTTCAAATGTTTTAATTATTTGGCCAGTAATTAGAACAACCCTTGTAGTTATCTTATTAAAATGCAAGAGCTGAGATAGATAACGAGACGAAGGAAGTTGAACCTAATTAACAGCTAGAAGCGTGATCCCGCCTATAGGTTAATTAGACTCCAATAGAAACTGCTCTTTATGCAATTAATTGTGTCCGGTCTAGAGCATTAGTCTGCTGCTAGATCTAACAATTGGTTAGGATTCATTATACTTAGTCGTTAATGAATTAATTAAAGTTTCTGAGTTATTGCAGTAAATTAAAGGAAGAATTTAGTAACAGATATAAAAGGAATAGGTAAGCAAACAACCCGGGGTGCACTTTTCTATTTATCACATTCACCACTCTTTAAATCCCTCTTTGTTTATTTACCTTTTAAATTGTTCTATTTCTCCTTGCAGTTTAGTTTCTTTTTAATCAATCATTCAAAACCGAAAAAGTGATATTTCTTGTTTTCTTTAAGTTTAACTTAATTTCCCAGTTAATCAAATATTTGTCAATTAATTATACGAGGTCCCTGAGATCGACAACCCCATTTAATCACTATACCCGCAAAACGATAGGTACACTGCCTATGTGGTAGAAGTAGTCACATATTTCTCCATCAAGTATATGCCACGTGGAGGAAGAACCTCGTAGTAGATTTGCCCAAAAAGGACAATGGAAGATACATGACATGTGCTTGAGCGTCACAGGATGGGCAAACCTTACAATATTATTGGAATCCCGACGTACAGTAATAAGATATACAATGAAGAATACCAAGCTATGCTGCAACTAACAGTTACTTAGAGACAAATAATCGGGAGCAATGGCATAACGCGGCACATCGATCCGACAGTCTAAACAAGACATGGAATAATATTGGCAACAAACAAGATGGTAAATCACCTTCACCCATACATACGGGATTCAAAAATAAAAGCATAATAATGCAAATAGAACATGTCAGAGAATGCATAGACTCTTAGGGGCAATACCCCGAAAAAGGACAGAAGTCCAGACAAGATCAATAATAACAATCAAACGAAGATAATGATGAACACAACTCATCAACCCTACATGTGAACATAAAGAAACTTAAATATACCACCTATGAAGCGCATTTAAGACTATTCCAAAATGATTGAACATTACTTAATCCGAGTCACGCAACGGAAGCGGGTCCATCAGTTAAAATTATCCACGGAACCTGAAATACCCCAAATCTAATTAACATTATAAAACCATTATTTAATGGAAAATAATCCAGATATAAATCATTTCACGTACGCATGCAAACCCATGCATGAGAACGTTACGTAAAAATAGTCGTTTCACCATAAACGCTAAAACACCTTAGAAACATATGATCGAGCATGACCTTGTATGACCTTCTAAAACTTAAACCAAATGGTCATACACTCATTATATGAATATATAAACATATTCCCTAGGCTATATTCAGTCAAAAACGTAAAACGCCCGGGAGTGCTCACGCACGCCCCTTAAAGCACGAAAAGCCCGGAGGAGTGCCGAGGTGGCACAAACTCCTATAAAATTAATTCCTAGAGTTCCTATCATTATTAACCATTCTAAAGAGAACCCACGAAGTGGTTTCTCAAAATTCAACAAAAACCACAGGAAGATTTCTTAGCGCTCCTTTTTGCCCGGGAGTGTCCCGATGGCCCGTAAATTATGTCATGGGTTGATGTAACCCCATATAACTCAATGTAACGTCTTAATATATTATTATTTACTATAATGTTTTATAAACACTTGGAACTCATAAATACAATTTATTTTACAAAATATCCTTAGAGCACAAAACACACCTTCGGGTGTCACTAAAACACGTTTTACGTAATTACCTTGTAGTTTTTGACATGCCAAGAATTAAGAATCTTAAATAGGGTTAAAATGACCCTCTAAATCAATTAAAGGCATGTCAAACAAGGTGCTCTATAGGGGCCGATTTTCAGTCCAAAAACTAGTATAAAACTTACATTAAAAATTTATAAAAGGCATAAGACATGGTGACTCACCTTCCCATGTGCTATAATACTTAATGTCAAAGTATGTAGGTCTCATTTGGCCTCCATGCTGTCGAAATAATTCCATGGAACAAGGCCATGTTAGCTAGACAAAAACAAAATGCTAAAAGCAAAAAGTAGATTCTTATTCCACCTTTTTCATTTCTTAAATTCATGTGACCAACCTTTGCTTGTCCTTGGCTCTTAATGGCCGATTGAGAAGCTCCATTTGACACTTGATTTCGGTCACCTACAATAGAAGAAGAAGACAAGCATAACATAGAGAAATCAAAAGAATAAAACTTACCTAAATTTCCTTGTCTTCTAGCTCACATTATTTTCTTCCACCATGCCTTGTCACACCACATGGCCGAAATCATGCATATAACATGGGAATTCATTGAGCCAATAACCCATGGAATAAACTAATGAAAAGACTAGTCAAATGACATTAAAAATTAACAAAACAAAAATCAAGCAAACATACCTTATGTTATACGGTTGCACTCGTTCTTTCCCTTGCCCACTTCATTTCCGAATTGGTAAGGTTCCTAACTCTCTCTTCTTCCTTCATCTTCTTCCTTTGAAGCTCCTAAGTCCATTAATGGAGTTTTAACTTCTATCTTCATCTTTAAGGTAATTTCCTAGCATTTCTTGTCAAGCCTTGAAGCAAAACTCTTCCTAGCACAACCATAGCATTTCAGCATCAACTAATACTCCAAGGAGGTTGTCCAAACCAACATTAATCCAAGGAGCATCTCAAGGTTATCTTAAGGTAGTTTTCATGCTTGAAAATCCTTAAAGCACATTTGTTGTGTACCGATTTCTACTTCTTCTAAGGTTCTTTTCTTCTTCATTTTCATGAAGGAAACTTGTTCTTCATCCTCCTTAAGTGAGCCGAATTTATAAGGAGAAAAAGCTTAAGGTAAATTCTTGGAAAACTACTTACAAATCTACTTAAGATCTTTGTTAAAGATCTAACTCCTAAACACCTTCACCTCTTGCATAAAACCGAAAGGAGCATCAAGATTTCCTTGGAGAAAGCTTGGAGATTCAAAGAAGAGTTCAAGCACTTAACCAAAACCTTTGTTAAGAAGTAAGTTTATTAAGTTAATCTTTATGTTTTAAGCTTAAGCTTGGTAAGCTTCTAAAAATTATACAAAAATTATATACATCTCCTAGGTTATATGAAACCGAAACTCATGGTATATATACCAAATATATAATCTATAACATATATGGAAAATATTTACCTTAAGACACATTTTTGTGTCACAAAATTTATTTATGTTACATATCAATCAAGCCGAATTGTCAAGGGTAAAAATGTTCTATTTTGAGCTAGGAATCAATATAAGACATTACAATAATTTTTACATGAGTTATATAACTCCTATGAATTTATGTATAATTATTTGACATATAAATCCACTTTTATATACTATATGATCACTAATTATTATGGCCGAATGGTCTAAGTATTAAATAGGTATTAATGACCTACTTAGGTATATAAACTTATATTATAAAGTTTGGAGAGTTAAAAATATTTTTAGTGCTTAAATGGCTAATTAATTAAGTTATGTGGCTAAAATGTAATTTTACAAAGTTTGGTGTATATATTGTGAAAGCCGAGAGTTAAAGGGTATGTTTGGAGTAATTATGATATAATATAAGGTTAGGAATTAAGTTTATGAATTTTAGATAATTTAAACAAGTGTTAAAATAACACTTTATAAAGTTTTGGGCTATTATGTAATTTATAAAAGTTATTATGAAAGTTTGGAACTTAATATGGGGCGAATTCGTAAATAAGAAAATTATGAAGTTCACTTTCGAAATTTTGAAGAATTAAATATTTAAACTATAGTTTATAAGTTATTAAGTAACTATTATAAAGTTTTGGGGTGAAAATGTAATTAATGAAAAGTACATGACCAAAGCCGAATTACTTTGGGTTAGTTTGGTAGTTTAAGAATTTTTTTTATATATATATATATATATATCGGCATTTATGGAGAATTAAATTAAAACTATACTTTATAAGACATTATGTAAAGGTTATAAGATTTTGTGGTTAAATTGTAATTATAGGAAATAAATTATAAGGCCGAAAGTTTGAGGGGCCAAATTGTAATTTTCAAAAGTTATAATATTTAAAAGCTATATACCAAAATATTAAGGGTGGCTTTGTAATAAAATTAAATAAGGAATTAAAACTATATAATATAATGAGATTAGAATTTAAATATAAAGTTTATGAATTAATGTGGTTGTTTGTAAATAACCGAAATATAAGGGTAATAATTTAGATTTAAATAAATATAGGTCCCATGTGGATATTTGGAGGAATTAGAAAGAAGAATTTTGATTTAAGGAGTTATGGAATTAAAATATGGCTTAAATAGTTATAAGGAATTTAAAAGTAACCAATAATTATTACTTATGGTTAAAGGAAGAATAATAAAAACTATAAGAATTTTATGTCCATGTATGACCTATAAATATAGTTAAGGAATTATTAAGTTGTTATGTCACCTAGACAATTAAAATAAACAACAAATATAGTACATGAATATATAAATACATATATGTACATTAAAGGATTTATAAATAAATCAAAAGGAATAACAAATAAGTTATACATTAAATCATGAGGTAATTAAAAGAAATAAACCTCACATGAAATAACAAACACGAAATTTGTTGAAAGATCCAATAAAATTATTATATAAGGGTAACATAAATTAACCCTCTCAGTTAATCCTATTCTAGGACTTTGTTTGACCAGACGTTGACCAGGGTATAATCAACTGCAACCTACGGTGAACGGTATGGGATTCTTGCAACCTGTTTTCTACCGGATTACACCGGCTTGTGTGCTATCTGTTGTTTGAATTAATGACCAAGATAATTAATGTAAAATGTTGTTTTACTCTTGTGCACGGTTGTGTTGTTTTACATGCGTGAATGATGCTAACTACGACGTGTATGTCCCACGCATACAACACTACAATACCAGTGGATTAAATACCTGCGCTTTATTGTACCGAGGACTTGTACACAAGTCTCTCACTAACTTCACTTTATAACAAACGTCGTTATCCTAAACGTGATAATCGACAAAACACATTGTGTTCTTGTTTAACGTCCTTGTATGACACCTAACAATTCTATACTACGAGAACAAGGAGCCCAGTTGGATCTGGCCATGCATGCTACAGGAGTTGTACCTATCTCAGGTCGTCTCCTATACAATTTACGTCGCGACGAAACAGTACAAGTGGGGAGGAAGACTTTATTCCTCTCGAGGGTTCGATTCCCAACAGTTCAAGTGGGGAGGAAGACTTCATTCCTCTTGAGGGTTCAATTCCCAACAGTACAAGTGGGGAGGAAGGCTTTATTCCTCTCGAGGCACTAGTAGAAAAAATGTTATTAATGACGGCGTTTAAACCACGGTTAAAGGGGAAACCGTGGTTTAAAGTTTATAAACCACGGTTATCATATCAACCGTCATTTAAGATACACACCAGAGTGCATATACCACGGTTTTTGGAGAACCGTCGTATATAGGTACTTACTTACCACGGTTTTCACGGGGTAACCGTGGTATATAGTACACGCCAGAGTGAATATACCACGGTTCTTGGAGAACCGTCGTATATAGGGTATCTATATACCACGGTTTTTTCAAAACCGTCATTTTTAGTCGTGGTCAAACAACTTTAAATGACGGTTCCTTGGTAGAACCGTGGTATATAGTCTAAGCGGGAATTCAAATTTTCGGTGAAAATTAACGCAGCTCTTTCTCTTTCTCTTATTATATATATTTTCTCCTCACTCTTTTACAACCAACACTATCGAACAAGGATGCTCTGCAACTCTTCTCTTCTTCTTCTTCAACTCGCGGTAATTTTTTCAACCCACCGGCGAACATGCATGCTCTTCGCCATACTGGATCGAAAACAAGGAACACATGCTGCGCCTCTGTAATTTTTGCAAACCTAACCGGCGAACAAGGACATGCTCTGCGCCTCTATAATTTTTGCTAACCTAACCGGCGAACAATGACATGCTCTGCGCCTCTTGTTTTTCACGGTAATTTTTGCAACCCACACTAGCGAACAATGACATGCTCTGCGCCTCTTTTTTTCACGGTAATTTTGTGCAACCCTACCCGGTGAACAGCTCCGCCCTCTCTCATTCTCTGTCACGAAAATTTTGCAACCTACCGACGAACAAGGAACATAATGTGACTTCACTCATTATTAGCAACCCTAATACACAAACAAGGAACATACATGTTCTGGCCTGTTCATTCTCTTCTGTCTGCGAGAAATTACATTGAAGGCGGCGCCGCTAAATCGCCGGTGAACTGGGTAAAAAATCACAGACTATAAACCACGGTTTTATATATAACCGTGGTTTATTGTTGATTTTTGTACACTTTATACCACGGTTTTAAGTAAAACCGTCATTTATAATGCACTATATACCACGGTTCAGACTCCCAACCGTGGTATAAAGTCAATGAATATTCGCGGGAGAAGGGTCTTAAACGACGGTTTCGACCAAATCGTGGTTTTTTCGCTTACTTTAAACCACGGTTACGAACCGTCGTTTATCGCAATTTGTGAATATACGAAGCGAGCATAAACCACGGTTCCTAACCGTGGTATATAGGCAAAATAACCGTGGTTAAAAACATTTTTTCTACTAGAGAGGGTTCGATTCCCACCATTCTACAGTACAGGAGTTGACTACGTTATCTTCTGAGGGACTAATTACCCAACCTTTCTCTTTAACGAGGTCACTATACCTCCACTATATTGACATACTCATAAATACCTGTCAGTCCCACTGTGTGGACCCGACTATTATCAAATGATTACAGTTCACCTAACTTGAGCTTCTGAAGTCTTGTTTTATGTGACATGGTGATCCTTGTATGGACACTTGTTATTATCATACTATGCTTGCTTACAGCTTTACAAAAATGAACTGCATGTGTTCGACAAAGTAGTTGGTGTGGCCCGGTAGCCGATGGGCTGCACGTTTTCCATACCAGCATTGTTTGCTGAGCCCCTTTGGGGGCACCCCCATTTTTCAGGTACCTGAAGTTGAGAAGATTACCACACCGAGTGTAGGTGGGGTAGATTCAAGCTATGGGAGTCTTCTACTAGTTATTTGTTTTACTTAATTATTGTACCTTTGAGTTTGATTCCTAGTATCTCGGATTGTATTCGTATTCGGACCGTAACTTTTGGAGATTTGTTTTTGGAGTTAGCCTTGTTGGTCACAAGGGTGGCCAACGGCATTGTAATACCGCCCGGTTATTGTATTTTATTCCGCTGCAGTTTATGTTTTATTGGGAGTGATCATCGCACAGGTTATTGGATTTCGGGTTGGGGTGTTACAGAATCCAAGGGAAATGCACAACGTATTTCACGTATCTTAACCAAAATATGTGTCATACCCACTAAAATCTTACAGCCGAGAGGCTATCTTTTAAACTAATCATAAGTTTTAAAATAAGATTGAAGATTCCTTCACTATTTACTGACTAGCTATACTAGTCTAGGGTACGTGGGCGTACCCCTCTCTTAAGGGGGGGAGAGCCTACTGCGTTTTAACATTTTTAGCATGGAAGTACACTTCCGTTGTGCTGTTGCACTGT
Organism: Limonium bicolor; assembly: GCA_023374045.1. Taxonomy (NCBI): domain Eukaryota; kingdom Viridiplantae; phylum Streptophyta; class Magnoliopsida; order Caryophyllales; family Plumbaginaceae; genus Limonium; species Limonium bicolor. The sequence goes on from CM041782.1 coordinate 149,604,503, forward strand.
GATTTGTATGTTTACAAGTATGACTTTGTGATTCTATGAACTCTTACTGGATGATGTGTACTACGTTACACTGGCATGAATGGATTATGTGTACTACGCTACACTACTTTGAAGCTACTTTGTTTCTATGTGATTATGTGTACTACGTTACACTATATTGGATTGACTCCGTGGTTGCATGATCTGTACTATGCTACACTACTATGAATGAATTACGTGCACTACGTTGCACTGCACTAAAGTTATTTTTGGTGATGACCTTTCATGCTCATTATACTGTGTTATGATTGAATATATACTACGAACTTAAAAGTAGTGAAACTAGGGACTTGATCCCCAAAATAGAATTGAGTTGTAGATGCTTAGTGGAACTTGATTCCCCACAACCATTTGAACTTAGATATGAGACTTCGGGGTGAAGTCCTTTTTAGGGGGGTAGATTGAAATACCCCAAATCTAATAAATGCCTTAAAACTATTAAAAAAATGAAGAATCGATCTAGAAACAGATCATTTTAGTTAAGCATGATAATTTATACATGCAAACGTTACGTAAATTAATATTACTATGCGTGCGCATGCAAACTCACGCATGCAAACGTCACGTAAACATAGTCGTCTTACCATAAACGCTAACTGGCGTAATTTTACTAAACGTATTCGTACAAACGTTCATGTACGATTATTAGCAAGGACTAAACTTCTTGCATAACTAGCTCGATAGGGAGAGCGTCAACAAGGAAAGAACAATACCAACGGGTATACAAACGAGCAACATAAATATTTTACGAATGCCTAAGCATTATAAATGCTAAAATAAATTGATATACACATTTGAACAATGTAACAACTTATGTTACATATATAATTTTAATACCAAATATATATATAACATAAATACCTAAGAAATGTTATAACATTACATATAACGTAAAGTATACAAGTTAAAAACTGGTACCGTATAAACCGGTTTATATACTAATTTTGGGACTTGTTTTATACACCTTTACGTAGTAAAATAATTAACTACCTAATGTACCTATATTATACATAAGTATACGATAATATAACAAGATTAAAACTACCCAATCTCCCCATACAAACCGGTACTACATAAGTACAAATATATATATATATATAAAAGAAACAACGGCAATTCATGCCATATAGTTTAACGCATGACTCATGCATATCATCAAGCTTGTGAAAGCTGTAACACATATACCTTAATCGGTAATTCCATGGCCTTGGTTAATCATAAGAAAAATCTGTAGATTATACCTCATAATTACCATTATGAATTCATGCCTAATCATACCAACCATGGCACATGGTCAGACGCTCTCGCCTCCATCCCTCGAACGGTCCGGCCAGCCGAACGCCTCAAATCTTGGCACTAGAGGACGGGCGAGACGGGCAGACACAGGCTTGGAGAGACGGACTGTGCTATGGGAATCGTCGATGGCTGAATCCAAATCCACCCCGGGAGCGACGGTGTTCATAGATAATATTAATCAAACCTCACGAGTAGGAACTATCTGGAAAATTTCGACAAATTTGGTCGTATAGTTGGTATTCGTCTACCCAAGGCAACAAGGATTCGAACAAATACCAGATATGGATTTGTGGAATACGGATCAAAGAACGAGGCAGACCAGGCCATATCAGAAACCAACGGCATGATAGTAGTTGGCAACAAACTTCAGACACAAACGGCTATACGTCGGAAGTTCATTCACAGTGCGCCGCCACAGGGACAGAGATGGATACCGCGCACGCAATACAGGATCGACCCGCAGCAGGGGGAACCTTCTTTTCATCATCGGTCACCATCTCCTCATCGCCAGGTGCAGCCGCCATGCAAGGACCTGCGTTCAGAAGGAATTATAAGCTTGAATCCATCTCTGAGTATGATGGAAAAACTAGACAGATGTGTAGTCTTATCCTTGTCAGGCCATACCAACTGGCGCGACATCACGCGATACTTGCGCGAAAGGGGACAAAACACGGACGAAATTATTTGCTTGTCACCAAACAAATTCTTAGTAGTGTTTGAATCCCACGGTAAAGCCCTGCAGTTCATGGAATCCAATCTAGGGGTTGACCTCGAATGGAGGAAAAGGTGGTGGCAGAAAACTGATCAAGCCTCCACTAGAAGCGTTAACATATCAATTAGAGGAATTCCTATACAAGCTTGGTCTGAGCAAGCAATCCTCCAAATCACCAAGCATCTAGGAGTGGTTACTGAAATAATCTCCAATATGCATCGGTTGCCCAAGTTCTTAGAGGCACAGGTACAGATGGAAACGCAAAAAATGTGCATTATCAATAGGAGGAGGTAAAGGTGGAGATAGATGGTAACATCCACATGGTTGGGATCATGGAATACTGGTCAGAAGAATTGACGCAACACAACCACGATAATCACAGTGCTCCATCTCCTCCAACGCCAGAAAGCGTCGCTCAACCGGAGCCAGAAATTCAAATTCAAATTTCAAAACCAGACGTGGCTAGTCAAACGGAGCCAGAAATTCAAATTCAAATTTCAAAACCAGACGTGGCTAGTCAAACGGAGCCAGAAATTCAAATTCAAATTTCAAAACCAGACGTGGCTAGTCAAACGGGTCAGCCTGGGAGTCAAAAGGGCAACTTAATGAAAATTATGAAGTAAAACAGTTATACCAGACGCATATGGTAGTTCCGTTCAAACCAAGTATTAACTGTACGGGGGACTTTTTAACAGGGAGCGTAACAATTAATACCCAGAGTAACAGAATTTATATTTTAAGAAAGGAAATTCCATATATTCCATTACTGGTGCCTGAACAAATTCTGGATTTCCTTAAATGGTACACGCTCACATCACAATACCTAAAATTTAATATCTGCTCCTCGGGTCGTGAGCCACCTGAATTCACAATCGGCTCCTCGGGTCGTGAGCCGCTTGAATTCACAATTTGGAAATCCTCAGACTCGCAGAAGGTTACTGCTTCCATTCGTCAGAAGCCACTCCCAGGACCGCAGGAGATTGTCGACGGAGAGATGGTGTTGGACTCTCACGTGACCGACAGTAGCTTTCTGGTAGGCTATCACACCTACGCTCCACGTGATGGGCAGCCTCATTCTCGAGCCCAGACTGACCTGTCTCCCCCTTCTCCTTCTTTGAATTACGGGCCGACAAGCACATGTCCGCTTTCTCCCCAAGCACTGCAGGGAGTATTTAATACTGCTGAATCTCATGTCCCCCAAACCGTCAACTTCACGTCATACAATCATGATCTTCTTTGCCCTCTCTCGCCTGAAATAAATCTGGAGGTTTTGCTTACACCCAATGTTCATTTCGAGAATACGACGTCACAATCGACACGTGTGAGCCAAACCTCCTTAGAAGCTCAAAAGTGTCTAAATTTTGGAAGACAACTTAACTGCCACTACCCAAATCCAGACATTTCACTTCAAAATTTTTCTCAGATTTTAAGACGTAGCAAGCGTGTTGAGGAACAAAAAAGCGCAGGGTTCAATGACAAATACGATTTGCTTTCAAAACATCAGGGGAGTATTCAGAAAAGAAAAGTGGGTAATTCTCAGGCGAGAAGTAAAGGAAACCGGCACAAGTATTGTGGGACTTCTGGAGACGCACCGGGCGCGACCTCTAAGTGAGTGGCAGGGCCTATGGGGACCGTGCAATACCTCTAACTCAATCGAGGTTCCCGCAGAAGGCCACTCTGGAGGCCTAATAGTTATGTGGAATCCCAATGTCATTACAATACACAACTGCTTGGAGTCGAGCCTTCTGGCATAATTTTGCCCCTCCTAGAGTGGAGCTTCTGGTCTGGCTGGCCCATCGTCTTCTCACGGACTCCCGGCGCCCTCTTTCAAGTTTGGCAAGGAATGGTGGCGAGGTCAAAGTCAAAGCTGTGGGTTTCAACTTTCTTTTTGCAATTTAGGCAATTCGGAGTCTAAGGAATAGAGTGGTCTTTGAAGGCGTGGTGCCAGACTGGAGCAAATCTGGGGCTTCAGTCAAACGGCTTTGCTTTGAATGGAACCGACAGCATATCTGCAAAAGATCTGTTCACTCTATTATATTCTAGTTTTAATATTTGGTTTTCTTTCCTCCAGGTTTTGATTGTTGTCAAATTTTTTGGTGAGAAAGGCTTTGCCAAAGTATCACCTTGTAAGCTGGTTCTCCAGCCATTTATCAAAAAATACCAACCATGGCACATGCGTACAGATCTGAATCAACTTACTCATGCAAATCAAACAAGTAATGTTAACCGCAATACATACATATTTAATTAAAAATCTGTAGCAATGACTATATATAGATTAACGGATGGGTGTGTACTAATAATCAAACAGGAAAGAATCTGAAGCACAATGTCAGGACCACATATACTCACCATCAGGTATAAGAACGAAAAAAAAAAAAACGGTACATGAGTACCACTCCAGTCGGTTATAACATGCATTCAAATGACATGATTAAATTAGCCAAAATTTCATGAATCCTTTTAGAATGTCTACCTAACTATAATACTACAATAATACAAAGTAAATTCCATCCAAATCAGCCTTCCATTACCGAAGGGTTCCATGATGCTAATCACCAACAAAAATTATGCAACTTGGATCATTGCAGCCGGTAACATGTATAGTGGGTGACATCTTGTTTTATTATTATACATCAATAACACAATGAAATACTAGATTAATATCCCATCTATGCAGCTAGACTGCCCGTAAAACCTGCACAAAAAGGAGACAAGATTAGCTTGTAAAAGTCATGAAATAAATAACATAAAGCTAGATCTAGGACTAAAGTGCATGCTAGTTGTAAATGATAAATTGAAAGGCAAGTTAATTAGCCTTTCTTTCAAGCCACTACCGTGTGTACTCATGACCAAAGACCCATGATCAACATTTGAAAAATTCAAAAGTAACACACACACCACCACTAATACACTACTAACATGTTCAATCCCACCATTTCCTCCTCCTGTCCTGGCCGAATTATCCAGCTGTTTGGGAGACTTTTTGAGCTCCAAAATCTGAAACAAATCATGAGTCAAAGACCCACCTAACATGCCTAACCAAGTGACAAATAAACAAACAAAATCTGAGTGCTAATTCCCTTTCTCTTAGACACTCACGGCACCACTCTTCATTTCTCATTCCCTTGGCCGAAAATGGTGAGCTCTCCCTCCTCTCTCTCTCTCTCTTCTCTTCATCTTCTTCCTTGAGCTCTTAAGCTCCATTAATGGAGTTCTAGCTTCTAACTCCATTCCCATGTCATTTTCCTAGCTAATTCTACAAAGCAAGAATCAAGTAGCAGATCTGTCCAAGAGGTCTAAGTTTGGGAGAGATTCTGGAATTTTCAGTAAGTTATCTTGAAAGTTTCCCAACATCAAGCTTGTTCCTCTTCGAATTAGCTTTCCACCCATATAAAGATATCGAATTTGCATGGTGTATTCAGTTCTGGGTGAACAAAAGAAGGCAAAGTGGTTCGCAGCAGTGAATCTGTTCAATAGGTCTCAGTTCGGGAGTTATTCTGAATTTTCCGTAAGTTTTCTCGGAATTTCCTCAACACCAAAGTTTTTCCTCTTTGAATTAGCTTTCCAACCATATAAAGATCATGAGTTTTCGTGGTCATTTCAGTTCGGGTGACAAAAACCGCAGAGAGTGCGCAATCTGGAAATTTCGGTAAGGTATGGTGATCCTATCTTCCTCCATATGGTGTTTATAATTAGTGCCGAATTTAAGTAAGGAAAATACCTAAGGTAATACCTTGAAATCATCTTCTAATCTTACTTAAGATATGTGTTAAGATCTAACTCCTAACCCCTTCTCTTCATGTATGGAAACCGAAATTTGAAGCTACAATTTCCATTGAAGGAAGCTTGGGAATTCAAGGGGAGCTTAAGTTCTAAAATCATACAAGGTTAAGAGACATTGTTTGACTAGACGTTGACCGAGAATTAAACAAGTACAGTCTACGGTGAACGGTATGGAATTCTTGCAGTCTGCTTTCTACCGGATTACACCGACTTGTGTGCTATATGTTGTTTGAAATAACGACCAAGATAATTGTATGAAAAATGTTGTATCTCTTGTGCACTGTTGTGTTATTCTATGTGCATGATGTTACTAACTGTAACGTGTATGTCCCACGCATACGACACTACATTACCAGTGATTAAATACCTGCGTTTTATTATATACCGAGAACTTGTACTCAAGTCTCTCACTAACTTCACTTTATAACAAACGTCATTGTCCTAAACGTGACAACTGAGAATACACATTGTGTTCTTGTCTAATGTCCTTGAGTGACAACTAATAAATTCTATACTACGAGAACGAGGAGCCCAGTTGGATCTGGCCATGCATGCTACACTAAGTTGTACCTGTCACAGGTCGTCTCCAATTCAATTTACGTCGCGACGGGAGTTTTGGGTGCACTATGTCACTCACCGGCGGCGTGCCGGAACAGTACAAGTGGGGAGGAAGACTTTATTCCTCTCGAGGGTTCGATTCCCACCTTTCTAAAGTACAGAAGTTAACTACGTTATCTTCTGAGGGACTAATTACCCACCTAATGTACGAGAGTCCCATCTCGTCTAAGGGTTATCATACCCGACCATCTTACTCCACGAAGGAGGTTAACGAGGTCACTATACCTCCACTGCTGTGTGAGTACTCTTATATACATGTTAGTCCCATTGTGAGGATCTGACTACTGGTGAATAATTACAGGACATCTAACTTGACCTTCTGCAGTCTTGTTCTGTGTGACATTGTTATCCTTGTATGGATGCTTGTTATGATTATGTTATGATGCTTATTTACAGCTTTATAAAAATGACTTGCATGTATTCGACAAAATAGTTGGTGTGGCCCAGTAGCTTGTGGGCTGCACGTTTTTCATACCGGCAAATTATTTTGCTGAGCCATTTCATGGCTAAACAATTCCAGGTCCCTGAAGAAAGAAGAGATTGCCCGACCGAGTGTAGGCGGGGTAGAATTAAGACAGGGGACTGTTATCACTGGAATCATTTTACAAGTACTGTACTTTTATTATTGACTTTTGTTGTTTTTAAAGGGTTTGTATTCAGCGCTCAGACCGTAGCATTTGTAAGTATTTTTGGAGTTAGCCTTGTTAGTCACATGGGTGACTAGCGGCATTGTAGCACCACCCGTTGTTATGTATATATTTTCCGCTGCATTTCCAGTTATCTTTGGGAGCTATCATTGTACAGGTTATTGGATTTCGGGTTGGGGTGTTACACCTATGGAATGACTTCTATCGTCTTTCTATGTACTGGAATGACAACTATTTGAATGGTCACACAGGATCCCACCCCTCCACCATCCATCCTTTTTTTTGACGTAACCTTCTTCGCTATGTCCCCTCTGGCTTGGCTCTCCCTCAATCGACTTCGACTGTCCGATCCTCCAGCTTAAGCTCGCTTTTATTCAAGACGAAATAGGTGAGAAATAGCTTTACCGCTTCAATCGACTGCTTTGAATTGAAAAACCTTTCGCGCCTACCTTTCTTGCTTGGAAAAGCTAGGATTAGAGCCAATAGAAGTAAAGTAGTTGTCTCTGGATTCCTCAAATGTAATGCGTGGAACTATTTATATGTTCCCCGAATCGGATTCATGGCTAAAGGAATGCTTGCTAGCTAGCACTTTATCTTAGACATCTATCTCACTCTTTCTTTCCCCCTATTGCTAGGGCCTATCTCGATTCTTAAACAACCTCTCCCTTAGGTCAAGTTGCTCCTCTCTCTGCCCTTGAAGCTCGCTTCGACCCGTACGTCCGCCTTACCACTCTATATTCTCCCGATTCAACTCCCTCTAGGAAAAGGGCTGCCAGAGTGAGGGCTTTGTCTCTTTCTATTTGTGCCAGCTGGCCCTGACCGAATGTTCTGACTCCCGGTAATCGAATGGGTGGTAGTTGGGTTAGCTTTGGCGAAACTTTTTGTCTATGAGCTGTTTTGACTGCGGCACTTCCCGGACTCGGATATGAAGAAGCCTAAGTTCCATCGGGTTCACTCATTGCCTCAGCCCTTCAAGGTGCACATCCACCATACCTTTTTGCTTTGATTGAAGCTTAAACAGGGCCAGTGCTATCAGAGAACAAGACGCCAAGTTGGATTTGCGAACTATTATAAATTTTTCGTTGGCAGAATGGAAAGAGTTAGGAGAAGAAGAGCCTACAAGGAATGAATGGGAAGATCGAAAAGTTGGAAGAAGAAAAGCTTTTTTGATTAGACGCATGGAATTAGCTAAGCATTTCATTCAAACAAATATAGAACCAGAATGGATGGTTGTTCTGTCTATTACTAGTTCTTCCTCCCGAATTGAGACCGATCATTCATTCAGATCGATGGAGGTAAATGTTTGAGCTCGGATATGTGTTTGAACTCTATAAGAGTTATTTATCGGAACAATACTCTTACCGATCTATTAACAACAAGTAGATCTACGCCGGGCGAATTAGCAATGTGTCAGGAGAAATTGGTACAAGAAGCTGTAGATACACTTCTGGATAATGGAATCCGGGGACAACCAATGAGGGACGGTCAATCCGGAGAAATGACCCAATTCTTTCGGTATTGGAGTGTCAATGTCAACAAACCGGCCTCCTAACAAGGGTATTGGCAAATATTAGACCGACACCAGTTGATTGCTGGCCTATCTTTTCTTTTCTCTTTCTAAGTAGAAGCGAAATCCGAAATCTGAACCCAAAGCAGATGTAACCGAATACAAAGCCAAAAGCCATGCAAGACAATCGTCAAGCAAGGGGATAAAGCCCTCCTATTTTGGCGGAAAAGTCCTACCTAAAGAAAGTCAAAGCCAGCTACCCCCGTTGTTGTTCTAAGGGAATTCGTTAAAGCTTTGAAGCCCGAACAAGGAAGTCTTTCCTCAACCATTCCTGTGGCGAGTTCAAGTTTACCCATTCCATTCTCCGAGCGAGAGCACGGTCAGACTTAGAAAGTCAAGATCGTCATGGTTATACAAGACCTGTGAAATCAAAGGTTATGGTTACTTATGTTGAATCTTCTCATTGAGAATTCTATGCTTCTCCTTGAAGGCAAAACTATTTTCTAGTTGCGCTCTTCTCTTCTCTGCGGCATATTTTGATTCTTATCTTCGTTTCCTTCTAAAGTTTCTGGTTATTGGCTGAACTAGTAGGTCCTTCGACCTTCAAAGCAATACGCTACTTCTACGCTGTGACGCAAATACAAATGAAATTCGTGCTCAGTTCATAAAGTCGAGCTCTAAAGAGACGAAGGAAGCAAGGCGGTTGATTAAAAGAATCAAACAAAGAACCTAACAGATGTAGGCGGAATAGACTCATGATCTGCTTTACAGAGATTATGGATCGACATATATTATCATAAGTGAGGAGACCTAAAAAAAAGATCTTGACGGAAGGTACCCTCGGCCGCCTATGACGGAGCATTTATTTCCTCTTCTCTAAAATCGTGAGGCCGATAGGAGCAGGCTAAAAAAAAGAAAAGGGCCTGTTGACATAAGAATCTTTTTTTAGCTTAGGCCCCGCCCGTTAGTGATTGCATCTTTTTCCCATGCTTTCCGTTGGTCAAGAACCAACTACAACCAACTCCACTAACGTTCTTCACTTCTCGTACAGGCTTGACGTAGTTCAGTCTATCTGGAGGGAATCATTTTGGAATCGTGACTATGGAAGCCTATCTAGACACCCTTCAACTTACAGATAGTTTTCTTAGCAGCAGCCCACTTGAGCAATTTTCCATTCTCCCATTGATTCCTATGAATATAGGAAACTTGTATTTCTCATTCACAAATTCGACTTTGTGTATGCTGCTAACTCTCAGTTTGGTCCTACTTCTGGTTCATTTTGTTACTAAAAACGGAGGAGGAAACTCAGTACCAAATGCTTGTCAATCCTTGGTAGAGCTTATTTATGATTTCGTGTTGAACCCGAAATGAACAAATAGGTGGTCTTTTCGGAAATGTGAAACAAAAGTTTTCCCCTCGCATCTTGGTCACTTTTACTTTTTTGTTATTCATAATCTACAAGGTATGATACCTTATAGCTTTACAGTTACAAGTCATTTTCTCATTACTTTGGGTCTTCCATTTTCTCTTTTTACTGCATTACTATAGTGGGATTTCAAAGAAATGGGCTTCATTTTTTAAGCTTCTCATTACCTGCAGGAGTCCCACTGCCGTTAGCACCTTTTTTAGTACTCCTTGAGCTAATCCCTCATTGTTTTCGCGCATTAAGCTCAGGAATACGTTTATTTGCTAATATGATGGCCGGTCATAGTTCAGTAAAGATTTTAAGTGGTCCGCTTGGACTATGCTATGTATGAATGATCTTTTATATTTCATAGGAGATCCTGGTCCTTTATTTATAGTTCTTGCATTAACCGTCTGGAATTAGGTCTAGCTATATCACAAGCTCATGTTTTTATGATCTCAATCTGTATTTACTTGAATGATGCTACAAATCTCCATCAAAATGGTTATTTATTTATAATTGAATAAAAGCAAGGGGGCGTAGCGAAGACAAAATAATTGAAAAAAGTAAGCGAGTCCACTAAAGGATAATAAGCACTGAAAAACTCGAAAAACAAGAAGTGGAAACTCATTCCCAACCGGAGGAAGAAGATCGGTCGAAATGGCGAGTGATTCCGACTCATACATCCAAATTTCCTCCCTATTTGTAAAAGTACCCAAAATAAAAAAGACTGGAGTCAGGATGAACCAACCGCTTATCTTATGAAGATACTTTTCTTGGAACATATTCGGCTTAGGGACTGAAGAAAATGAGGGCCTCGCTTATGATCGGCTGAAATAGTACATTAGGTTTTTTTGATTAATCCCTCACATTCATGAAGCAGATTTTTGAAAAGGGCTTTCTGAAAGCAGGAAAACTACCTTTTCGACGATCCACTGTAGCTTGACTCCGGTCTCGGGACTTCCCAAGTCACTAAGTCTTTGATAAAGTTGTAAACAATACCCTATCCATAAGATATATATATATATTCCAAAGACAACTAGTTAGTAAGACAGATGTCAGTACCAAATGTCCTTAATCCAACATCAGTAGTGGACTACTAGTTAATGCACTACTAAAGCAGAGTAGCCAACATGCGCACATCATGATTTGCCAGAGGAGCTCAGAGCTCAGTGAATGGAAGAAGCAGGCAGGGATAGTGCAAATTTGGTAGAGAACAGAGCTTTGTTGGACATGTTTCCGGGTACGATCTTTGATCTTTCAACGCGTTGATTTCCTACTAAAGACACTAGGCTTCTATCAATCAGGAATTTTTTTTGTCGAAATGTGAAAGGGTTGAAAACTCTCGCTTTATGCTTGAGAAACATCCTTCCCGGTGATCTGCTTCTGTATCAGCGGCTGAGCCAGAAACTATACCTATCCCAGCTGGAGACCTGACGGAGAATGGATACCAAAGAATTTCACACATCGCGGGTTTCATTTTCCATTTTATCCTAAGAAAGGGATTGGTGCAAGAAGATTCCACCACTCGGTGGGGAACAAGTAGCCCACCTAAATAAGATGTCTAAACCTAAAGAATAGAAGAGGACAGTCAACAAACTTGGTCCAACATCACTCTTCCCGCTCAAATGGCTAGGTATAACCTTTCGAAGAGTACTTTCTTGTTTGGAAACCAGGGATGCTGAAAATATCGAATTGGGCTCTCACCGTTGGTCATTAATTCACTGACCCTATCTCTTCCCCGCTCTGCCGGCGGCAATGGTCCTAAACCCAAGTAGCTGTGGCCCATGATCCAAGGGACCCGCAACCAGTCAGAAAAGAAGCTATTGCTATCGTCTCCTGCGCCGGTCAAAGAAAAGATGTTGCTGCTCGACAAAGAGAGAAAAAGGCTTTCCCAAATAAATCATATAAACAAAATGATGTAGGAGGCCATTGGCCTTTCATTCTAAATCTATAAATTAAAAAATCTTTTTTGATCCTTTTTATTGCAGTTAATAAAGGCCCAAACCCGTAATTAACGAAAGCTTGTTCACGACTTCTTACAGATGGGTCCTCACAATCAACGCATCCAACACGATGAGGGTATTGGCAAAGAAATCGAAAAAGCCAGAAAGACTCGTTAAGCAATCAATTTATCCCCATTATCTACGACAAGCCTTGACTTCTTTATACGCGTCAGCGAGAAAGGGTATAAACACTCAAGGCCTATCCGATCCCTCTTTTGCGATCCTTCCTTTACGAGGCCTAGCCGATCCACTTCTTCGCTCCGCCCCTCATCTATTTTCTATTAAATCCACTCGATCCTGCTTGATATGCTTGTCACGGAGAAAGACGTCCATTTCGCTTGAATAAAATTATGAAAGGCTTTTTTCGTAGAGAAAGAATTGGAATTGAAGGGTCTTTCGGTCATGTATTTCCTTCAGACAGGAATAGATGGCGAAGGCTACTTGTTCCTTGGTGGGCTATAAAGGTTAGGGGTGATTTTTCCTTTACGGCAAGAAGAGTTGATGTACTTGCTTGTACTTCTCATTCTTTGTCGAGATTGGCTTGGTGTTCAATGTACTGGGTACAAGATCGAAAAGAATGCGAGGGTCGATGTAATTGACCGATAGATAAAGTAATGTGAAAAAGAATTGGCCCCCCAGCTCCCAGTTAAGATCGACATCATCATCAATATCGTCACTATCCATACTCTCATTCTTAAACTCATCTAGATATTCCTCAGAATCATTATGAAAATCAATACAATCAACATCCAACTCCACCAACGCATCGTCAAATTCGTCAATATCGACGACCTGATCAAGATCAAAATATAGTGTATCAGGCGGTTTGTCCAGAACTATCGGAACGAAAGGAAGATAGGAGTTTGTCGCTAGGGATTTGACCAAATGAGATCGTCCAGTTCCTGTAGAACCTACCACTAAAATACCCTTAGGGGGGACTAGGGGTAGGCGGAGCGAAAAGGGTTTTTATTTTGCATAACCAAAACTATTAGCCTCATACCAGATTTTTGAATAAAAGCCTGTTTGATAATGAGCAAGGAATATCCGTTTTTCTGCTAAACAGGATGTATTGAACTCATAATTGATTAGACCCTTTTGGTGAACGTCAACTAAGTCTCGGAAGTAAACTGCTCCCGGTTGTTCAAGCATTTGATAACCAGAATCATTCTTTAATAAATGATCACTATAAGTCAGACCCAATAGAATTTGATTCATCCCTTTTTTTGTACTGAAGGTGCAGGACTGCATCAAGGAATGTGACGGTTTATCCAAAATCCAATTAGTGCTCAAGATCCAGGAATCTATTTTATCACGAGTCTTCAACCGCTACGCCCCTAAACCGGGTATCCCTGAAGGAACCATGCTTCCTATCTTTAAGTGAATGTCTGAGAGGGATATTTCCGTAAGTAACTCCGCTTCGATTATTCTAGTTAGCGTAGTTGATCTTCTTCTATGAACTCCGAATAGAATAGAAGAATAGGGGCGGAGCGAAGAAAAGGAAGTTGGGGCATGACTGGTTTAATCAGTTGCTGCTTCCTGCCTTCTCTCTCTTTCAACTGAGAAATAAGAAAGGTGAACATCGTCTTGCAGGTCTGCTGCTTCAGCTCGATGGACTAAAAGACCTAAGAAAGGAGATTGTTTTCTTCTTTCTAGTGAGGAAGGGAGAATCACCCATACATAAAAGGGAAGTAGGGATTGTTGCATTCATGAAAGCCAAAGTAAAGGTAATGTTAACTAATGCGCGGATAAGCTTTCTTTCCTTTGTTAGTTGGAGTGAACAAGCCGTTAGTCAAGAGGTTAGTTACCAGTTCTTCATTCGTAGGTACTCCCTCGCTCCACCTTTTCGGCCGTTTCACTTTCTTGCCTTATAGCGTTGAGTGTTCAATAAAAGTTGGGAGTGTGAATGACTCTAAAAAGAGAAAAAGCTGTCAAGAGTGAAGTCAACAGAGTCGGTATCAAGACCTAAAGTCGGCAATCACTCTCTGTCTAAAGTTAGGAGTTACGTTATCAGTCATCAACTCAAAGAGTCGGGAAGGATAGTGTAACCATCCCTTGTTAAGAGGGAAACTGCTTCCTCTGCTTATATATATATATATAAGAAGATGGAAACGTAACAGACGCTCTTGCTTGCCATATTATTACTTGTTCTGGCATACTAGACTTTCCACTAAGAAGCGCCTTTCCCCGGCTCCACTCCAGAGCAATGCCATGACCCGGTCGGGAGCCCATACTTTCTTCCGTAACTCTACTCGATCAACATATAGGGGGCGAGGTGAGATAGACGGATCTTATCTTGACTTGAGCTAACAAGCTTTCTAATGCCCCGTTAACAAGACCAAAACTGCAAAAGAGATTCGGCCGTCGCTTTCAAAGGCGAGACTTGGTCTTTGATTGTTTAGAAAGCCATGCCTGCGAGAAAGGGGCCCCCTCTTTGACATTAGATCTTGTCATCCGGGCGGGCAGCCTCCGGTCTGGGTGCTAAACTTGACTGACAAAGTCACGTCTTTTGAATATGAGTAGGCTTCTTGCATGTGTCAAACATATAACTAGCCTTCCTTTAGAATATGATAGCCAACCTCCTCTTTCTTAAAGCAGCTCCTTACTCATTCAACTACACCTTAGGCAAAGTCCAAGAGTCACTAAGGAAGAAGCTAATAGGGATTGATTATGGAGTTCCATCCCCACTTGGAGGAGAAAGCAAGGACTGATTCTCTTCACCTGCCTTCAACCGGAAGTTAGTTATGTTATTACAGCTAGAAGGGCAATCAAGGTCCTCAAGGCTCCTAGTCTCAACTAAAACTTATCTCTACGACAAGCAAGGACTCCAAACCCCTGTCGGCCTTTCTGTGCAACAGTCCACCAGTAGCGGAAGATAGGGTTACCGTGCATACAAGAGTCTTCCAATTCTTACTCCAGCTCTTTCTTACCAGTCAAGTAGTACAAGAGCTCTATCTTATAGCCCTGCGCGTCGGTTCGCTTTTTTGAATTCAGTAGATAGAAGAAACTATTAGATAGCGTCAGAGTAGGTGAGTGACTGAGTCCTCACTGACTTGAGTGATTTCGATGACCTAGCAGGCTTTTTATTTGGTAGGTAACATCACCGAAGCGTATTATAAGATTTGACTACGAAGGAAGGAACGATGATTGACGGGGGCCTGCTTTCTAAGGCTTATGCAACGCAACGATAGTTGGCCCTCTATCATCTTCTATCTGGTAGACTTGGTAAAAGGGCCCCGACTTTTTTCCAGAATTCGAGTTCGACCACAACTGCCCTTTTTTGGGGGGAGGATCAAGTGCCTTGCCAACTATCGACCCCGATCTCTTTTCACTTTGGATATTACCAGACCCAGTTGTGCCTTCGTCAACCACACTAAAGCAGAGCACCCAACTATGGCACGACCTCTAACAGGGTTAGGTTAGTCAATCCGGCTCGAGACGCGTTCGTTGACAAAACAGCCGTAGGAATGGAGACCTTTCAATAGAGCGAAGGCGAACTGATCAACGAGAAAGAGGCCCTAATCACTACAAAGGAATACACTACAAGATCGAACTGCACTCATGCCTTTTCCGCATCAAGTTGACCGCCCCCCCATACTCATGATTCTATCAATCATGTATGTAGGTAGGACCCTCCATGCAGATTGGTATATGAAAAAAAAAGCCATTTGCACCAGGCTGCTTACCTGTCCCTTGCCCAGATGTTCGTCTTTCTAAGTCAAGTAATGGTGACCCACCGAAGACTGGAGCCTCGTAAGATGTTGACGAAGACTTTCGAACTAAGGGTTCGGTCAGTAGAGGGGACGACTTTGCCTCCTCGGAAGAACCCCGCTCTATAGCTAACTGATCCCGTTGATCATATAACTGGGAGGGAACGTGTCATATTAGAGGTGAACGATCAGAGGTCTCTGAAAATCACCACGATGAGGCTGGTCTCTCTTTTTTAGACTCAACTATGAATATGAATGAAGAAATGAATGCCTTTCTACTGAGCTGCTAACCTTAAGAAGTTTCAACATGCTGATACTTTCTCTTTCGTCGAGCCCCGAGCTTATGGTCCTCCTTTGAGTGTGGGTTCAATTGGACGAATTTGTCAAGTCAAGGTCAACGTACGTAGCAGCAAGGATGGTGCATCGCCTATTTTTAATTCTCGCTCGGGAGCCAAAACGAATACGCCTGCTACCTACTGTACTGGACCTTCGACCAGGCATTCTACCCTTGTCGAAGCGAAACCAACCACCACTGCATTGCGCTCGAACAGTTGAGCGGCCGCTGGCCAGCAACTTCCGTGCACAGATATAGATTCATTCTTTGTACCTGGTCCAGTCTCACAACCCTTCGCGGGTTGGTAAGAAGTCAGTCTTTCTTGGTAAGACGGAATTGGACAAAGAAAAGAGAGTGCTCGACCGAGGCCAACAAAGACCATAATTACATAGAGAACTGCTCTTCCCCTTCTCCGTCTTTAAGGAAGTATGGCGGCAGGAAAGAATGACGGCCTCACCTTCTCATAGATGGTGTCAGTGAGAGCCATTGACGTATCTTCCGTTGACCTTCTTTTGTAGATATAATCTTCAATGAGTGGAAAGAAGCAACCGTACCTCACTAATAAATAAAAAAGGTGCTTGTTGAGTAAGGCTTCAGTAAGCAGAACAAAGTTGCGGTTGGGTGCTTAAGCGCATCTTTCTCATATCGATCAAGGGGTGAAACTCGAGTTTTCATTTTCTTGCAGGAGTGCTAACCTAGCCCTGTAGTTTTCTTCGCCTGCTCTGCAGTACGAGCCTCATACAAAGCCGCGCCCTTTATGATGAGAAGAAGAGTCCGGGCCGCCCTCTTTTCCGCACCAATAGACTACTACATTTTGGGGTATATAGCTCAGTTGGTAGAGCATTGGGCTTTTAACCTAATGGTCGCAGGTTCAAGTCCTGCTATACCCAAACCTACCTTACACTCTATCGTAAGGATGCGTAATAGCGTTCAAAGAGAACTCTTTGGCCTTGTTACTTTCTTCGACGACTTCTCCCTTTAAGTAACAGGGGGAGTGAGGGGCGTAGCGAATAGAGTCCACCGATAGGCGCAAGCAAGCGTAGCAAATCACATACATAAGCCCCTACCTACCAGCCGCGGATAGATAGGGCGGGCGAAGCACGAAGAGGATGGATGTCTGAGCGGTTGAAAGAGTCAGCCTTGAAAACCGAAGTATTGATAGGAATACTGGGGGTTCGAATCCCTCTCCATCCGTGAGGTCATAAGTTCTCTCTTGCATTATCTATAGATAAGAATGAATTGGATCGACTCGACTGAGATTAATGTTGATATAGTAGGGCCCCAGAAGGCTCAAAAAATGGAATTTCACCGCTACACCCCGTTCATAGTGTCTATTACTTGATTGACATTGAGAAATATGTGTACTACACCGAAGAAGCAATATGCCAATATGCTTGATGTACCAGCCAAGCCAGCTCGACCGTATACAGTATAAGGGATTCGCCTTTGTCTCAGACATAAGAACAACGGATTGAACAGGACAGGACAAGCAAAAAGGTGACATAGATCTTTCTTTTTTCAAGGAACTGAAAGCGGTACTAGAAAGCAAACAAGAGATATAATTCCAGATTGAATAGCTAACCGACCTACAATAAGACAAAAATTGAATTCCGTCTTCCTTTCTCTAAGATGAAGACAAAGGATGTCTCTAAGCAGCCAAGGCCAAGAGCAAGCAAAGCTTAGAAGGATTCGATAAAGAGAATGTGAGTGGGCAGGAGATCAATAAAGATAGAAAGATAAGACCAAAAAGAGTAGAAGGGTTTACGTAGACAAGGTGAGTCGACGGTGAAGGCTTGGATATCTCGATCGGTAAGAGAACGGGAAAATCCCATATATATATGACCCAATATTTCTGACAAGTCGCACTATAAGTCAACCCAAGTTGCATCTTCGCTTTCCGGAAGTAGAAAGGGTACTTTTTGATTCAGAACTGTAAAAATCGGGCTATTCTTGAGAATATCCTTTTATCTTCTGTATTGTATAGAATATATTCGAAAAGTTCAAAAACAAAGACAAAATGCCTAAAATTCTAACGACTATAGCCTTCCAATGATCAACAAGTTTGGAACACCAACAGGCATTAACAGAAAGAAAAAAGAATGTTGTACTATATTTCACATGGTGGTATTCGCTCCGTCAAAGTGGTCTCAAGCCCCATTGCATATTGGTACTTATCGGGTATAGAATAGATCTGCTTCTCTTTGTTCCTACAAACAAAATTCTTTCATTATTACTAAAAGAATCAAACAAATATGAATCCCTATTCCGAGATAATCCACTGAATAGGGGTCCATTGCATAGTCATAGTCTTTTCGAATGCAATAAAGTTACAAATGTCTATTTTGAAAGGGGTCAACATTACGAAATTCGCCACTTTATGGCTGCCGCCGCTTCTATCTCCGGCGCTCTGAATATCGGGTATGATGTGTGACTTTCTTTCCCTGCCCCACTCCCACCCACCTCTTCCAAAAAGACAAGATTACCTCGATCATTCATTACATATGATATATCAAGAGTTCAAGACCATAACGTAATTCATTTAGAGAATGCCGATGAGAATGTAGATCTGGTTCGAGATCTGGAAAACTGTGAATAGAATTAGTGAAGCTAGACCTGGAAGTGGGGTATCCTGGAAAAGAAAGAGGGTCTGCCTTAAGTTCTAGCTTAGATAGCTGAGACTGAAGAGTTGTAGCTTGCTTTCTGAAAGAGTGATTTTTTCATTATTAGAGAGAAGCAGAAGCCTTAGAAGGAGCACTCGTGGCACACTTACTATATCCCATTCCAGCCTCACCTTACCTTTTCGTTAACTAACCTACCTATCTTGCTTTTCAAATACAAATAGAAACCACTCAAGTCAATAGCTCTTCATCATGGGTCACTATCCCTAATCAATTCATTTTGATCACTAAAATAGGACCTCCGCAGGACCTTCACCCTGAAGACAGAATCAAAGGTAGACAACAGTAAGTTGTTTCACTTCAGTAAGAGGTAAGGCAGAAAAGAAAAAGGGAAAAGGAAAGGTTAACATCCTTCCAAGGGAAATAAAATCTTCAATATACCTTGGATTCCCTACGGAGACTGTCAAGGACCAGGAAGTTCTCGTGTGCCTTGATCTTCAGAAAGCCTTGAGATTCCATATCCTGGATTCCCTTCCTTTTCTCCCCTTCTATACGAGGAGTTTCCCATTTACATGCTTTCCTCGGCCAAGGGAGGCATGCAAGGCGGCCAAGAAGGCCTTAAGGGCAGATAGGGAATACACATGGGTATGTCTATAGGCTCTATTCAAGGGATGGGAAATGCAAAAAGGAAAGGCCTCGGAATGATACCGGTTTATATGTATCCCACGTGGGTAATCCATGGCTTTTTCCTTGGGTTTCCTCGAATTCCTGACTATAAGGGCTGTCCATAATTATCTTTCTATAGCCTAAAGGGTAGGAATGACACACCTTTTTTATGACGTACTCTACCATGCCCTTTTTCCGGGGTTTGATAAAAATTTTCACTTAGATCGGAGTGCAATAATTACTGTCCTGCAGCTCAAGTGGTAGATATGCCCAAAGCGAAGAGGTCGGAGGGAATACACCCGGCGAAAGTCCTCCATTGATAAGAGTCAGTTTGCTACTCGTACTAGAATTCTATTCTGACTGGATCGGTGAGCATATGAAATCAATCGAAAGCATTGGGTACCACCCCTTGGTGGAATGACTCTGTCTCACCGGCAGGTATCTTCGACCCGAGGTTCACTGGCTCAGGGGCAGGACAGCTACTTAGACGCTTGAGGAACTGAGCTAACAAAACACCTAGAACCTGGTCTTTAAAGCCTTGAACCAAGTGTGGGATCTAGCCCTCCTTCCCGCCTTTCCTGGTCTTTGAGTTAGAGTGGAAGTTGAAGTGGATTGAGATCTTAGGATAACGCGTCATAAGGACTTATTACACACACTTTGGTAAAAGCCTCTTGGGATGTAAGGGAAAGGTCATTAGAGGGCGACCAGTTGGTCACTCTAAATATTCGAACTTTAGAAAACTTACTTGATCTAGCCTTAGCCCTTGACTCATATGGCTTTCTTTCAAACTGGACTCGTCGGGAAGCTCATCTCAAAGCATGAGACTAGGTTTACACTGAGAGCCTAATAAGGGACTACTTCATTGAGACTGCTAGAAAGAAGAAAGATCAATATGGTACTTACTATAAGTATAAGCTAAGCACCTCTTGCATAATCAACTGCTTGGTAGTCAGATAGAGAAGAACTTGGAAAATTCCTTCCAAAGCAAGGAAAGGTAGAGGCTGGATACTAAATCTTCTGTGAAGTCAAAGGAAGAAGTGGTAATAATGACAGTTCAACCGACGGCTTCCTAGTGAGCTCAATACCCGCAAAGCCAACATTTCAAGTAGGCTTGAACTTGTAATAAGCGGGAAGATGGCCAGTGAGGGTGTCAGAGAATTCATCATCCGCACTGAAAGAGCACTTACATCAAATGCTCTACCACGAATCAGAAACCTTAGCAAACTAATATGGACCAAAGCAAAGAAGAGATGATCTACTTTCACGCTATGCTGTTTATCCAATTCTGGGAACTGTAAGAACCGATTCACTCCTCACAAACCTAGCATTTTTGCCTGTGAGTCAGGAAAGTAAGAAGGCTTTCATCCTTTTCAACCTATCAGGAAGAGCTTACCAGACTAATGACCGTGAGTGCGACGGGCGGCAACCTGGTCGCATGAAATCTAGCCTTCGCCATTACAAGCCGGGATGCGACAGTCGAGACAATACAATCTGTGACGAAATCATACGGCTATGCCAGGGCGAGCAGTGCTGCTGCTCGGCAGTCACCCGCTTTGATCCTGCCTTGTTAGTCATCCGTAGAGCTAAGAGCTAAAGGGAATCGAACCACTCCCTTCGTTCTTAGGGGTCTGCTCTTTGATCAACGTATTTCTCTGGTGATATGCTTTCTTTCTATTCTTCTTTCTTCGCTGCTTCCAAAGCTTTTCACACTTAAGGCGTTTCGGGGGGAGGGTGCTAGGGCATTTGTGTACACGAAGAGGAGTCTTCTCTTAAAGCTTAGCGCGGTGGAGGGGGAAGTTCATTGATTGCTAACGAAAAGGGGCGTAGCGATGTGAAGATGCCAAATTGCCCTTGTTGAAAGGGCGATAGGAAGAACAACAAAAGCTTTTAAGGCGGAATAAATAAGCCTACTTGAATGAAATAAAGAAGGAAAAGGCTCATAGAGCGTTTGGGTTTGGCTCTACTCTACTTGGTAGAGACAGAAGAAATGTCATTCCAAAGACAAAGAGGTGGTTACAGAATGATTTAGATTGAAAGACGTCGCCAGGCTGGCTGATAAATAAGAGGGCGACGGATAAGTTCGAAATGGCTAGCCAAGCAAGGATAGCATGGAAGCAGGTTTCTGTTGCCTTTGTATATAAGTTGTGCAAATTGAGAAAAAGGTGATGGAATTCTTAATAAGTGACAAGTCTAAGAAGCTTGTTTATATGAACGTTGGTGGCTCGGAGTGAAGAGAAGTCCGACATGAGTCATATTTGAGTATCTTTTAAATGCGGATAGCATGTTGTCTGAATTCTGGACTTGAGATTCTGGCAAGCTGCATGATTACTTGTTATTTAATAGGTTTAGAACCAGAGGATAAAGGGTTTTGGGAATCCATCAAGGTTTTTGGCTCGTAATAGAGCTAGGGTCTTGATCGAGCAACTAATAGTCCTATCTATCAACCTCTCCAAACACAATATCTTGAGTACCTATGATGGTGACCACATCTGCTGGCATGTGATGTTTGGACATAGAATCTAGTCCTTGTGAATGGGTAAAGCCAGGTGCTCTTATTTTACGACGGTAGAGACGATTGCTTCCATTACTGACCAGAAAGACACCAAATTCTCCATTAGGTGCTTTAACTGCGGTATAGGTAGAAGGAGCTGGTACGGAAAAACCTTCTGTATAAGGTTCAAAATGGTGAATTGAGGTAGAGTAGACCGATGATCCTGTAGTCACCGCTATTGAAAGAAAAAGCTTGCATCTGCTCTCTTTATTATATAACCGGTCTTATCTCTCTCCAGATCTAACGTGGTAGTTTCCCATCATAGGGCTTTCTATCTATAGATTGAGCCATTATCAAGGAGCGTCTTCGTTCAGAACTCAGTTGACTACTTCTATAGATAAGGCGGAGCGTCCTTGGTTATATATTGACGCACATAGGGCTTCGGCGCTACTACAGCGCTGCGCTGCTAACTCGAAGGGCCTCGCTATGAGAATGAGGCTTTGCTACCGACGTTTCGTTCCGCTTCACTAATGCTCGGCTAAGTCTTGAACCTTCTAATGACCTGACCGTTCGCTTTCTCAGTAGCAAAAGGCCCTCTCTTTACCCCTTAAGTAGAAGGGGCGTAGCGAAAGTGATTCTTAGTTTTCTTGCTCCCGCTTCCTCATCTGCGCTCGTCAAGTGAACTTTGCTCTTTGGGAGGTGAAAGAGCGGGCACTCTTTCCCTACGCCCCTCATTATACTGTGAATAGTTGTGGGGCACTGTGTACTTACAGCTTCTACGATAAGCAAATGAATGTGGCTAGTGCGTGGCGAATAGAACGGTTCATCAAGCCATTTCTCGCCTCAACCCACTCCCCGGCATATCCGGAAGGATACTTCGCCAAATAGTTGTCTTGTATCAAGCCTGACTGTGATAGCCCTTTCGACCTTATTGGAGCTTTGTAACTAGTGGTCGGTTTCCTGTCGCGTTAGCCTTTTCCCAGTGCACGGAGCCTCAACGAGGAAGGTGCTAGTGGTTTATCATTGGGTTAATAACCCTGCCGGGTTCCTCTTTTTGTGCTACTCCTACTCCTAGGGAGGGAAGAAGATAAGAAAAGGCAAAGCTTGGTTTCCCAACCTGTTGCTTCTAAAGACCGCCCTCTCTCGGCTGGATGTTGGCTCATCCTACTACAAGGATACCATATATCCAGCAACCCACCTATACAAAGAAAAACTTCCGTTTTCCCTTTACTAGTAGGGGGTCCCGTGGTTCCTATGCCGCTGCGTTTCCCGGTCCTTTTCTTTAGTGCTTCGAACCGAAGCGATAGCTTAACGCTAGTTCAGTTGATAAGATGGCTGTGCTCCAGCTCACTCAAGAATGGGACGGCAGAGGTCCGCCGGCAAGCTCGTTCTGATCTTGGACGCAGTACATTGGAATCCTGAAGCACCACCACGAACGCTACCGCGCGTCCGCTGCGGTGCGGCAAGGCACCACCCTGTTGTGCCACCAGCCAACTCCGGCGTGTCACCTTAGTTATTATCATCAAGCCACTTACTTTATGTCTAGCTTTCCAACTGGTAAATGGTTTGCTTTCTTTTCCCCCCATATCCATGAAGAAAGAAGTCAGTTGACTCTTCCGAAGAACCGGAAGCGAAGCGTTAGGGGCGGGGGGGGGGGGGGGGGGGGGGGGGGGGGGTGGGGGGACGAGAAAAGAAAGGGCTCCGAAGAAAGAAATTGAGGTTCCCAATGCTTCTCCACGCCCAACAAGATGCGCCAACCTCGGGATGCTTTACTTCTAACCCCTAAGGGTTCCGAGACGGAGCTTAACCTGAGTCTTCGGTTATGAACGGCGATGATCTACGTTTCCACACGGCGCACGATTCCATGGATAGTTTCATTCAATATCGTGATGGAGGACATAGCTTACGATCATCGGCTTTGATCATGCTAGACGGCATTTTATTAAGACATTGCACAATGATCCGAACACTTTGTCGCATCTCTTCGATACGGATACAGTAACGATCATAGCAATCTCCTCTAGTACCTACTGGTACGTCAAAATCCAATTGGTCATAACATCGTAAGGTGCTGCTCTTCGCAAATCCAGCATACCCCAGAACCTCTTAACATTACACCACTGAATCCCCAATCCTTTGCTTGCTGTGCAGTGACAATACCAATATCCACTAATCGTTGTTTCCAGATACGGTTGTCGGTTAACATCTCTTCTAATTCGTCGATACAAGAAGCAAATTGTTGTGTGAAGGAATCAGTATCTCGACATAAGCCAAGAGGCAGATCTTGTGCCACTCCACCTGGTCGTATGAAACTGGCATGCATCCTGGCTCCCGAGACTCTTTCATAGAATTCCAACAATTTCTCTCGCTCCTCAAAAGCCCACAGGAACGGAGTTAATGCTTCTACATCCATAGCATGAGTAGTTAAAGCAAGTAAATGATTTAAAATTCGAGTTATTTCACAAATAACACTCGTATATATTGAGCTCGTAATGGTACCTCGCAATTCAAAAAGTCTCTCTTCTCTCTATGGCTAAAGAATAAGCGTGTTCCTGGGCCATCGTAGAAACATAGATAGGGTCAACGACGGAACGAAGAACCCTAGATACAGCTTTTTCGTACACGTTCACTTGCATCACATACACAAGTGCTCTCTGAACTGTGCAATAAGGTCACCCATAACACGGCTCTCCTACTTGAGTTACCTTAGCCCTAAGCCATGCTATTCAATGATATTGGAAAAATGACAGCATAACGTAACAACTAGTATTGAAAGTGGGTCTCCTTTGATTGAGTGAGGTTGACTTTAGTCAATAGGAGCCCTACTTTCTTTCCAATCACTAAGAAAAAAATCACTATGTAAAGCTTTGTCTGTCATTTTTCTTTAAAAGGGGGCTTTACTCGACCCATTCTCCAGTCTCTCACACTGCTCAAGTAAGTGTGCGACTCCGTATGAGGACCTCCTTCCCTTCTGCCCACTCTCCATTCATATGGTTCTCAAAGCAGAGGAGGAAGGGTGAGCAGCAGGTACCACGAGCCCTCTGTCCCACACATCCATCCAGAAGCAAGTGTAGTTCACTGGTTTCACCGAATGCTCTTATCTCTCGGCAAAGATCGTGTGAGTGTGCAGTTATGCTTTGGATGCTTCGCCATAGAAGAGATCGACTCAGTTCCCGTTCTTTTCCGGTGCACTCGCTTTATATCTCCGACACACAAGGAAGGACACAGCGGGAAGGAAGCAGCCCGCACCACTGTCCGGCCGATCATTCCACTGGCATCTCACATTCACGCCCTCGTTTGACTGCCGCCCGGGATGTAGTTGTAGATACGTTAGTCTTAGTGGGTCATTGGCTCCACCTGTTATCTCCTTCTACGACATGCTGTTGTTGTCGACATATTTATATGTCACTTAGTCATCTCTACTTCGCTGCGGGTCAGCACCTCCGAAAGAAACAGAGGACTTCATTCAGTGACTCCGCGATCGCCCTCTAAATGATCAAAATAAGGTAAAGCTTGAAGATAAGTTTGTACTCTATTAATTTCTCAGTCCCTCTAGTCGGGTGGGCGCTAGCGGTCTTTTGACCAGATCCCCCTAAAAACCGTACGTGCGGGTCTCCCCGCATGCGGCTCACGCCATTCAAGGTGGCCTAGTCCAGCATTTCCTTTAGAACCTGTAGTGAAATGAATTGAGACTGCTCGACCTCGGAAGCGTCTTCGCGTGTAGGCAGTGCTGTCTGTTGTACCGTTGACTCTATCTGTTCATTGAATTTGCTTTTTTCCATTCCAATAACGCGATTCCCTAACCTCTTTTTCCAAGAATTCATGCATGCACTTACTTTTATGAACATTGGCCTTCTTTAATCGTTTAGGGAGCCCTCCATTTCAGTCAAATGACCTGGCCTTTCCTGGCTCTTCCACGTCCAGGTTCCTTTTCCCCCTATGCTCCCTCGACGCAGGCCTAACCGCTTCGCGCCTTCGGCGTTTTCGCCAGACGGTCTTTGCCAGTTTCCATCCTCCCCGCTGGCTCTATGGGGCGGGTTGTCCCTCGCAGCTGCGTTCTGTTAGGCTATGGATTACAGGAACAAATGTAGTTGAATGGTACAGCAGGCAAGTTACACGTTCCACTGTGCCGAGATGTGAGGTGCAGGTGGTGATGATCACCCCGGGGTATGCGCTAGCACCCTTGACAGGCACTCCAGGTCCCGCCAACACTCGTGAAAACCTAGGTCGGTCGGTCCGAAATTTATCCAACCGGATGTGGATAATGAGGCCACCTTCACAACCTTCTCCCTTCCGTCCTTATGTTGTAGTAAGGTGGGGTGGTTCGCTTGAGTTGCTCAACCGCCCAGCTGCCCGGGGCTCATGACGCGCTACAGAACTTCAACCGTGCCGGGGACCAAGCAGGGCATAGCTAGCGGTATAGGAGCCGACTCGGCGTCAGTGGCTTCGTGCCGCACTAGAGTAATCCAATATGTGGTTCCGCACGTTCCACCACTTCGCTGTTCATTTCCAATACTAATCGTGAAACACCATGAGCAGCAGGATGTTGAGGTCCGAAATTCAAAGTAAAATTTTGGATTTGCCTGTTCCAAGTCGTCATGGGAAAAAAAGAAGAAATAAGAAAGAGATTATTCCCTAAGAGCTTGTCCAGTACCACCTTGACCCACTTTATAATCTTCAGGAATCCTAGTGAATGCGTGGGTTCAAAAATGAGTACATAGTTTGGTGGTACCTCCTATCACAAAAAGAGTGAAAATAAGGGCTGTTTTTGCCCAGAGTATACAGGCTCTGGTAAACCCGAGGCCCCTCGCTGAAAATCACCTCCTTTTCATTTTATGAATTGGGCACCCTTCTGAATCCACTCACCACCCCCCGGGTCTAATTCATTCTCTTTATCAGAATGTCCTTCTTTTGAGAGAACAAGAAAAGTGCTTCCCCTATAAAGTCCTCCGTCGTTCGCTTTCTCAGTTGCAAAAGCCCCTCTCTTTGTGTGAAAAGAAGAGACGGAAGGTATTTGGGATAGGCTTTATCCTCCAGCTGTCCAACTAGGATATCTTAAGCTTAATCCCAACTCTCCAGTCCACATCTTTCTATATATACATACGAAATTAGTGGCCTTTTTTTATTCTTCTTGTTGAAAGCGGCATAATCGTTTCGATTTTCTCTTTTCTTTTCTTACTTTATGCAATTCTCTTTGTTGCCTTCTTGCTTAGCAGGGCTTGTCTTTGGTGAGGCACCGCGCTGGTCATAAGGAGGGTGGTTCAGGCAAGGATTGAGAGAGACGATTCTAAAGCGGCTGAAGGAGATTTTTTGTATCCCTATATAAGATAGTAGAAAAAAGCCCTTACCCAAGTTGTCTATTTACGTAGGTGAATCAAATACAACAAGTAAGGTCAGAGCTTGTGGGTAGAAGATTGGGCTCTGCTACTGACCCTGACGGTTCCGATTTCGTCCGCTTTAGTTCAAACATGTCTGATGCTTAAAATGGTAATGTATAGTTTATACACTCATAGTAAGTTCTACGTAGTATGCCTTCCAAGCGTTCTGCGATCCCAGTAACCCGATCAATGACCCCTCCGGCCCCTTCCGAGACAACATCAGGGTCTTCCTTCGAGAATGTGCCGAGCTTGAAGATTACACCACGTCAATGCCATGCCGGTTGGTATACCTTGCTCCTCCAACGAGCAAATTGCCCTTGTTAAAGTTTGCACCTCCAGCCCGCATCACCTGTAGACCTTCTTCTACACTCATCCTCTCCCCGTCATCATCCCTCGCTCCACAATCACACAGTCCAGTGGAAGGCCCACTGAATATCTTAATGTTGTTTTCAAATTAGCCCAACCCCCAACACCCAGATTTCGGAACCTGTATCTCCCCTTTTGTGTGCCAGGGGTGCTTTTTGTTCACTCGTACCTCCAAAAGTATGTATACAAACTGAAATGGTGAATTCCTAAACTCCCTACCCTTCTATCCTAATCTCTAATCGGATTCCAATTCTACTGCTAGGCCATTTGTGCTTCGTCGAGTTACCTGGTTACTGTGTGACCGAGCTTAAGAGAGAGAGAATCGCGTAGATAATGCAACGGTGTGTAGTTTCGAACATGAAAACGTGTCCTTTATTGT
Source organism: Limonium bicolor (assembly GCA_023374045.1). Lineage (NCBI taxonomy): Eukaryota > Viridiplantae > Streptophyta > Magnoliopsida > Caryophyllales > Plumbaginaceae > Limonium > Limonium bicolor. Next base: position 149,632,458 of record CM041782.1, read on the forward strand.
GGGGTTGAACCCCTATTTATAGTGTTTACACACTGCTAGATCGAGAGTCGCCAGCCTGTCTTACTTTTTAATTGCCAGCTGGCATTTACATGTAAGCGGGATATTTAATTACTCATCCGGCCGGATCACATTCTGATCCGGCGATATTCCTGTTCTAAGCTGTTCCTCCAGTCACATGGGACCGGATGTTCTACCTTCTTCTTCTATTCTCGTACTTTTCCCTCTTCACAAACCTCTACACCTTTAGAGTAATACCGAGTATAAACGTCTAAGTCAAAAGGATGTACACGAGGGAGCTTGTGGTCACCACATGAAGAGCTATATGCTAGCAAAGATGATTCAGCGTATGGGCTTTTCTATTGGATTGGTCAAAAATAGAAATCGACTGCTGCCAATTGGTCAACACCGGAACTTGCATTTATGCCAAATGAAAGCTGATAAGATAAGATCAATGTTGTAAAAAGACATAACGCGCCCGAAACAAGCAAGAGATAGATGAAGCAAGGCTTGGAGTAGACAAGGTGAGCCGATAGGGCAAAGGATGTCGTGCTAGGGCATCGAGAGTAGGGGTATCGCACACAAGAGAGATCCCTTTGGACCTATGGCAAACTTGTAGAGGAGAAGGGGCGTAGCGAATGAGAATGACAGAGATGGAGATTCCACTTCTCCCACGGGGAAATCCAGCCTTTATAGTGAAGCTAGCCTATTAGGTAGGCGCTGTGTAAGAGCTTTATGCTATCTATGGATAGCGGTCAGTGCTGCTTGATTGACTGTTTGAAAGTTTGAACCAAGTCTTGGATTCTCTTTGAAAGTAGGCATACAATTTTTGGGGAAAGATCCCACATCTGGTTAACTGCTTTAGGATGAAAAACCAGGCTAGAGAAAAGATAGACTATTACTGAAGCTGTGAAAAAGAATTGCTAGCCAAAGTTTGATTTTCTTAGTTTAGTAGTCGTCGATAAAGAAAGTAGTGTCACTTCCTGGTGGTATGAAAAAAAGATAGTGCCTTCGCTGCGCCCCTAGAGGTGGATTGCTTCTCTCACCCGTAGGCGCAAGGAGCTCACCTATTTTGTTTTGAGACAAATGAATGCCGAAGAAAGGAAGGCCGTCGTGGAGCTTCTACTCCGCTGTTCGTGGTGGAGTAAGGGCTTAGGAGTAGGGGTAAAAGCATTCCTTATGCTTAAGCTAATGGTTCTGGCATACAACTCTTTATTATAACATCGTATTCTGGAACGCAGTTGGAATTCTATTTCTATGTTTCCCCTATGCCAATGAGATGGCAAAAAGGACTTCGCCCTTACGCTCTTTCCTCCTCTTTTGATAAGCTTTTCATAGCCGTAGTTGTAGCTATAGTAAGTGGCCCTTGCAGGGAATCCACTTCTGAGATGGAGAGAATCCCGGGATGCATATGCGGGTTTGAAGGAATAATTAAGCACAACTATTGGACTTCTTTGTGGTATGGCAGCAGTAGCAAAGAAAGAAGCTGCTCACTCTGCTTTACCGAGAAAGGTAGCAAGGGATGAAAAAACGGACGATACACGAGGACGAGACTGCGGACTATCAATCACATCTCAACAAAATTGCCTTTCTACTGAGCTGCTTTTCATAGCGTCAGGTTGTTTCATCCTATGATCACATTCCTATGGAGAATGGTCTGCTATCACTCGTCTGTGAACGGATCCTCTCTTGTCTACAATAATTACCAAAAAAATGCCTACTCTCCACTGCTCGTCCCATCCCATGGTAGGCTAAGCCGGAACAAGAGAACTGCGCTTACGCCTTTTGTTCACACCAAGACTGAATCACTTGAAGCTAAAAGCTAGTCGAATCCTAACTTCTATTCTTCTTCTATCGTTTGTGAACCAATCATAACCCAATGAAACAGCGGAGTAGAGCAGAAGGAATGATGGGTTACTAAGCTTATAAAGGCAAGTTTGGCTTCCTTCTTTTTTGCCTTAAAGGGGACTATTGAAAGATGTGGTTCAAGCTCCTTCTGTGCCGCTAGCGCTACTACTCATTTTTGGTTCTATCTTCCGTCTGAGTTGAGCCCAGCCCAAGGGGCGTAGCAAAAGCCTTTGAAAACGTTTTCAAATAGAACTAACAATCAAGACGATAATCCCGCTGACATTGAAAGCAGATGCCATAAGATGGAAAGCGATTCGGCTTAAGCGAGTGAAGGGAACCCTAAGTATCGGGGAGGAAGTTGAACTTAGGTGTGTGCGTAGTCGTTAGACCTAATTTCAAAGCATGTGACCTAAGGGAGCGCCATTCAAAAAGTCTCTTTAGACACATTAGTAGCCCGACCACTTAGAAGCAGTATATGCACTTTCAAAAGCTTTTTTATCCACAACACTGACGAGTAATGACTAGGGATGGGCCCTAGTTAGGCAGTCCAGTCCAGACGGATGACTTTTCATTAAGGAAAAAAGATCCCCCTTTTTAGTCCCAGGCCGAGTCGAGCTCTCAAGCTGCTTCATTGGTTGGCCAAGCCAAATCCTAAGAATTCTATTGTTTAGTTTTACCTAAAAGTCTAGTAATTTGATTTTCAAGAGCATGATTCATTCTATTGGTGTAAAGATCAGGTCTCAACGACCTTTTTCCTCCGAGGTTGCATGAGTGACGGACGGCCTAAAATAAAAGGCAGTTTCAAAGTCAAAGACCTGGCGCTTTTGTAATACTAAGTCTTTCCATGCGAACGTTCTCTTTCCTGAAGTGAGTTTTTTTTATTGTAACTCAAATTTCAAATACTCTTTAAACTGCATGAAATATAGCGACCATCGATGATGATTCTTCGACTGGTCGCAAGCTGCGACAGCAAAGCGCTAAGACAGAAAGGGAAGATCAACTCCTCCGCTCTCAGTTGTCGATTCAAAATGCAGTGTGGTCTTGGGCCAAGTAGCAGCACTTCACCCAGATTCGATCATCACGAGTATTATGATTCATTCGATTTGAAAGGGGTAGCGAAGGCATCCGTGCAGGCTTCCCTCCGGTGACCTAGCTAGGCTTTCCCTTTCCCCCCTTTTAAAAACCCTTCGCTCCTTGCTAAGACCGACCTTCTATTCTTCCTGAAAACATCTACAGAGCATATCTCGTCATCCCATCTCAGAAGAATAAGGCGAGTCTCCTCCCACGAGCACGCCTACCGGCTCTCCGGACATATCTTCACTCCAGCAGCATTTTAGACCTCACAGTGAAAGAAGTGAGCAGAGAGATATCGGACAAGACTGGAGGATGTGATTGGTTAAAAGAATCAGGGGGAATTTCTTTGACTATTAGCTCTTCTGGAGCATCTCTTAGCTTTTTGACTATGTTAGTTAGTCACAACATGATAATAACATTGTGAATAACATAAGAACGAGTATCCTAACCAATTCTTTATTGAATTTGTCGTTATATTAGTATATAGAATAAGAAAGAAGGGAATCAACTCACATTGGGTTAAAGTGAAAATCTCACTTTAGCTTATTGCATCTATTAACTATGAGGGGATAGGCGAGATGGTTGAAATAGCACTAACGCTGGCTGTGAACTCACACTCTAGCAAAAGAAATAGGAAGACGGAATGGCCAACGCACTTCAATTGCGGCCGAAAATCTCGCTATGGATTTCGATTCTAAATAGAGATCGATATTTGACTAGCTTGCACCTTACTAAAGACGCTTGATAAACATACTTTCAAACTTTCCCGCTGGATGTAAAAAAAAATGGCTTTTTCACTCACTCGCTATGCCCCTTTTTCAACTCGTTTTACGGTACTGATACTACTTCGAAGTACTTACTTTCAAAGAGTTATAGATACTGGCTTCCTTAAGATTGATCTCTCTTTATTTCTTTCTCATATCGTGAATCAGATTAAGAAATAAAGTCTCTCTTTTTTCAATCTCCATGAAGAGAGCTGAATCCTCTGAGGTTGAAAGGACTATGCTAGCATGGGTCACATAGGGTGAAACCGCTTATAGGCTCGTTTTCCTTGTGAGGGATAGGCCAATTAAACTGATTTAAAAAGTATGTTATCAGTAGAAAAATAGGCTGTTCTCAAATCATCATCATCTGTGCATTTGCTGACGCCTATCTCTTCCAACTCTCTTTTTCTTTTGTTTTGGCATCTCGTAAAGTAAGGGGTTCCCGTCTTTCATTCAAGTAGCACAATTGAGACTCTTATGTCGGGAAAATGGCCTGGAACGGGGTTTGTTCTAACTTCTGACATAAGAGATAGATATAAAACTTCATCAGGATATCTTTTATATTAAGCCGAAGGCGGTCAAGCAAGAGATCGTTGAAGAAGGATATATCACATATAATCATATGATAAGTGAAAGCTGATAAGTAAGCTCTCTTTATTTAGAGATAGAGGTTCACTTATACGCTATCTTATTCTGATTATACTCGAGCCTCACTTTCCGGAAAGCTAGAAGGCCAATATTTATCATTATCCTAAAGAATCTGGCTTCCGCTCTTTCAAAGCGGTAAGCGCAGTCTGGAAGCAAAGCCAATTCTATCTCTGGTTCACAAGCCTAACGTTCTCAGGTGCTTATTAAGGGAAGGCTTTGGTTCGTAAGTCAGGTTCTCTTTCTCCTGACGCTTTTAAAAGGGCTGAGAACTACGTCACAATAAATAACAGGGGTCGAGCTGACTGAGAGACAAGACACCAGGCTAGGAGGTGCCTACAGAGATTGGGGCTGTCCTTAAGGGGCGTAGCGAAGGATGTAATATGCCCTCAGAGTTGCCAAAGAGTTACCACCTAGGAGGGAGGAGGATCACAAGATTGAGTTTGAGTCTGGTGCTAGGAGAACTCCTAAAAGGCATGGGCAAAGGGGATTACTGACTGACGTGCCAGCACTTCCCTTATCCAATTTTTCTAGTTTAGCCTTACTCTTTTACTTCAATCCCAATCGAAGGTTTTTCAATTACAATATCCTGACTCTCATTCCCACAGTAAACAAAGCAAAAAAGAGATTCCATGGTGGAACATTTACCAGTAATCGGCCAGTTTCCTTACAGTTGACCGATTTCCTCCAGTTGAGCAATAAGAGAGGATATTACGTGAAGCGTATCGAAGAAGAAAAAGTTTGACGGGAAGTAGGGGCGTAGGGAATAGCGGGACTTTCTTCTTGCTCAAGGGCAGGATCCTTATTTAAATAGAGGTCTCTCACTCTACAACAACAAGAAAATACGACATAGCTTTGCGAGGTCCTAAACCTCATATATACCGAAAGGTAAACCCTACCCAATATATGGGAGGCGTGGTTCATCGCCCTTACCTTAGATAAATGAGCGAGAAGTCATTCCACAGCCTTTCCAGCCAGTAGCGCTAATGCAAGGGGCAAAGCGAAAAGCCATTCCTCTCAAGGCCGTACTTTCTCCATCCCTGATACGAGTGTTTCGAAAGTCAGTCTCAGTGCTTGTTAGTATAAGTGAGTAGATTTCGGTTAAAAGATTGACATCACACAGTTTCCAAGCCAGGTTGGACTGGATAGTGTGATAACGAATATAATGATTCCAGCATTACTGTGAGCCTCGATTTTAACCCGAACCCTATCCTATGTTGATTAAATTGATTAGGATCTAACCGGGTTTTAGGTCCACTTAAACCTAAGGTTAATAACTATGTCGTATAACAATGATTATTAAAACCTAAGCTAGCTCACTGGAACCTATTATGAGTCGCCACCTAATTTTAACCTAGATCAAATTAGGAAAGGAGAGTTCGGGTTCGGGGGCTTGATATTCGACTTAATTAGGGCTCAATTACTTTCATTACCCTTCCTAGGTCGTTTTTCCTCTACTTGGTTTATTTACGGCTTGTTACGAGTCGTTTTAACCTAAGTGCGCGAGCTTCTGTTTTTTTGTGTTTTTTAGCATTTTTTGACAGAAAATTAAAGTGAAATTAAAGATTCCTAAACTAGGGCTTCGGAGGCAGAATTAGGTCAAATTTTTTTCTGTCCGTGGCTACGGACCTAATGTCCGAACCCACGGACCCTTGTTAACCTATGTGAACATAAAAGTCGAATTTAAACAGAAACGAGATTTTGAAAAGTCCGGGGCCACAGACAGGACGTCCGTGGGCCCGGACATGTTTTATAAAACCCTAAATTTTAAAAATAAAAATATCCCGCCACCGTCCGGGGGCGTCCGGCTTACGGACTGGGAGTCCGGGACCCCGGACGTAGCGTCCGTGGGTGCGGACCGACCTCGGACGGCGGTGTTGAGGCTGTTCCCGGTGGTGTTTTTGCTCAAAATTTATGGGTAGGTAGCTTGAAAGATTCTAAACACGTTAGTGATCAAAAGTTTACAATTTGAAGTCAAAATTAATGCGAAACTTAGCTAACAAGTTAGAAGGCAAAAACACAAACAAACCTTAATTCAGAAGCAAGGAAAAATCAATTCGGTTAGAAATTTCAACCAGAAGTGTATTTAGACCAGAGGAGTTAGAAAATTTGGTTTCTAACCTGTCTTGGTTTCGGATATCTGTTATTCCTTCACGTTGGGAATCTTTGAGAGCTTTGTTAATGGCCAAACCGGTTCGACTTTGACCCGAGCTTCTGACCTCTTCTTCCTTGTGTTGATATGCACGTTTTGGTTCTGTTTTTTAGTGTTTTGGTGCTTGGAATTTCAATAGAAGAAGAAATGATGAGTTTTGGTGATTTTGGGGTGATTTCTGCAGTGTTTCGGTATTGATTTGAGGCTTGGAAGTGCAAAAACGTGGGAAGAAGGTTTGTGGCTGTGTTCTCTGACTTTGGAGGTGTTCTTCTCTGCCCTAGTTCATTTTTGGGGGGTCCTTTTATAGAAAGGGCATGGTCAAATTGATAGAGCAAGATCTTTATCTAAAAGACTGATTTTGTGCTCTAAGGGAATCTGATTTTTTAAAATATTGCATGCCGATAAAAATTATGAACATTTAACTGAAGGTAAAGAATGATTTTTAGGAATTTTGAGAGTTGGAATCGGGTTATTTTGATAAATAACCGATTAGATAAAAATCTTGCAATCTGGAATCTCCCATAATTCATAACTTATTATTGGAAAGTCGAAATAACAAAATTCCAAAGGCATTAGTCTCTAATAAACATCCTCTATCTTGTGTTAAAATTTCATGACGTTTTGTTTTAATTTCGGTATTTTCCATAGGAGAGAGAAAATTGCAAAAATGATTGAATTTCTCTTTTCAATTTTGGGCTAAGGTACCAAATAAAATAATTTCAGGTTTATGACTGTATGTAGTCATGCTAACCATGTGACAATTTTATTTTAATTTTGGAAACCTTTATTATTTCTATTTTGAGGTTATTTCATGTGTTAATTAAAGAAATTAGCTTATAATATGAATTAAAAGCTAAATTTCCAGAATAAATATTATCAGAAAATCATGAAATACCTTTCATAATGACTATGATATTTGGAAGTGTTTGGAGATAATAAACAAGTCATATGAAAATAGAAAATCCCGATAATGTCCTTGGAAAATCCCGCCTTGGTGCTTTTTGACCCCTTTTGCCCTTTGTAACACGTATGCCTTAGAGACTACTCCGGGGGTTTGAAATTTTGGGTATAACAGATTGCCCCCCGTCAACTAGGCTTTGTAATGAAGATGAAAAGACTAGTTGATGCCTGAGTGACACCCCAAATTTTGGGATCTTAAAAGACCCTGTATGTGGATTGTGCCGAGCTATTCTAAGGCGCTGACTACCTAAAAACGAAATGACGAAGTAAATGTCAAGCGATTCTACGGCGTTGACAACCTAAAAGACGAAGTAATGTCAAGCGATTCTAAGGCGTTGACAACCTAAAAGACGAAGTAATGTCAAGCGATTCTAAGGCGTTGACAACCTAAAAGACGAAGTAATGTCAAGCGATTCTAAGGCGTTGACAACCTAAAAGACGAAGTAATGTCAAGCGATTCTAAGGCGTTGACAACCTAAAAGACGAAGTAATGTGTACATGCAAGAATGTTGATGATGCTCGGATGCTTCTGGGGACCGAAACCCGTGCTAATGCTCCTGGCTGGACCCAATGTGGACTTATTGCCATCGCCCCCCAAGCCGGTGTGCAGGGATAACTCCTGGTAAAACCCTGGGGACTTATTGCCATCGCCCACCATTCGTTGATCCCAAAATAAGTTGACATCGCACAGGAGGATTTATTGCCATCACCTCGCCAACTTTTCTGTCGCCAGGTCTTGTGACGCGCCTGGTAATGCAGATGGATGATATGAAGATGACGCAAATGAAAGTGATGCAAATGTAGATGATGAAAATGATGCAAATGATATGGATGATATGAAAATGACGCAAATGAAAGTGATGCAAATGTAGATGATGAAAATGATGCAAATGATATGGATGATATGAAAATGATGTTCGGATGCTTCTGGGGACCGAAACCCGTTCCAATGCTCCTTGTTGGTATACTATGGGGACTTATTGCCTCTGCCCACCAACTGGGGTGCTGGGATAACTTCTAATCGGACCAAGGGACTATTGCCACTGCCCACTAGTTGTTTCTCCCAAGAAGTTGACATGAAGATGGGGACTTATTGCCTCTGCCCCGCCTACTTAGATCGCGCTCTGTCTCGTACCTGTCTCGCACTGAAGATGATACTAGGTCTCGTACTGGTCTCGCACTGACGAATATGATGGTCTCGCACTGATGAAAATGCATGGTCTCGCACTGAAGTCTCGTACTAAACGGATGAAAAAAAACTAGATTTCGCACTGATTCTGGGTCGCGCACTGAATGAAGATGTCTCGTACTAAAGTCTTGAAAATGATGGGTCTCGCACTGATGAAGATGGTGGGTCTCGCACTGAAGGAAAAGATGGGTCTCGCACTGAATGAAGATGCTAGGTCTCGTACTGAATGAGGAAACTGCAGGGCCTCACACTGTTTTGGGTCTCGAACTAAAAATGAGTTAGGAAGATAATGGTCTCGTGCAAATGATGAAAACTGATTACTGGAGTGCCAAACATGGCAATGATGATAAGATGTATGCAATCAAAATATATGAAAGATACTCGTTCAAAACAGGAAATTGTTGGAAAAGGTGCCGAACTTGGCAATGCTTGAGAAAAACCCTGCTGAAAAAGGAAAGTGAAATGATCATTTCCTGACTAAAAATTCAAATCTACAATTTGCTTATTGAAAAATGAACATGCCATTGGTGGAAGTGTGTGGTGTTTGTTGTGGTGCTAAAGGCTTTTGCCGGTGTTCTAGATTTGTGATAGACCAGGGATTGGGTTGTGATTTATGATGGGCTTGAGAGTGTGTGTGTGGTGGTAAGGGCTTATGTGTGTCTGTGGTGGGATGGTGGTGCTCTAGCTTTGGGTTTCAATTGGTGTTGACATGGCAATTGTTGGAACCAACAATTGCCCCCAGTATTTATCCTTAGGACAATCCGAGCTAGAGTTCATGGCAATCGATCGGAACGATCGATTGCCCCCAGTATTTTCTTTGATTAAACGTGCGAACAAGTCTCATCCTCACAGGGTTGAGGCTTATTCTTTGATGTGGTGCTTCCTAACCTACACTCGATGTGGTCGGTGTTTGCACTCATTTCTCGCTCATGGTCATAACTTCTAAACCATTGAATTCGATATTTGATGGATTTACGCATTTGATCTGTTACTTTCACGTGATTGGACACACAACTATCAAGTTGGAAGTCTTTAAAGCTTATAACGTGGCCATAGGGTGTGATGAAAGACGACGGGATCATGGAGGGATATTTGAGGTATGTGGAGCTTAAATGGGTGACCAAGCTGCAACAGCAACTTGCGTCTTCTCTCGGATTCATCTTCATTGTCTTGAAGTTGTTTGGCTGCTTCATGTTGACGTTGTTTTCGAGCTTCTGGACCTGGACTTTTGGAGTTGTCCTTTACACCATTTCTCTTTTTTGTCATTTGGACTTCTTCGAGGCGCTTCGGGTTTGCCTTTTTTTTCTTTATCCTTTCTTGACTTTGCCTTCGGGGTTCTTGTGTTTCCCGGTTTGGGCTTCGAGAGCTGTTTTGATGTGAGCTCTTTGGATCCTGTGTCACTCTGGGACCATTTGCGGATCACTTTGTCATGCTGACAGCGGCGTTGCTTCTTTGGACTGATGAGAACGTTATCTGAGAGCCGGACTCCTCGCGTCCTTTGGTCACCGGGTCGGACATTCATCGTTGGCTGGGTTATTTTGTGGAGTTCATAATATCGAAAAGGAATATATGAAAGGCTCAGCGGGGGTGCCTAGGGTTTAATGTCAGGGTTCACAAGCTTTTGGCTACGTGGTGTTGTACCTAGGTGCTTCGTCATTCTTGATAGTTGTGTATCCGCTCTTTGTTACTTTTCGCAGGTCTAAGAGTAAATTTACAAATTATCTCCTTCGGTCGGAGTTATGCCATTTACTTTACCCTTGAATGTGGTCTCACCGGAGTCGTGTAAAAATGACACGCTCGTTCACTCGTGGTTTTTCCTCTCAAGACACTCTCGTGAATTTCACTCAGAGACTAGTTCACACGCTTAAACGAAAGATTAAAGATGATGATCCTGAACTCAGATTGCCCCCAGCATTGACCTGGGGTTTATGACAACACTTAAACGGATGTGGATTTGGAACCGCTTCGTGGGTTATTTGGATATTATGTGGTGAGTTGTGGTGTTTGGTTAGCCATGTTCGAATTTTTAAAAACAAGAGACAAGTCGTTCCATTGCATAGTCAGAAAATGATTACTTCGTGATCCTTGAAAGACGTGAGTGCTCTCTTTTTTTAAAAAGTTTTTTGAATAAATGAATGATGCCTTGTACCAAAATTATGAAACATGAACTATGTTTTATTCAACAAAAAGAATAATGTTGGAAATTACAAACTCAGGAAAACTACCGAAAACGATTCAAGGGAACTAACTACTACAAAAGTTGAAAGACAACTAATCAAGAAAAGGAATGCATTTAATGAGAAAAACACTAAAAACAACATTTCTGATGATGCCTGGGCACGCGTGCTCTACGCTCCCCACCATATTCTTAGAATTGGAGCCCTTGGTCAATCAGATCCTGGATTCTGTGTTGTAGGGCTCTGCAGTGGTCAGTGTCGTGACCGGGCAGCTGATGAAAGTGACAAAATTGATTAAGATCCTTCCCCAAATGAGTAGTTCCTGGCCTCAGGGCGAGCGGTTGCATCCGATATCTTCCTCGAAGCTCCTCAAGTGCTTGTCTTGGTGTTCGGCCGATGTCTGTAAACTCTCTCTGTCGAGAACTCCGTCGGGATGGTTCTACTGTCCCAACGCTCCAACCAGGTCCTCTTGACTGTCGATCACTGCCCTCCTCATGTTGCCTGGTTCTCTTACGGGTGCAGCTTTGGATGCAAGTTGCTGCTCCTGGTTGTCTGATCACTTTCCTGAGTTTTGTACCAATTTCTTTGACATTCTCCTCCGATCCTCGGACCCTAATGGAGCCAACTTCAATGCAGTCATAAAGGGTGTTGAGAAGCCTGTCCACTAACTCATCCCGAGCTTGTCGTTCGGACTCGAGGGAAAGAGCCTTTGCTTTCAACTCTTCGATAACAGCAACGTAGTTAGATTCCACGGCGTCCATGGCAACTCTATGCCTCTGCTCCATGGCTTCAATGGTGGCCATGTGCTTTTGTTCCAAAATTGCGAGTTGGGCTTCCATGTCGATTGGACCGCACTTAGGACTTGAGTCTACCTGTGTCCAAGGTGTCCATTATTAGCTAACAAAAGGAAGTGGGCTGAAAGATACTAAGGTGAGAATGATGCTTCACAAGATAGATCAAAACAGACTTAGGCTGAAAGCAAGTGGGCCAGGATACCCAGAGAATGAGGTGTTTGGGCTGGAGTATCTCTCAGACTGCAATTTGGACTGAAATGTAAACAGATGGTTTGATTGGGCCTGAGAGGTAACACCTAGATCTAGGGTTTTGGACCAGGGCCCGAATAAGAAGTCTACCTAGACTAGAATGAGCCCTTGGGCCGGAATGTGTTTGGGCCTGGAGTAAAGCACATGGGCTGGAATGGTCCCTAAATCACAAATGGGCCTAACTTTCTTTGGGCCAGAGAAGATGGTTGCTAAGCAGAAAAAGATTTTATTTCAGAACTTGTGGGTTATTTCAAGTTCAGGTGGATTCCTTTTTTTTTTGGGCCTGGAACTAATTGGATAATTCAAATTGGGCCAGAAGAGAAATCACCTAAGTCTAAGCTTTTGGGCCGAAGCCCGAATGACTCACATATTAACCCAACAGGACCTCTGGGCCACAAACAAGTAGAGCCGCCAATTCGGTTGGGCTAGGTTAATGTAGGAGAGGTTCCTATCAATCTCTAGGCTGGGTAATGGGCCGATCATACAAGCAAACAAGGCCCACACAAATTCAACATGTCCTCACTTGACGGTTAAATCAATTTGGGTATGGATCGATCCGGAGAGGTGCTTGGGGCTCGGCCCAGGTCGCCACAAAGGAATAGGGCTTGCACGCTATTCTCTTTGGGCTTCCCCACTTTTTTCACATCACCTGAAGGTGTGCGTCTGTGGCCGGGTCTTTGACTGACCAAACAATGGGCTAGGTAAGGACACTGCCAGGAAAACGCTTAGGGCTAAGGCCCAGGTATTAAGGGGATGTGGTTAGATGACATCCTCCTCTTTTCCCCCGCTTATTCACATCACCTAAAAGGTGTGAGTCCCTGACAGGGGACCCTCAAACGGTCCCGGGATGAAATCGGTTTAGGTGGACCCTCGCTCTCATATGATGCAAAGGTGCAGAAAATTAAAAGTGCGCACAGAAGTAAACAAGCAACATAGTAAAAGCCATAAATAAACGTTTTCAAGTTAAGCCCTCTTTCTTAAAATTAAACAAGTTAAAATTAAGAAGTTTGTCCCCAGCAGAGTCACCAGTCTGTGAGCCTCGATTTTAAACCCTATCCTATGTTGATTAAATTGATTAGGATCTAACCGGGTTTTAGGTCCACTTATAACCTAAGGTTAATAACTATGTCGTATAACAATGATTATTAAAACCTAAGCTAGCTCACTGGAACCTATTATGAGTCGCCACCTAATTTTAACCTAGATCAAATTAGGAAAGGAGAGTTCGGGTTCGGGGGCTTGATATTCGACTTAATTAGGGCTCAATTACTTTCATTACCCTTCCTAGGTCGTTTTTCCTCTACTTGGTTTATTTACGGCTTGTTACGAGTCGTTTTAACCTAAGTGCGCGAGCTTCTGTTTTTTTGTGTTTTTAAGCATTTTTTGACAGAAAATTAAAGTGAAATTAAAGATTCCTAACCTAGGGCTTCGGAGGCAGAATTAGGTCAAATTTTGTTTCTGTCCGTGGCTACGGACCTAATGTCCGAACCCACGGACCCTTGTTAACCTATGTGAACATAAAAGTCGAATTTAAACAGAAACGAGATTTTGAAAAGTCCAGGGCCACGGACAGGACATCCGTGGGCCCGGACATGTTTTATAAAACCCTAAATTTTAAAAATAAAAATATCCCGCCACCGTCAGGGGGCGTCCGGCTTACGGACTGGGAGTCCGGGACCCCGGACGTAGCGTCCGTGGGTGCGGACCGACCTCGGACGGCGGCGTTGAGGCTGTTCCCGGTGGTGTTTTTTTGGCTCAAAATTTATGGGTAGTAGCTTGAAAGATTCTAAACACGTTAGTGATCAAAAGTTTACAATTTGAAGTCAAAATCAATGCGAAACTTAGGTAACAAGTTAGAAGGCAGAAACACAAACAAACCTTAATTCAGAAGCAAGGAAAAATCAATTCGGTTAGAAATTTCAACCAGAAGTGTATTTAGACCAGAGGAGTTAGAAAATTTGGTTTCTAACCTGTCTTGGTTTCGGATATCTGTTATTCCTTCACGTCGGGAATCTTTGAGAGCTTTGTTAATGGCCAAACCGGTTTGACTTTGACCCGAGCTTCTGACCTCTTCTTCTTGTGTTGATATGCAAGTTTTGGTTCTGTTTTTTTAGTGTTTTGGTGCTTGGAATTCAATAGAAGAAGAAAGGATGAGTTTTGGTGATTTTGGGGTGATTTCTGCAGTGTTCGGTATTGATTTGAGGCTTGGAAGTGCAAAAACGTGGGAAGAAGGTTGTGGCTGTGTTCTCTGACTTTGGAGGTGTTCTCTCTGCCCTAGTTCGTTTTTGGGGGTCCTTTTATAGAAAGGCATGGTCAAATTGATAGAGCAAGATCTTTATCTAAAAGACTGATTTTGTGCTCTAAGGGAATCTGATTTTTTAAAAATGTTGTAAGCCGATAAAAATTATGAAAATTAAATGAAGGTAAAGAATGATTTTTAGGAATTTTGAGAGTTGGAATCGGGTTATTTTGATAAATAACCGATTAGATAAAAATCTTGCAATCTGGAATCTCCCATAATTCATAACTTATTATTGGAAAGTCGAAATAACGAAATTCCAACGGCATTAGTCTCTAATAAACATCCTCTATCTTGTGTTAAAATTTCATGACGTTTTGTTTTAATTTCGGTATTTTCCATAGGAGAGAGAAAATTGCAAAAATGATTGAATTTCTCTTTTAAATTTTGGGCTAAGGTACCAAATAAAATAATTTCAGGTTTATGACTGTATGTAGTCATGCTAACCATGTGACAATTTTATTTTAATTTTGGAAACCTTTTATTATTTCTATTTTGAGGTTATTTCATGTGTTAATTAAAGAAATTAGCTTATAATATGAATTAAAAGCTAAATTTCCAGAATAAATATTATCAGAAAATCATGAAATACCTTTCATAATGACTATGATATTTGGAAGTGTTTGGAGATAATAAACAAGTCATATGAAAATAGAAAATCCCGATAATGTCCTTGGAAAATCCCGCCTTGGTGCTTTTTGACCCCTTTTGCCCTTTGTAACACGTATGCCTTAGAGACTACTCCGGGGGTTGAAATTTTGGGTATAACAATTACCGTAAGCTAATTATTGGATGACTTTGAGTTAGACTCGCTTCGGGGATTTTTCTATGAGGCAAAAAGCTTGGTGATTGATGAGCTCTACCTGCGCCCTTATCGCAGGCTAGCACACTTGCTTGAAAGGCAGATCAAAAGGAGAGGCATATCCGATTGAAAGGGAAGAAGATCTTATACACGTCACATAGTTACATATCTTCATTTCGTCCCAGTATGTAAACAATGTAGTACCCTATCTTATAGAGAACGTAAGCACAGTTTAGGGAAGTTATTGTTGCATCAGTTGAAAGTCCTCAAGCGCACTTATCTTTTATTTCATATTCAATTCAGTCAGTTCCGCAAGCCGGTAGTAATTCTTTGATTAGGAAATGGATTCTCTTAGTTAGTTGGCCTATTAACAGAAAAAGAGTACAACATATCCGGTGATAGAACACTCAACATCCAATCGTTAGTTGGCCTAAGAACATCATTCATCAGCCGCATAAAGGTATATGTGCATTGGCCTTACCGTAGCCGAATGGCATGACGACCCATTCACCGCTACGATCCTTGTCTTTAACGCGGTCTTCCAACGCCTTTCACCACCCGCACCCGACTTACCTGAATGTCCCGTGGCAGCACCATGCAAGTCTTGGTTCCTCTTGGAAGCACCATCTGTATTGAATTTGAACCAGCCACTGGAAGGAAATTCCCAAACAATCAACTTGCTTACCGCTACGCCCCTTTCGATGCTCTGTTTTCTTCGAATAGAAAGCAGAGACAGCAATTTCAACATCCTTAGCAATCCTCAGGGGCGGAGCGATGAGGGTATCTTGGATACATCAAAAGAGCTCGAAACCTCCAAACCAAAATCTTCCATGCTATCGCACAAAAGGTCGTACGCCACTGGCAATCAAAACCAAACGGAAGATCCTTACAAGAAGCGTTGCTACATAACCAATCCGTGAATGCCAAGGAGTAGAAGGCACTTTGATGCTCAGTGGGAATAAAGATGTTCCAGATCCATGACGCAAAGTGACACTCACGCAAAACATGGAAACAATCCTCAACTGGGTGTCCACATCTAGAACAGCTGCGTCACTATGAGAAATACCTCTCCCAACGAATCCGGTTTGAGATAGACAGCCAAGGTCAGACGGGTGGTCTACCCTTACAAGGTCTACTGCGCCTCAACTCCGTGGTGATCTATGAATTATGTATAGTAATATGGGTTCCTGCTTTTGGAATGAATGTCGAAAACGAATGAGAAGTAGGTGGGGTCACGTAGTTAGCTCCGAGAGTCCATTTCTAACCCCCAGGTCTGGCCGAAGAAGCATCAGACAGGTTAGAGTTCCTACCTTCTTAGGACTCCATGGACAAAGATCTGCTTTCAGTAGTTGGGCAATACTATTCACTTTAGTAGATCATATGGATGTAGAAAAAGCTTTTTTGATGAATTGGAAACATCTCTTTTCCATTTCTCTTTACTCAGTTTAGATCTTTATTTTCTGTCTTCTTGAGAGGAATTCGATCTCTTCAATCTCGGATACTACCTAAATAACTGCCGCCAGAGAGTCAAATAAGTCAGGAAGAAAGAGTCTGAAGTCGGGTCGGACGACATACATATTGGTTGGCCCCACCACCACTAGAGATTGGACATATATTCTTTTTTTCATATAAATCAAACAAAGATATACTTATTTGTTTGATTTGTATTATATCAAAAAAAAATGAAAAAGATTCTTTATTATTTAATAGCGGCAAGACCAAAGGGTGCAAAGAACAGCCCCTCTTTGACTTTGAAGTTATTTCCAGATACATGGCTTACATACCCGGCTCAACAGTCTTGGAAAACAATCGAATCGAGGGCCTTGTAATGAAGGGAGAATCGGCCATTCAATCTTGTAAACTAATCGAGACCAAATTTGGAAAAAGAGATACAAACAGAAAAAATAACCAATCAACAAAGAATATGAAACCATTCTGTTTCAATAGAGGTACAAAAAAGGGTTAAGGGCAATAAAGTAGGTAAAGTGGTTAAATTTTGCAAACTGTTCCAACCACTGCTAGATGTGATTCCACGAGCCAAACAAGAATGAATACCACACAGAAGAGTCAAGACCAGGCTCCCTAATAGAATGTTTAACCAATCCATTCCGGATCGACCGAATTGGTACAGAAGTTGTAACATGGGAAAACTACAGAAAACACAACTTATTTGAATAACCCAGTTACCTACCTATTGTTGAAGTAGGATCTTTGGCAAGCAATAAGCACTTAAATAATACAATTCGAGTGTACCATCTTCTTTCTCATTTCGAAGAAAAGGTGCAGAAAGAAAAAAACAACAGAGAGATCCAAATCAAACCTAAATGAAAATGACATAAAAAGTCTTTTTCAAAACCTAGCATTAAGGGCGTTACAACAATATACAAGAGGAATAAAGAAAACTCGTGATTGGTGTGGAGAAGAAGATCTGTTTATAATATAGTTAAAAAAGAGTCGTCTCATTTCCTTACTGCTTCTTATGTTGTAATTCATGCACTTCAAGGCTGGTTCTGAACGCTGCATAACATCATCTTCTGCTATTCTTGCTTCTCCGGTTTGGTGGGTACAACCACTCCCGCGCTATGGCCTGGTTGACCCAATCATGATATTGAAGGGGGGGGGGGGGACCTTTTTAGCATTCATTCCAAAAGCAAGAGTAGTGACTTTGTTCCCAGGGAGTGCAGCAACCACTTTTTTTCCCGTAGCGGCGAAGCCTACTAGTAGCAGCCCGGCTACATATCATGATGGAATGTCCCAAATGAGTCGTAACAATACCAGCATATGGTAATCTTAAAAAACAACTCCTGTTTGCTCTCCCTGACCAGGGGCCCCTGATCGGAACTACTCATCTCTCGATTCCTTTGTTTGGCATTCCCATCGTGAGCCCCTTATTCATCACAAATAAGAAAGTAAACTACCTTTGAGAGACCGGACAATGGAACTCTCAAATCTCACTGCGCAATCGTCATACGCAATTACATGATCCATCAGCAAATCGCCCTAGGCAAATTGTTAAAGTGTCTTAAACCCGGAAAGCCATACAACAAGGATTTGAAATCGATATCTACCAGGTTTAGCCAGATCTGTATCATAGATTGGTCTGCCCTCCAAGCCTTCAGTTCCAGGGGCTCAGTAAACCCTACCACCGATCATACATTGGAAATCAAAGAAATAAACTAGTCAACTCCTTCCACCATCGCTACGCCCCTATATGAAAAGACAATGAGAAGACTATCATACTATTTTCTTGTTTTGGACTCCACACCCGGACTTCAACGAGTATGAGTTCAAGTGCTGAAAATACCGCTTTTGATTCACAAAGACGGTTGAAAATCATTCTTTGTTATAGTTGAGGCGGAATCTTCCCCCGTAGCGCTAACTAGAAAAGGCGTTAATGAAATTCATCCGTCTATATAAATATCTATATCAGAAGGAAGGACCGAGTTGAGTGAGCAGGGAAGAGTTGGAATGCCGGTCTTTGCTTTGGCTAGAGATGCGCCTTCTTTCTTCTATTCTATGATTTGATTCTCAATCTTTCTGTCTTGCTGTCTGCCCAATTCCTTCCTCCAGGCAAGCATAAAAGTACAGGCAGGAAGGCGTAGGAATAGCAGACGAAATGGAAAAGGGACCGAACCGAAGCTAGGCTAACTTCATCGTTCCCTTTTTGTTCAAGGCGTGGGGTTTCTTCCTTCTCACTTCCCAACGCTATCCGCCCATGCAAGAGCGACAGCTACCTGCTTTGTAGTCAAGAGGAGCTGCTATTCCCTTGTTTAAGTTTCAGCAAGAGTCACTCGCTACGCCCCTTTCCTTCTCTGTCTGTTGGTGTAAGAGCACCTTCGCAACTTTCGATTCCCTTGCGGGCCTCCCATTGTTGTAAGTCGTTTTAGGGGAAATTCTTTTTTTCTAAGCTGAGTGTAACCGCTTTCCATTGCACCTGCCCGTCGAGTAGTCTAAGGATTCCAAGGTCAGTCTTGGATTCGTCCCTTTTCAGTTCGTGTAATAAACCCACCCCAGGAGAGGGTCCATTAGCTTTCCAGTCTTCGAAGTCAGGTTTGATGCTTTTTTCTTGAATGGTTGAGCTCACCGAAAGTACTTCGCTACGCCCCTTCCTCAGCATTCGTCGATTGGTTAGTGGGAAAGGGGCATTCGATCACGGGCAAAGACGTCGATGCAACCAACGCATTATGCAAGTTATGAATTCAAGGTAGAGGGGAGTTGTTTTTATCGCCAGTGATGGTTCAGGCAATTCTACTTCTGATCTAGCAAACCCCTAATCTAACGAGCCTGTTGCAGTCCTTAGGCGAGCAATTTGAAAGCGTTATTCCTTACGCAAGAGAGCCTGGGATAGACACGAAAGCCAAGGATCTTAGGTAAGCCACTATTTCGACTTCTTTTTCAAGCGAGCAAGAGAGGACTAAGGCAAGGGCGTCAGCCTGTTCAGTTTCATAAAGTTTTTCATCATATATCATAAGGGATTACCCGTGCCATTTCCATTCCTTGAGTGAATTGATAAAATATCTCATCTTACTTGAGTGCTTATGAGTATATATTTCCTGGTCTCCCTATGCTTGGAGTCCGGGTTTCATTCGTCTTCTTCACCATCTGACGTCGGGTAAGCTCGAAAGCAAAGTAAGCCAAAACCTGTGGAAGTATTTCATACCTCACCCCTCTTAGGAAAGGCAGCAGCAATCACTCTCCGGGCGGGATCTCTCGGGCTATTCTAATCCGTGCTTATACTAAGTTCAGGTGAAGTGCTTTCATCCCTTGTTACAGCGAGTGTTCCAGTGAGAGCTGTCCTTTTTTCAATAAAGTAAAAAAGCCCAATTGGAGTCTTAAGGTAAAGGTAGGCTCCTCCTGTTGAAAGCCCATCTAATCGAGTTGTAGTGCTAACTCCTCTTTCTAAAGAATTGAAAGAAAGAGTTGTATTTTCATCTAGCATAGCCAGTTGTTTTACTTTCTAATAAGCTAACAAGCTAACGATCTTACAGGCCCTTTGCTTGGTAGAACTATTGGGCTTTGGTCCACTCCTGCCCTTTGTAGTGCTTCCGCAAGCCCTGTCATATCTTCTGTCATGCGTTCTGCCTTCCCTGTGGAAGAATGTGAAGCTCCTGTCTTTAAATGGGAGTTGGAATTGAATCTCTTCTTTCTGCGAGCCATTTCTAGTCCTTTTTAAGCCCAGTAGAAAAATGAAAGATGACTTTATTCTTTCGCCTTAAATTGCGTCTGCTTTCGAGCGAGTAAAAGCGTTGTAGTTTGAAAGCCTTCCAATTGGAGTGCTATCATTTCTACTATTAATACCGAGCATAAGAGCTAACAGGCATACGGGTGGCAGCCCTAGCTAACTCAATCCAAAATGAGACCGAAGGAGAGAGAGGCGAGGAAAGGCAAGTCCCTCCTATTAAAGTAAAGAGCTTGCAAATGGAATAGAACAGAGAGCTTGGCTTGGAAGGGGACTTCGGACATACATGTTGTAAAGCGAGATTCTCAACAACTAGAAGCCAAAGAATAGGCTTCCTCAACAACTCTCTTTAGAATGTCCTCTCTCTCTTCAACGCTTTAAAACGAGTGTTAAGGTAGAGCTCTTATTAGTAAGCTTGGATTGAGAACTTCTCTTTCTAATTAGGATAATCAAAAGTCAACATTTTTTACTGATATATATATCGTATAGAAAGAAAAGACTTTGGATTTTAGGGTCGATGAAAGAAAGGTAGTAGTCTAATAATAAGATCTAATCATGCTAGGCTAGCTATATGCTTTACACATGCAAGTTGAACGTTGTTTTTAGCATGCGAGATTGTGCGAGGGGGGCTCACTGTGAGTCATACTTCGTACGAAATTGAGTTCTCATTTGAATTTATCTTACATTCTACGTTCCCAAAACGGATTCTATCAAATTTTACATTTTCTATGATCATCTTTATTTAAGGTATTGGGGGAATTCTCCTTAATAGACGAAATATTCTTATTATGTCAATGTCAATTGAATCAATGTTATTAGTTGTGAATTCAAACCTTTTGGTTTTTTCCATTTCTTCGGATGATATGATGGGTCAATTATTTGCTTTATTGGTTCCCACGGTGGCAGCTGCGGAATCTGCTATTGGGTTAGCCATTTTCGTTATTACTTTCCGAGTCCGAGGGACTATTGCTGTAGAATTTATTAATAGCATTCAAGGTTAAACATGACTCAACGAAAGTTAGCAAAATACGAAGTTATCTTCTCCTTTCGTTCTCTTCTTTTTGATTTTGACTTCTTTCCCCGTCTATCACTCTGGATTTGTGGATTTCGCTACGCCCCTCGAAAAATCCTGATATGGAATCAGTCTATATCCATCCTCTCTCCTTGCCCAACAAACAATTGGTTTCCAACCTTTTTATGAGTCAATTCTGGAACTCGATTTCGAATCCATCCTCCCCTTTTACAGGCAGACTTGACTCTACTAAAGAACTTCAAATTTGGAAACTCTTTCCTTCCGTCAGCAGAAGGCTTACCCCTTTTTCTCTCCAAGTTGCAGCTTGTTGTAGCCTGGTTTCTCATGCCTAAAGGGAGAATGAAGTCTTACTTGCTATATCCCCGCGTCCATGCACGGCGATCATTTCTTTAGGTTTAGGGAAATCCCTGCTTTTCCCTTACTCCTCTCCCAGTCCAGATACTCGTAAAGGCCACGTATGGAGTATAGCCAAGTGGTAAGACATCGTTTTTGGTACCGGCATGCAAAGGTTCAAATCCTTTTACTCCAGATTATGAACACCCTCAACGCGAAACACCTTCAACATTCATTTAGCGCCATACTTAAAAAGAAGTGGGCACCAGTCCAAGAGATGATATCACAAATGTTCCGAATGTTAAGTTTGTAAAAAAGAATCAACCATTGACACAAAAGTGAAATTCATAATAAAAACTGCCCTGTTTATAATCGGCTTAGGCCAGGTCCCCTCTATTGTTCAGCTACCCTCCATTTGATGTCTTTCTCGGATGAGATAGGCATGGGAATCCGACATAACAATCGATTTCACTTGGCAAAAGAAGAGCAGATCCCTTCCTTCTGTAATGAAGTTAAGCAGGACCCTTATGTTCATCCCTGTACTCGTTCATCAATCTACGATAGGCTCTGGGAAGGAATAGCACAGGATGGTTGGCGGACAAGGAGAGAACTTGGTATCAGTTTGGGTCAGTCATCCCTTGATCCGAGAAGGTCATTGATGGAAGAGGGGGAAGCGGCATCAACTTCTCCTCCAACGTAGCTGGTAAGGCTATTGAGAAGGCTAGTGGTTTACCTTTTTGAAGTGGATAAAGCTCAATGAAGATTCGAAATGAATGCTAGCTCAGTGAAATGGTACAAACCCCGGGATCCTCACACCGTCCTCTCTCGTGGTCTAACGATTGGGATTCTAATCTACTGATGAATTCTACCGAGTTACCTTGTTACCGAAAGGGGGAGCGCAAGAACAGGGGTGGGGAGAGAGATTCGCAACAACACAATGCAACAGTGAAGATTCTCAAGTATTGTTCGCGTGCCTTTTATTAAGGGGTGAACCCCTATTTATAGTGTTTCCCATCTGCCTTCTGGCCTATCCCGTTGTGCCAGGCTGGCACAGAAATATCTCGGCGGACTTACAAAATATCTGACAAATATCTTATCCTAATCTCCCTACCGACTGATCACAGATGACTGCTCGCTTCTCATACCACCCTTTGTATCTCAGGTGACCAGTCGTAACCGACCGGTAGTAGCGATGCTTTTGGAAGGCGATCGGTTGTTCCGCACACTGTGTTCTTGGATTCTTGGCGACCGGCCGAGCACGTCCGGTCACCGCTTGAGGCCTGTTTGGATTTGGCCAGGGACGCCCGGTCGTTGTCCTAGCCTTATTAGGCTGTTGCTCTTTCTTTAGGGCCTCTGGACACATTTTCCCCTTTTCATCAGTCCCACAAGTTCTACTTTTGGCGCTTTATGGAAAAAGTAGAACTTAGAACTTGACCTTGTGGCCCGGTTTTGAGGGAAAATTTTTTTTCTTTCGCGCGGCTTGCCTTCTTGTTTCCTATCTCCCAGTCCCACAAGTTCCACCGTTTTCTTTTAGACAAAGGGGTGGGACTTCTTTGGTCTGTGCGATGCGCGTGCTACGCCCGTGCCACACACGCGTCTGTACTCGTACGGAGTGACCGTTGCAGAATTCCTATCGTTTCGCGCACCTGCCGTCACTGCAGAATACGCAGAGTCCCTGCAATTTTCCTGCAAAAAGCGTGTTTTTTTGTGCTTTTATCTTTTAAATTTTTCCGAAATTATTCTACCACCTTTAAAAGGTTTTCAGGAGGGCGACGCTTTCTCTTTCCTCCAATTTTTTACTCTTCTCAAGTTTTCGAACTCTCTCTTCTTTTCGCCTTGTGTTTCCGCTTTCCCTTTTCTTCTTCTCTTTGCTCCTTTCCTGCCTGTCTTTGGTGCTTCAATGGCGTCCTCCAGCTCCAAGTCGTCTCGCGTCTCTGCTAAAAGCGCCATCGTGGGCTTTAAATCTGACGGGAAATTCCGTCCAACACTCCTGAAGCCTAAGTCCGCTTATTCCAGCAATCGGGAACCGTTGCCCAGCATTCTGGATGTGAAGGCTCTTGATTTGCTTCTTGCGACGGTAGACGTTCCCACGGGGACCCAGATTTTCCTTCCCTCCGAAGATTCGCACCCGCTGGACGACTTGGGCGTGGGTACGCCGTGTATTCCGATTTCTTTTTGCGTGGGATGACGGTTCCTCCCCACCCGTTCGTGATGGGGTTTCTAATCCGCCGCTGCTGCACGCTCGCTCAGCTTCACCCGAAGGCGGTGTGCCACCTTCACGCCTACATTGCTCTTTGCGCCGAGAAGGGGGTTGCGCTTTCCGCTACGGAGTTCGTCCAGTTCTTCACCAGCAGGGTCGACTCCAATAATTTGACCATATCCGGTCGGTCCGGATATTCGCTTTTTGAGTACAAGAAGCTCGCCCAACGCTGGAACGCTCGGTGGTTTGTCATCGTCCCCCCCACCGGGAGGTATCTCGGGGTTGCCTATTGCCCCTCGATTATCAGGGGCTCTCTGCACAGTCCTGTAGTACCGAAGTCGGAGCATACCATGTCTCGAGCCCTGAAGGCGGTTGCCGACCTTCATCCGAGCGTGGAGGATTTTTTCACCGGTCCGCGCCTGGCCTCGCTCGTACACTCTGAGAGTAAGAGTTTTCCCCTCCCCTTCTTGCTCTTTTTTTTTATCTTTTTGCCTTGTCCCAAGCTTACCTATCTCTTTTTCGTCGCAGATTTTCCTCAGCTTGGGGCGAAGGTTGGCCCCTTTCACTGCTGGCAACTGGTGTCCTTCAAGACCGGGGACGGAAAAGTGGACTACTACGCCACCTTGGAAGCTGTGGAGGAGTCGGCCCTTCGTGAGGAAGAGGCGGTTGTTGTTGGACGGAAGCGGTCCGGGGGCGAAGCATGATCGTCCGCAAAGAAGCCGAGACCGGCAAAGGATGGGGAAGGGGGTTCCCCTCGGACTCCGGAGGCCGGTCATCTGACACTTCTAACCAACCAGGTACTTGGTACATTAGTCCAGGTTCCGGTCGTCGGGTATTTCTTCCTCTTACGCCCGGGTCAGATCTCAATCTTAGTCCGTGGGACGAGAGAGGCTGTGCATGTGCGGTCTTATCCTTCGTGTTCCACCTGTTCTGGTTTTTGTTGATTTATTCTTTCGTTGCCTTGGCCGCTACCTGCTGCTAACGTCCGGTTCTTTTTTGTGCTTACCTGTTTTTGTGCGCTCCTCTGCCGTGCAGCTCCCGAGGTGAGAAGGCCAAGGCCAGGGAGGGAGCCGGGCAACCTGGCGCGGGCGAGACGTGCGGCCAGCCGTCCGCTACTCAGCACCGCCAGACGTCCCTTGCTTCGAAGGGCAGAGTGAAACATATGGCCAAAAGGACGAGGGCCGCTGATATAGTGCACCTCGACGAGCCAGATGCTCCAGAGGCGGCACCACAACGGGAGTCTTTGGAGAAGGCTGCTCCCTCCGGGTCCGGGACTTCTCTCCCGGGGGGAGGCATCTGCGGGGCGAGTGCTATGCCGAGCGTGGCCGAGGAGGCGCCCCCGGGCCCTGAGGCTATGAAGGATGCTGAAACCGCCGCACCGTCTTCACCTCCTCCGCCCGCCAGTGACTCTTCTGCGGACCTTCCGGAAAGGAGGGGTGGTTCTACCACCGCGGCCAGCCACTCCCTTTATTGCCGGTCACCGAGTCGTCTTCCTACTCTAACCTGTGGAAGGAAGCAATTCACCGGTCTGACTCCCCGGACGGCCTCTTTGCTCCGCTGAAGACTATTACCGCGGTTGAGGATTGGAGGGGGCAGAGCGGATGCTATCATGCGCCACTCCTTCCCCCTTGATGACTCGCTTAACTACTTGTGGCAGGGCATCTACCGGGTGCGTGATTTGTTTTAACGTCGGTCTTGTATGTCTCTTTTGGATTTTCTTACTCCCACTGTTTCGTTTTGTACAGACTGTAGCTTTTGCCCAAAGCGTGGACGTGCACACCCGGGCCCTCCGCTCGAAGCTCTACCTCGAGGAATGCCGGGCCCGCAATGCCCAAGAGGAGTTGAGGGTAGAGCGGTCCTCCAACAGCATCTTCGTTGACACTGTTCAGGAGGAGATCTCCCGGCGGGTGCATGAGCAGACCGCGACCATAAAGAAAGAGCTGGGCGATGCTCGCCGGGCGTGTACCGAGCAAAGCGACGAGTATGAGGAGCAGTTGAAGAGGCTGCGTGGGGAGATTTTCTCCCTCAAGGGTCAGGTCCAGACGTTGGAGACGGAAGCCGCGTCTTCTAAAAAGGTACGAGGTGAATTTGCTGACGCCCAGTTGCATGCCTTATCTGACTTGGAGTCCTTGGTGGGGCAGGCCCGAGCTTCCCACGATCAAGAGGTTGAGGGGCTTCGCGTCGAGAAGGCCGCTTTGGCGCGGGAGAAGGCATTGCTTGCTGAGGCGAACGCTCTCCTGAAAGAGGAGTTGTCGTCTTCAGAGGCGAAGACGGTAGGTGGCCCGGGCGGGCGAGGTCTTGTCCTCCGAGAAAGAGAAACTGTCGGCCGAGCTTCTCAAGCTATCCGGAGAGCTTGCGGCCTCTAGGGAGCAACGGCTGTCCTCCGAGGAGAGAGTAAAAATGCTGGAGGAGGAGATTGCTAAGCTGCGGCTAGAAAACTCTGAGCTGGTCATGAAAGGTGATTCTTTACGTTCTCGATCATCTCCTGTTGCCCTTCTCGCCTTCCCCTTTTTTTATATAAAGTTTTTCCTCTTTTCTTTACTTAGGCCCGAAGCCTGGGAACCCCATTGAA
This sequence comes from Limonium bicolor, assembly GCA_023374045.1. Classification (NCBI taxonomy): domain Eukaryota; kingdom Viridiplantae; phylum Streptophyta; class Magnoliopsida; order Caryophyllales; family Plumbaginaceae; genus Limonium; species Limonium bicolor. The sequence continues at coordinate 149,658,725 of CM041782.1, forward strand.
GGACTGGAGAAATTGAACCTGCGGATCGACGACCTCGAGGAGGAGTTGATTGCCGCAAATGCTAACCGCGACCGGTACCGGGCTTATGGTCATACCTTGGAACAGCAGGTGGCCAACCTCGAGACTTACTCCCGGAAGGTGCGAGAAGACCTGCGGCAGCAGAGCACGAAACTTGCCCACCTGAAGGAATCCTTCACCTCTCAATGCGGGAGGATGGTGAAGTCGTGCCGCCAGACTGTGTCGAAGTTTTTCACGGGCAAGGGAGAGGTTATGGATGACGGCCTCTACCGGGAGTTGTCCTTCAAAGAGGTCGCGCAAAGGACCTCCTTCTATGAGGTGCTTGAGAAGTTCGGGCGCCTTCCGGGGGAGACGTGCCTCGTCCCTGGTCAGGCGTCTTTTCTTCCTCCCGGGAGTACCGCGCATCAGGGTGGTGTAGGTCTCCGGTCGTCGCCCGGGAGGTCCGGGTCTTCTGAGAGCGTACAAGGGGCGACGCCCGGGAATGCCAACACTGTACAGAGACTTAGACCAAGGAAAATTTAGATTAGTCTTAGTTCTTCTTAGTTTCTTTTTTTTGTTTTGATGTTGTACATACTTTTAATGATTAATGGAAAGTCTCGCCCGCTATTTTGCTAATTAACGCCATTCTTTGCTTCGCGACCGGTTGCTTCCCTAGACCGGTCACTTTCGACTGCACGCGTTTCCGATTGCCTTTAATTGATTCATTTTGCGGGCAAGACCGGTCACGCTCGAGCGACCGGTCGCCTCGTTTTTATCTTAAGGACGCGACTTGGTCGTTTTTGACAACTGGTCGTTCCCGCTCTCGCCCGGTCTTTTTAGTGACCGGGCGCTTTTGTTTATTCTTTCCCTATCCTTGCTTTTGGTAGCCAAGCGATGGTACTTACGGTTGTTCCCCCCTTTCTCTTTTTCCCCGCAAGAGGGAGAAAGAACCTGCAAGGGGGGATCCAGCCGAGATACGGTGTGGCGTCCCACACCTAGTGATTCACCCATTACAGGCGACCAGAGCTCCCAGAGTTTCCAGAGATGGGTTTTCCGCTTTTGCTCTTGTTTGAGTGCGACAACTCATAGCAAGATTTTCCAGGGCATTGCATCCTGTAGGGCTTGGCCCGGGTATTTCTTTTCCAGGGCATTACATCCTGTAGGGCTTGGCCCGGGTGTTTCTTTTCCAGGGCATTACATCCTGTAGGGCTTGGCCCGGGTGTTTCTTTTCCAGGGCATTACATCCTGTAGGGCTTGGCCCGGGTGTTTCTTTTCCAGGGCATTACATCCTGTTGTTTTAGGGTCCGAATTTTTTTTACAAAAAAATAATTCCTTTATTGATGTCATCAACGCTTTACATCGATTTTTATACATAAAATTTCTTGAGGCACTCCGCGTGCCAAGAATGGGGCAACTCGTATCCCTCGACGTTCTTCAGGTGATACGAAGCTCGTCCAACCTTCTGATGGATAATGTACGGACCTTCCCACTGGGGGTCGAGCTTTTTGGGCTGCTTAACCTCTCTTAGGACAAGCTCGCCAGGGACAAAGCTTCGTTCCCTGACTTTGCGGTTGAAGTACCTCTCAACTTTCCTCTTGTCTTTCACCATCCGGGCGGCCGCGAGGGCTCTTTTCTCTTCAAGAAGGTCTAGGCCGTCTTTTACTCCTTCATCGTTAAGCTGCTCGTCGTAAGATTCGCAACGAACTGGGATCATAACTTCGGCCGGGACGACTGCCTCTAGACCGTAAGTCAACCTGAAAGGTGTTTCTCCAGTTGGCCCCTTTTCCGTCGTTCGGTAGGACCACAAGACTTGGTGTAATAGTTCGGCCCATCCCCCTTTCTTGCCTCCTAATTTTCTCTTCAACGCTTTTATGATCTGCCCGTTTGCGTTCTCGACCTGCCCGTTGGCCTGTGGGTGCGCCACTGACGCGAATCTTACCTCGATTTTCCATTGTTCACAAAACTCCCGGAAACTGTCGCAATTGAACTGCGTCCCATTGTCAGTTATTATGATCCTTGGCAACCCGAATCTGCACACAATGTGCTTCCATACGAATTCTTGCGACCTCTTGGCTGTGATGGACACGGTTGGCATCGCTTCCACCCATTTTGTGAAGTAATCAATGGCCACATACATGAACCTGAACCTCCCGGGGGATGCTTCCGGAAAAGGGCCGATGATATCCAACCCCCACATTGCGAACGGGATCGGGGATAGGATGGCCTGTTGCGCGGCCGGGGGGTTATGTATCTTGCTGCCATGCTCCTGGCACCTGGTGCATTTCCGAATGTACTCCTTGCAGTGGTTTTGCATCCTCGGCCAGTAGTAGCCGAGCCTCATGATTTTGTGGGTCGTGGCTCTTTCTCCCTGGTGGTTCCCGCAAACCCCTTCATGTACCTCCTTTATAAGCTCACCTCCCTCTTCGTCCGTGACGCATCTGAGGGCGGGCCTGGCGAACGACCTTTTATAGAGGCGCCCTTCCTCGAAAAAGAATGATGCCGCTCGTCGCTTCAGGGTCCTGGCCTCTTTGTCCTCCGGGGGCAATTTCCCTTCAAGGATGTACTCCACGATCGGGGTCATCCAAGATTCTTCTGGTACGAGGGGCTCGGCCGTCAGGACCTGTGCCTCGTCTACGCTTGGATTGGTCCTTGTCTCCAACCAGACCTTACTTGGAATTCTTTCGGCCATGCTTGCTAACTTTGCTAGCGCGTCTGCTTCGGTGTTTTTGTCCGAGGAAGGTGTTTCAGCTCACATCTCGAGAAGTTCGCTTTCAGCTCTTGAACCCTTAGCAAGTACTTCCAGAGCTTTTCCTCCTTTACCTCATATATGTTGTCGTGCTGGCGGGTGACCAGCAAGGAGTCTGAGTATATCTCCAAGTCTGTCGCACCTAGGGCGATGGCGACTTCTAGGCCTTGAATGAGAGCTTCGTATTCGGCCTCGTGTTAGTTACTTCGAATTCCAGTCGGAAGGCGTAGTTGATGTCCCGTCCGTCGGGAGTCTGGACTACAATCCCCGCTCCCGCTCCCGTTTTGCACCGAGCACCGTCCACCTGGATGACGAAGGGAGAAGGCGGCTTTCCTTCTTCTTGGTCGAAGCTGGTTTCCGTTATGAAGTCCGCCAGGGCCTGAGCCTTGATTGCCGTTCGTGGTAGGAAGTGGATTTCATATTGGGTGAGCTCGACTGCCCAGCTTACCATGCGTCCCGACGCATTCGGGTTATTCGTTATTTGCTTCAGCGGCCAGTTAGTCCTTACAAGAATTCGATGCGATTGGAAATATGGGCGCAGCTTCCGGGATGCCACCACCAGAGCAAGGAAAACCTTTTCGATGTTGGTGTAGCGTCTTTCTACGGGGGTCAGGATCTTCCCTGTGTAGTAGACGGGAATCTCCTTTTTTTCGTGCTCCATAATTAGGACCGCTGCTACTGCCCATGCCGATGCGGACAGGTAGAGGTAGAGGTCCTGGCCGGGCGCCGGGACTCCCAGCTTGGGTAACCCTCGGAGCATTTCTTTGATCTTTTCGAAGGCTTCTTTGCATTCTTGGCCCCACTGAAACTTACTGTTCTTCCTTAGTATGTTGAAGAATGGGATTGCCTTTTCCTGTAACTTTGAGCAAAACCTACTCAGGGCCGTGAGTCTTCCGTTGAGAGCTTGGACATCTTTGATGCTTCGGGGAGGGCTGAGGTCAAGAATCGCTTGGGTCTTTTCCGGATCCACCTCTATCCCTCGTTGCCCGACGATGAAGCCGAGGAATTTTCCTTTGGAGACCCCGAACACGCATTTTTCCGGGTTTAGCTTGATTTGGAATTTGTCGAGCGTGGTGAATGTCTCTTCCAAGTCCTTCATGTGCTGCTCTTTGGACGGGCTTCTCACGACTATGTCGTCCACATAGGCTTCCACATTTCTCGAGAGTTGCTCCCGGAACACTTTGTCTATCATTCGTTGGAAAGTGGCGCCAGCATTTTTTAATCCGAATGGCATCACTTTGTAGCAGAAGATTCCTGCTGAGGTGACGAAGGAAGTTTTCTCAGAGTCCTTCTCGTTCATCTTTATTTGGTTATACCCGGAGAATGCGTCCAAGAAGCTCAAGACGGAGCTCTGGGCGGACGAGACGACCAGTCTGTCTATTGATGGCAACGGGTAAAAGTCTTTGGGGCATGCTTTATTCAGGTCGGTGAAGTCCACGCACATTCTCCATTTCCCATTGGACTTTTTTACCATGACCACGTTTGCCAGCCACTTGGGGTAAGACACCTCTCTGATAAAACCTGCTTGCAGGAGCTTCCGGACTTCTCGAGCAGCCTGGTCCCTTTCTGCCCCGACCACCCTTCTTCTCTGGCGGATTGACGGGTGCGCTGGGTCCACGTTGAGGTTATGCTGGATAACGTCTGGGCTTATTCCGGGCATCTCCTCTGTGCTCCAGGCGAATGTGGCCCTTCTTTTTTCCAGGAACCTTGTTAGATGGACTTGCTCTTCGCTGTCAAAGGCATTCCCAATTTTAAAGAATTTGCTGGGGTCAGTTCGTAGGGGTACCTCTTTTGGAGGATCGGCGGGGGCCTCGTACCGCCCTGCTGTTTCGTCGGGAAGGGGGAGCTCTCCCTTGAATTCCTTTCCGGACCCCACGGTTTTGACGGTCTCATTTTCCGGCAGACCTTCCATGATCCGTACTTCGCACACCCGCGCGACCTTCTGGCTTCCCCTCACCGTTACGAGCTTCCCTGAGCGGGTCAGGTACTTCATTTTCAGATGGTGAGTGCTGCAAATGGCTCTGAAGGCGTTTATTCCCGGTCGCCCGAGGTACATGTTGTATCCAGAGAGCCCGGGAAGGATGAAGGCCGTCAGTTCTTCCGTGCGCCTCTCGTCCCCTGCCCTAGGGTGATGGTGAAGTCGATGCTTCCTGTAGATTTAGCCGAGATTCCTCCTACAAAACCTCCCAGTACGGCTGTGTAGGGCTTGATCTTATCTTCCGGTATTTCGAGTTTCCTTACCGCCTCGACAAAATGACGTTTGCACCTGCCCCGCTATCGACCAGGATTCCTTCCATGCGGTCATTCACCTGGGCCCTTATGACCAGTGGATCGTTATGGGGTACAGGACTCCGTCTTCATCGTCCTCGGTGAAGTAGATTGGGGGGAGCTTTTGATGTTTCGTATCCTTCTTGTCCGGGAGTTCCCGGTGAACCTCGTGGACGTGTCTTTTCCTCTCATTGGGGGTCAAGGGCCCTACTTCTGAGAATAGTCCTGTAAGCATTCTCAAGGAGGATTTCATTAGTTTTTTTGTTAGCGTTGTTTTACTTGTGAACTTCGAGATACGTGAAACTTTACCGGGATGCAACTACTCATATATAAGAAAGCTTTAATAAACTGTTAACAAATTACAACCCCCTGCCGGGTACAGAGGTGATTCTTTCCTTCTAAAGGGGGACTCCGCCCCCTATCCTAGAGAATTATCCTAGGCAACTTACAGACCTGTGATTACCCCGAAGGACTTGCTATGATCCAATTCAGGGTGGACCTCTTCTTCTGGTTTAGGCCGGGAGGACTGGCTACCATGGTGCTGCCTTTGCTGGCCTCCCCTTCCCTTCTTCTTGTTCTCCTCTATTATCCTTAGCTCTTTGGCGAGGTTCGCGCAGTTTATGGTTCTGTGGCTGCGGTGCCCATGGTACTCACAGAAGGCCACCGGCACTTCTCCCGGGAAGGGTTTCCTTGGTGGAGGCAGGAGCCCCTCTCTCACGGCAGCGGCGTATTTCCCTGGGTCTATCGATACCGATGGGAAGGTTCTGGAGCTGGAGGCCTGCTGTCCCTGGGGGGCCGGGGTCTTGGAATAAGGCTTGTATCGGCTTCCCCCCTGGTGCGATCCTCCGGTCGCAATCGCCCCTCCTGACTGGCCTGCCTTCTTTTCACCCACGGGGGGGCTTTAAAGCTATTGAGGAGCTCCTTGGCCTTATTCTCCGCAACTTCCGATTTGAGGAAGTCGTGGATCATCTCGGCTAACTCACCATGCGACTTTGGCGCCTTGGTGGCTATCTTTCCAGCGAGGCGTGGGTGGGCCAGGCCATTACCGAAGGCTTTGATCAATATCTTTTCATCGATATCGTCGATTTCAGCCACCTGCTTATGGAACCGCTCGCTGTATTCCTTTACAGTCTCTCCCTTCGCCTGTTTGACATCCATGAGCTCTATCGTTTCCCTTTTCACCTTCTTACTGGCCGCAAAGTATTGTTGGAACTCCTCGGTTAGTGTTTGAAACTGGAGATCGACTGGGGTGGCCTAGACGAGATCCAGCTCAGGGCTCTCTTGGAGAGTGTCCCCGGGAACAAGTTGCACAGGGCGAGGGAGCTAATCCCCTGGGTGTTCATGGCGAACATGAACTTCTTAATGTGCTGAGCAGGGTCCCCCGTACCGTCGTACTTCTCCACCGCCGGGGCGACGAAGTGGGGCGGAAGTTTAGCTCTGCGGATCTTCTCAGAGAAGGGATACAGGCTCATGTCAATGGCATCATCTTCTTCTTCTTCGATGGTGATTAAGGCCTCCCCCGGGTGCCTCTTTTCCCTTCATTGCTCCCGGTCGCATCCCGACCCTTCAGGAGATCTATCGCTTCTGACATCTCCTCCCACTTTCGCTGGAATTCCTCGTCTCTCTGCATCAATTCCTGTTGCAGGAGCTCGTTCCTTCCACGATTTTTTCGTCGATTGATCTAGTGAGGCTCGCCAGCATGTTCTCCAGGTCTTTTTTGGAAATGGAGTCGTGGGTTGCCTCGGGTCCAGTGCTTCCGTCGTTGGTTTGCAGATTTTTCCTTGTTCTGGGTGCCATCTTCGTACCTAACCTGCAAAAAACACAATTTTGTTCTCAGATGTGTCGACTTCGTGTGTTTTCCAAAGTTATTATTCTTGTCGGTGGTCTCGTGGTTGCTAGATCTGAGCTGTTCGATTCCCACAGACGGCGCCAAATGAAATAGTACAAACCCCGGGATCCTCACACCGTCCTCTCTCGTGGTCTAACGATTGGGATTCTAATCTACTGATGAATTCTACCGAGTTACCTTGTTACCGAAAGGGGGAGCGCAAGAACAGGGGTGGGGAGAGATTCGCAACAACACAATGCAACAGTGAAGATTCTCAAGTATTGTTCGCGTGCCTTTTATTAAGGGGTGAACCCCTTTATAGTGTTTCCCATCTGCCTTCTGGCCTATCCGTTGTGCCATGGCACAGAAATATCTCGGCGGACTTACAAAATATCTGACAAATATCTTATCCTAATCTCCCTACCGACCGGACAGACGACCGGTCGCTATCTATGCCTTACTAGGCGACTGGTCACAGATGACCGCTCGCTTCTCGCCACCCTTTGTATCTCAGGTGACCGGTCGTAACCGACCGGTCGTAGCGATGCTTTTGGAAGGCGATCGGTTGTTCCACACTGTGTTCTTGGATTCTTGGCGACCGGCCGAGCACGTCCGGTCACCGCTTGAGGCCTGTTTGGATTTGGCCAGGGACGCCCGGTCGTTGCCTAGCCTTATTAGGCTGTTGCTTTTTTAGGGCCTCTGGACACATTTTCCCCTTTCACTCAGGAGTAGGAAAAGGTATTACAGAAGCGTGTTAGGAAGTGTTTGAAAGACGACCTCAAGACAAGGAGAAGGATTAGGATTCGAACAAGGTGGGATCCAAAAGATATCATAAAGGATTACGAACACATCCTAAAAGAAAGTCTTACGAACGAGAGGAAAGAAGATAGCCCATAGCTCAGGCTAACCAGAGCCAAGTAGACAGATAGCGTTGCAGGGACCAACACGTCTGGGCTTATTCAAGCCAAGCCGAAACTAGCGAGCCGGGTACCATACAATATTCGAATCTCTAATCCAAGGAAAGGCCATAGGCTGTTAGGGAGTCCCGAACCTTTATCTAATTCACCATCGAAGAGGGCAAGCCGCGGATCTAACAGAGTCTCTGTCTCGTCGGGAGGCGGGTGTGGTAAAGTGCCAATCAAATATCTGATAAGCAAAGTCCAGTCATTTATGATTTTGCTGGTTGCTCTCCTTCGGTTGAGGCACGGAGTCTTTAGTAGTTCTTTATAGCTACATCGGTTCTTCTTTCTGGATCAAGTCCCTGGTCAGATCTGAGGTCGAAAGCAGTAGTAGGATTGGAGACCCACAAGGCTGGAAGCTGTTAGCGTCCATAGTCTCCCATATTTCCCGATCCGGCCATGCGAATAAAAAAAAAAGAATCCATTTCCGCGGCTGTTCGAAAGATTCTGGTCGTGGGGCGATCTGATGAAATGGGCCTTTTGAAAGGAAGACCTTGATTTTCGGGTTCAGCTTACAGCTTTCTTCTCACCTGGAGTCCAACTAAGAGATCTGGCGAGGGAAGTCGAAATCCAGCTTCGAGGTGTCGGCATCTTTCCCTAAAGAAATTCGAGCAAAAGCAAGGGCGGGCCTGGTCAAGTAAGTAAGCAGTGAGATGAACCAAAGCCAAAGCCCCTTTCTCCTTTTGATGCCATCTCTTCGCTACGCCCCTTGAAGCTTGAATTCAGGAAATGGATTAGTGGGGCTCATTGAACACTAACTTCACCCGAAAGGTCCGATAGTGTGTCAGTGAAGACCAAGCCACGTCTTAACACTGAAACTACTGAAAATGGCCCTTCCCAATTGGGAGACCACTTTCCATAAGCGGGATCTTTCATTCCAATTGGCAATCTCCGTTTCCACACTAGATCGCCAACTGCAAACACCTTCCTTTTCAACCTCTTATTATAACTTCTCTCAATTTGCTTTTTATGTACTTGCATCCTATTGAGAGCAGTGAACCTCAAATCCTCCAACTGAAGAAACATAGCCTGACTATACTCCTCAAAGGGTATGTTGGCCTGCTTCATAACTCGTCAAGAGGCTACAATGACTTCCTTTGGAAGTACTGCATCATGCCCATACACCAAATTGGATGGAGTAACCCCTGTACTGGTCAATTTCATTGAACCAACATGCCCACAAGGCATTGCTGAGCTTCTCATCCCAATCTTGAACTCTCTCTACCATCTTCGCTACGCCCCTGAATTACAAATGGATTGGCCGCCTCAGCCAATCCATTGGCCTGTGCATAATAGGGCGAGGAGCGAAGCATAGTCATTCTATACTCCTGCGCAAACTCCAAGGTCTTTTCCCCTGTAAAGATGGTAGCTTGATCGGTAGTCATTGTCTCAGGAATTCCATACCTGTGAATGATTTTCTTCAACATCAAATCAATCACGGTGTCCTGACTTCCCCTAGGGCTCTGCTTCGACCCATCTGGTGAAATAATCTACCGCAACTAAAAGAAAGAAGTGTCGGCCTGTGGAAGTAGGCCGTATAGCCCAAGAACATCCATAGCCCATCCTCGAAATGGCCACGGCAACATAATTGGATGCAAAGGTTCTGCTGGCACTCTCTGAATTTGCCCATGCTTTTTGAAAACCCTTTGCATAATCAACACAATCCTTGGCCATAGATGGCCAGAAGTGTCCATGCAAAGCTGTATCTAACTTCTTTCGAAGAGGAAAGCAGTTCAAAATAGAGAATGTTGAGAGAGGATTTAATATAATTCAAATTGCCATTACAAAAGGCATTCTTCTTTTGACCATTCAAAGATCTTTTCTGATTCATAAGATCAAGGATTCAATCCGATCCCTATTGAACTATGACCGGCCATCATATTAGCAAATCAACGTCTTCCTGAGCGAAAACAATGATTGTTTCGCCAATGATGGATTTCGCGCCACGGAATGTTTGAAGTTCTTTGATCCATTCTCAGGGATTGAATAGCTTGATTCTCTTAAGAAATTGTGAATCTATCTTTTTTAGTGATGATTCTCTCTATGTAATTATATTCAAACTTCGACCTATAACTCTTTATGCGTCTTTTTGGATTAATAGAAAGAAACCTATTACGTCAATGTTTGCAGCATATATGAATTGAAATCAAACACAACTCAGGTAACCCCAGGTTCAAATTCGAAAGCCATTCTGATTGATGAATTCTTGACAAAGTTGGATGATAAATGTTGGAGTCTTTCATCGTCTCATAGCTCACAAGGAGCAGTAACCTCTCATCATTCTGCCTGTAAGCCCCATAGTCTAGACGTCACTCTACGAGTCATTCCGTTGAGAATGCGAGTTCGAAAAAGACTAGCAGCAGCTCCCGATAAAGTCAAGCAATTGTAGCAGCTCCAACACCCATTGATTTGGCATCCTGTCACGGGGAGCTTGAGCTTCCCGGCCCATGTGGGAAATTACTAGGAATACACCTCCCAATCCTCCTTCAAGGCCTGGAGGGGGATTGATGGTCTATCATCGCAAGAATGAAGTCCGGGTACTGGTAAGGTTCCACGTCTATAATGAACGCGGAAATGACCCTTTTGATATCGGGAGCGTCCGCTCTTTCCACCGGAAATCCCAAAGATTTGAGCATCAGGAACGCCTTTTGGCGTATCTAATGCTCTTGCCTTCACAAAGTTCTCCACAGCCCTTTGTTCTTCTTCACTAAGAGGCTCTCTTGCCATATAAGGCGGAATCCCGCTCGGACTCTCACTCGTAGTCGAAGAGCCAGATAACCCCCCTTTCAAAAAGCAGGATCGGGGCATTCCATTTTTTCAACGAAGGGCTCAAAGCCAACTACGGATATGGAAAATAGATCCATCTCTGATAGGCACTCGAAGAAAAACCTTAACATTGGCCTATAGCTTGTGTAGCCATGCGAAGCAAGCCTACACTGGGTCAATAATGAAATATGAGAAGGGGTTGTTCCCAGTGAAAAGATGAAGATCGAGGAAGGCTAGTCTGAAGGTAGCTCCGATAGTACTGGTTTTTGACCTTCTTCTCCCTGTAATTGATAGAGGTTTGCGAGAAAAGAGCCCCTGCTGGTGGTGGGCAAATTGGGTATGCTTTGTAGTTCGAAAACGGGCCCCTAAATCCTTTTTGATTCCCTTTGATGGGTACACCATCAGACCGTCCAACATAAACTCCTTGACCTTGCGATCTCGTAAGCCTATCAATGCGAAAAGCTTAACGACCTAGGATCACGGCCTTTACTTCCATCCAGGGTTGACTTCTCAAGGGTGGAACTATTGAAAGTTCTGGAATAGACCTCTCTGACGGTAGTTTCAACGCCATATTCACTGGGAAAAGTGCTGCGAAGCGCAAGAGCGTATCGAGAGAGAGGATATGTCCGAGTGTAGCGGTCTATGCTGGAACCATCTTCTTCCTTTACTGCAAGCTAGTGACTGATCCAAAAGCGGAGAGGTAAAGGACATCTGCTAAGCAAGCACAAAGAGTTCACGTATCGATAGCGAAACCTTAAGACAAGCATCCTGTTAATGCCTTCAAGAGAGAAATACCTTTCCTCTTTGTTGATAGAGGAAGGTAGCCCAAAAGGCGAAGTCCGGTACCGGATCACCGGTCTTTATAGAAGAGTAAGACTCAATATCAAAAGAACCGAATTTGAATCCTACAGGGAGTGGAGTGGACCTAGGCTTACGAAAGTGGTTGCTATGGTAGGAAGTTCGACAACAGGCATCGCTTTTCTGCTTTTTGAATAGGTATCTCTGAAAGGAAGGCCCGAAGAAAGGGGATCCGGAAAGCCCAATCCAATGGTTGATTAGATAGGGGTGGAAAGCAAGTCAGAATAGGCCCTCGCTTGAGCAGGACAAAGGGGCGTAGCGAAGGGGCGTAGCGAGTTGGCTTAACGAATTGTGATAGAATCCGATTTGAAAGCCGCTTTTCCTTACCCAATGTCGCTCTCCGATGGAAGTGGGCATCTAAGGAAAGGGATGATGGCATTGCCCGGTAAACCTTCTTTAGCAAAAGAGATCCGAAATGATCATTTGCGAAGCTTAGAGAGTGGAGTTTAAACTGACGTGGGGACCTACTTTAGGCGCATTTCTTTTTCCCACGTTTTGAGCGGGTTCTTGAGCAGCCATGTCATTCCTTGGAACGAGCTGTTCGAGTGAAAGCTTGTTAATCCACTGATTGGTGATGAAAGATAGAACTCATAGGCATCCACTGCCCTGATTTTGGTTGTTCACGGAACTCGTATGAGCGGGTAGATCTCTACAACTACTATACATACATGATGTCCTTTCGCCCGCCCTTTCTTTTGTGCCAAGACCTTGACTGAGACTGATTGATTCGCCAACCGTCCGCAAATAAGAGGCAATCTTTCGATTTCGACGAATCTGCACTTGGCCTTTTAGTCCCATCCCGCAGACCTGTAGTGGCACGAGAACAAGCAAGCTTGACCCGATCGTTGGACCACTTCGACACAGGAGATTAGGACAGAGAAGTTAGCGGTAGGGGTCTTTCCTCTCCGTTACCTTGTTGGGTCAACCAATTGCATTACTTCTTTCGGAAGCTTATGCGGGATTCTTTCTGAAAAAGCATGATAGTTGTGCTGTACCTTTCTCCGCTCTCTCCGGCTGTGCCGTACCGGTGAACTGAACTCGAGTTCGTTCTATTCGTTCTAACAGAATGCTAACCTAACATCGCCCTTGGTGATTGGCCAATTCCAAGGTCTTTCTCAATAGAGCTCTACTAATGAAATAGGGGTGGCGAAACCAAGGCTTTCAGTCCACCCCAACCTGCGGCAGTTGGAAACCCCGCTTCCTATCTAAAAGCATCTTCGGACGTTGTGTCAGCATGACGGAAAGCTTTTCTCAACTCTCGCATGAAGAAGACGTCTGTGACCCTGCCGGGCCCCGCGTCCCTATCCTATCGGTAACAGGAAGCTCGGGATTTGCGCCATGTATGTGGCACACAACTGGTTCTATCGATGCGAATCAACAAATCACAAGGAAGTTTGGTCTTCCGTCTCCTCCTCCTTTCTGCTGACGTTGGCTCACGTTGCCACACAATCTAACGCTAACGACAGCGAAACTTTCTCCTCTTCTAAGCTTAAGAACCCCCGCTATGTTTCCGACTTTGACTTACCTTTCGAACTGGAAGGCTGACGGCTCCACAATGTTCACTCTTCCATCTTCAGCTGGTCTATTCTGAACTCCCCCAGCAGCACTCGTCCGTAACGAGCAAAATGCCCCACTCCTCCACATTCAAAACAGTTATTGGATCTCCTCTGCTGAGCCTTTTCTTATCTCCTTTGCCGAAAGCTCTGCTAGCCTCGCGCTCCAAACTGATAGCGTCTCGACGTTCTCCTTGACGCCATCCTGGCGCTCTCCCCTTTCAAAAAGTTTGTTATTTTTTGTTATGTTATTGTTATAAAGGCTCACGTTTTTTGTATTCCTGTAACGAAATTGGACTGAAAGCAGGAATCATCCGAAGCAATTCAACGCTCTCTCTCTGTCTGTTGCATAGAGACCTGCGAGATTCACGATTTGAGAGAGGAACAAGTCTCGATTGGAACATCACATCGAGCACTGGATCTCTTCCTTCTGCTTGTTGACTAGCTGACCCAATGGATCCACAGACAGAAAAATAGCATTCCGATCCGCGTCCTCCTTCTCCTTCGCTACGCCCCTCTGTTGAGTTGTTTCCTAGTGATTCTGCAGCAGGTTCCTCCGATGAGCTCAATACATCCTCTTCTGATGTCTTCACGGCCTCTCCTCCAGAATCTGCTTCGCCTGCAGGTACTGCCACTGATCCTCCTGAGTCCTCTACATCTTCTCTTTCTTCTTCTGAGCCTCCTGCTTCTACCTCTGAGGTTTCCTCTCTTCGTCGCTCCACCCGGGCTTAGAGGAACGAACTCTCTGATCAGCCTTCCGCAAGACAAAGTGATTTGACTTCGGTGCCTGAAAGAGTCGATTCTACGACGAGACCAAAGCCTAACTACCGTTTAGTTCACTAGCTACCTTCTCTGCTCGGCTTGCTTTCTCGGTATCGAAAGTGGAAGTCGATCCCGCCAACACGAAAGAGAGATTTCTTATACGCAGCACTTTCACCCCCTACTAATCAAAGGCCCCTTACCAAAAAAAAGGAAAGAGGCTTTTCTCCTTCCAGTCGCCTCCCTAACTAGCTAAACTGACAAGCTTACCGAAACTACCTGAACTAGCTAAAGCCGAGACAGCTAAAGCAGAAAAGAAATTCTTTTGATCAACCGCCTTGCTTCCTTCGTCTCTTTAGGGCTTGACTTACGGAACTTACCGCCTTCCCGAAACTCGCTACAAGAATCGTTTCCCTTGAGGATGACCGGTGCCTGCACATAGTCATTCTTATTACTCCCTGTGTGTCTGCTTCTTTTGTACATGTTTCGGTTGCGGTGGTGAGACCGGGAAGGTCTATGTCAATTTAGGTAACTACTACTCCCGTTCCAGCGCCTACAACAGGAGCTACTCATGCGTGACGGGACTCAGGCGATGTTAATCCTTGTTCATTCTTTCTCAGAGTGAGTTCCGTGTGAAGTCATTCCCGGAAGCTACCCTGCCTTCCAGCCTGCCATCCATCCGTCATCTATCTAATAGTCGGAACTCGACCGCCAGCACAGCGTACCAACTGAAAGCCCACTCGGAACCAGCGAGTGAAGGGACTGAACGAGGCCTTAAGCGAGCAAGAGCGGCCAAAAGCAAGAAGTAACTTGCGAGCCCGGGAAGTCAGGCGAGCCAGGCTCTAAGAGAAAGAGCCTTCCAAACCTTTCCTTGATCCTTTACTTTCAATAAAGCCCCTTACGCTTGCCACAAGACAAGAAAAGGCAGCTTCAAAGTCATATCCTTTCCCTATTCCCTTCTCTCGTCCAGTCCATGGTCCGGTCTTTCTTTTGAAACTCTTGCCAGAGCCTTTTCTCCTCATAAGCGTTAGTTCATGAACTAAAGGCGGTGTGTTAACTCTCGGCGGTTACGCCTCCAGAGTTGACGCTTTATCCAATCCAATTCCTTCCTTTGATAAGCAAATAAGAAAACAAATATGGGGATGCAAAAGCCCTCTTTGACTTCCTTTTGCACGCGGTCACTCAGTCTTGAAATCTTCTATGTTTTTCAACTCCTTTTGATTTCCTTTCTTTTCCTACCATTTCGATCTTCTTATTGATTCTTCCTTTAGCGTGCCAACCTTTTGTAATATTCTTCTATTTGTCTTTTACCTCCAGTTCTATTTCCCGTTGGTCTTTTTGGTTTACCTCCCTGGGCCATACCTTTATCACTCTCTAACGTTGATGAGTATTAAGCCATATCGGTTTCTTTACACTCATTGTAGAGAGACAGGCCTTTGCATATTAGCTTAGGAAACGATTTTCAGAGTAGGTAAGGGAAAAGAGTTGTGAAGTCTTTTCTATATCCCTAAAGTTTGGCTTTATGTGTTGGGATACTTTTAGATTTTTCTTTTTTCCTCTATAGTCTCATTCTAGTTGCAGGGTACTTTATTTTTGTTTCTTTCTCTAAAGATTTACTGCTGTTGTAGGGTTCTTAAGATTGGAACCGAGAAAATGGGAGTAGCGGGATAGGGTGGCTCTCCCCAGAGCCTTTTTCTATCAGTAATTGTTGGGAATGAATATGAATAGCTGTTACACGAACTGCGGTGCTGTAGGCCTTGCTATGGGGGCTCGTAGTTATGGCTCTCAAAAGAGCTACAGACTCGTCAAGGTGAAGCTTTCTGAGGTTCTATTTCCAGTCTGGAATAACTACAGACTGAACACAAAGCAGCCAATCGAAAGCAACCTTCGAAGAGACACGAATCACATACCTTTCTGAAAAACCGGATTCATTACGAAGGGCTAGATGGACATCTCAGCTAGGGCGGGGGGACTCTCTATGAGAATTCCTGTCTAACTACTGAGATAGCAGAATGTTGTCCATTAGACTTCTGCAAGGAACAAACTTTGTGATGGATCAATCAACTCACCAAGAACTACTTTCACCCTATTAGCTATGAGCTTAGTGAGGCACTTGTAAATGGTGTTACAACATGAAATGGGTCTGTAATTACTTAGCTTTGTGGCATTAGGGTGGTAACTAAAGCAATAATGGTATTGTTAATCTCCCTAAGCAAACTGCCATAGTAAAAGAAGAAAGGTTAGCATCCAATACATCTTCTCCTACTACTGGCCAAGCTCTCTTGAAGAAGAGAGCATGCACAGCCATCGGACCCAGGAGCTTTGCCCTCTTTGAGAGAGAAAAAAAAGTCCAACATTTCTTCGCTACGCCCCTGTCTCCCCATATTCGCATTTTGGTCTTCAGAGATAGACTTGGAGACAATGTTGTTTAGAACCTGAATTCCTGGATAACGTCAATGGTCATCAGAGCCAAGAAGACCCTCAGCCAACAATTGACTCTTTAACTCAACTAGCCTTTCACTACAGCTGTTTCATCAACTACAGCAATATCCGATGTAGCGCATTCTCCCTCTTTTGCATATCTTCACTACTGTCAGATAGCGGGGAAGTAGTTGACGCATTTCCAGTTGTGATAGTTGTTGTCCGAGCTCTTGTCCTTCCTCTGTGATTCAAGACAAAGAATATAGGCGTTAGTTGCTTTCCCGAGTAAAAAGGGTATAGTGGAATCTCCGAACGAACACTACGAATCTGTATGCTCGTGCTTTCCGGTAAGGCAGGTCCGGCCTTCTCCAATTAGCATCTCGCCTGATCGTCTGCTGAGTGAATAGCAGCAAGTGCTAGTTCAAGTCAGTAATCATTTGATGCGCGGGATCTGTACTGTGACGAGTAAGAAAAGAAGGTTGAAGTAGTACTACTATCAGAGCTTTAGTTTAAGTGAATCAAATCAGTGAACTGTACTCGTCCAAGCCTAAGGTAAGGTGAACCAGACCTAAAGGTGAACGACCAAGGAAAGACGGGAGAATATCCAAACCCGAATCAAAGACAGGCACTCGACTCTATATACAAGAAGATAGTGAACTAAGGGGATCACAACGGCGAAGGGGGCCAATCGAGGAGACTGGAGGAGCTGGATGCAACGATTCGGAAGTAGCGAATTGTCTTCTTTGCAGTTTCTCAGGGATCGTCTTTTCGTGCATTCTTGAAGAACAGGTTGACGCCCTGGTCTTTCCATCACAAAGTTTGCCCTGAATTTGAGCAACAAAGTCAAAGTGCTGAAAACCCCCATTTTCACCTTAAGAGCTCCTCCAGCTTGCAGTTATGTATACAATTTGCAAGAGTATATTCTACAAATTCACTGCAAACAGAACTGCCGGACATAGCAAATCGTATAAATGGAAAAAGAAAAGAAAATTCATGCCTCATTTATGTTCACAGAGGCGCCCGTGTATTTGCAGTGCGCCTCTGTACTGCATCCAGCGGACAACATTCCTCGCAAAGCATTCTCAAGTTACAAAATGAACAATCAATCCCTATAAACTAGGCTTTGCGCACAAGTGACCAAGAAGAAGAAGAAAGGAGGACATTGCTCTTGATCTGTACATTGGAGGAGTACAAAACGCAAGAAGCAACAACAGCCAGCAAAAATCTCATGGCTTCGAGCCGCAGTGTCAATATTCCAGAATTTTCCGTGTAACATGCCCTTCAATGGCCATTGCCGTCTCAATATACACATTCTCCCGCGCACATGCTCCACTGGCTCTTCAATGGCGCTAACAAGCTCCTATTCCACCATTCGCTCTCCCATTATCTTCAGTCCCATGTATCTGCCAAAAAAATTAGGGAAAAACAACGGGATAACTTCCACTAGCAATTTCACAAATGTTGAAAAGCCAAACTCAAAAATCAGAGCACTAATTCGCTACGCCCCTTGTGCTAAGACTTATTGCTCTGTGTTGACTGGTTGGCTTAGGCTTGGCTTAGGAAGATCAGTTAGCATATGACTTGTCTGAAAGAGTTGTCTTCATATAGTCCCTCTTCTACAACTAAGATTTGACTCCGTCATGTTGGCGTCTTTCTGCTATTACTTTATTAGTCTTCGCAAAGACTAACCTCTATAATGAGAAAGGCTACTTCACTAGAAGGCTATCTGAAATGAAAGAAATCTCGCTATTGATACTAGATCTCGTTAACCAATGTGGCATTCAAGCGCAGATGTAGCTAAAATCTTGCAGACACTCCCTGCCCCGTGAATAGCTCTATGAGCCTGACCTGACCCAATTGACCCCTATCTTGGCTGAGTGGTCAACAGGCAATGCAGGCCTGACAAACCGTTTATTTCTAGGCGAGGAGGAGATAACTAGGGAGGCGGCTTCCACATAAGCTCCCAATTCAGTAATGCCGGTAACCTGTATCAGTTAGTATTCCAGTGGCATTGGCGGTACAATCGAGATACCGTTCCGAGGATTAGAGGTACTACCCCACATATGGAAGATGATATGCCATAGGAATCCCCCAAGATGATAGAGTTGGCTGCGGACCAATGCCACTCAACAGTAGTAACTGTGGACTTCTAATGGCATCAGCGGATAGCAAAACCTTGCCATTTTCCCGCACCATTGCGTGGTGATACCCTTTCATCTTATCTCTTAGGATCGCTACACAGCTTGAAACCAAATGAATCGCTTTTTTGGTTGAAAATGCTGCTAACCCCAATGTAGCTCGCTTTTCTTCCGGTGGATCAATGGGTTGCCGCACCGGCCTCAGATGTCGACCCGGGTGAGAAACCGCCTTCTATGTATGCCTTTTTTGTGGGTGATGCTCATGATCCTACAGCTCGTATAGTATAGAAAGAGTGTCAATAGCGGAGGCTGGTAGCATAAAGGTCCAACTAAGAATGCTCACCTTTATTCCTCTTCTCCATAGGGGAATCGATGAGAGATGCGAACAAAGGCTGCGTAGGCACGAGTATCAAAGCTTCAGTACCAGCGTAAACGCCCCTTATGGTTTCGATACTAGTACCAGCAGCTTCCCCACCACCACCTCGCCCAAGATCTATTCCGGTTCCACTCGAAGAACCACCGGGCCGATTATTGACCTAGTGACCAGGGTAGAGCTAGTTGGAGATACATTACAACGCCTTTTTTTCTGCATCAGTGGTGGGACCACCACTGAAAGCAGAGGAAGCTAACCGAGTTGACTAAGAATCAGTCGCTACGCCCCTTGGGAAACTTTCAAACGGTCTTAGAGCCCGCTTTTAAACTGGCTTGCTATAGCCCGCTTTCGTAAGATAAGAGGTACTTCACTAGCTCGCTTGAAAAATAGGAGGTGGGGGGAGTAGCGAAACTATGAAAGGCAAAGAAAAAAGACTCCAATCACATAGTATGACCTCCACTTAGTATTGATACCATTACCGCCTACCCTTACTCGGACTGCTACAACCTTGAAACTCTTCTGCGAATGCGAATAGGCTCCTAGTGATACTTGCACAATACTGCTACGAAGGCTGGTGAGAATGTGAAACCTGTTACATCAGCTGTAAAGGCTATCAAACGAATTGAATTGGCCCTTTGAGCTTACTGGCTTACTCAATAACTTGCCCGAAAACATACTATCCAAAGAGGATCTATCCCGAGCTGGCTTTCAATTGGAATTAGTAAATTAATGGGAATTTGGAATGTAACACTCATATGAATACTCCTACCAAGACTTCTGCCAGTAGTTGGACTGGGTGGGACTAGACAAATGTTCCACTAGAGGACTCAAAATCCTTATATTAGCCCTCGGCTGAGACGAGGAATTACTGCTACACTACAACAGGCTCGTCAGGCAACTCACAATCGCTTCCAACTCGCTCCAAAGCAGAAAATGCTCCTTCCTATTGAGACTGCATTGACTAGTGAGACTTCTATTTATACTGCTATTGGGGCGTAGCGAAGAAGAAAGACTCCTACTACTAAGACAGGCTAAATGGACGGGAGAGGCAGTTGTTTCATTCGTTGACCCGGAACTAGGTACAACTCCATAATCAGAAGCGCAGGAAGCACAAAGTTTGATGGTGTAAGTTTGGTTAGCTAGAGTGAGAACAAAAAATGTAAAGCGAAGGAAGATAAGCCGTAAGGGTAGAGATTGTAGCTAACACTGTCTCGACTCCTTTCTTTGCTCAATGCTTCTTCCATCAACTGCAACGGATAAGGAAAGAAAGACGGAAGGCAAGTCGTCGACTGACCGATAAAAACGAGTTCCATAGGCATCTTCCATTCATATCGATTTGGGTTTTACCGCACCATATTTGGATCTGCCTCTTCTTCGATCCGGAATTCCCAGCAAATCCTTGACTCCCCGAATACAATGGGATTTCACACCTGGAGAATCTTTCACTCTACCTCCTCTTATTATGACCATAGAATGTTCCTGCAAATTATGACCTTCGCCTGGAATGTAAGCAAATATTTCATGTCGATTGCTCAACCGTACTTTGGCTATCTTACGTAGAGCTGAATTCAGTTTTTTCAGTGTTCTCGTTGAAACACGCAGGCATACTCCTTGCTTTTAGGGACATTGATCCAAAGCTCGAGTACGGTCCGTGCGCCGTTTTTCTTCTCTACCATGACGAATCAATTGATTTAATGTAGGCATTACTCTTTTCTTTGTACTTCCCCCCTTTTTTGCCCTTACACTAGTGATTACTCCCAATCCAAAGCACCCCTTTTCCATTTATAGAGAAATCCAATCGTTAAAATCAATAAAAAGGCCATCATGGACCAAAATCCAAACAGATCAATCTTGTTGAGAGATATTGCCCAAGGAAAGAAAATGGTGACTTCCAGATCAAAGATAATAAATAAAATGGAAACAAGATAAAATCGTATATCAAAACGACTTCTGGCATCACCGAAAGGATCGAAACCACATTCGTAGGCCGACAATTTTTCTAGATAAGTCGAACTATTAGAAGAAAATGGAAAAGGAAGACCGAGTAAGATCAAAGAAACTAGCAGACTTATCACTAAATAGATAAAAATAGGCGCAAATTCTAACATCACCACAGCCCACTTTGTTCTCTCGCTCCTTGCTCACGGAGCGGCATGTCAAAAAAAATCTTTCCTTACCTCGCTCAACCCAGTATGTCTTTTTTTTCTCAAAGCCATTCGAAACAAGTCCTAACCCCAGAATAAATGTAAAGCGTTGAAGAAGTCAGAGTTACGTATGCCCTTGAGGACCCGCCGGTAAGCCATGCTACCATGAGTTCCTATTGTGGCTATTTGCCTCAGATATCAACCTAAGGTAGCGGCCGACAACACCCTACCCTTATGCCAAAAAAGGCGCTCCCTTATTCTACCGATGTCTTTTAGGATCAGCGTATGAGGAATACCGTCGACCAAAAGAGTGGGAAGTCTACAATAATATAATTGCAGGTGGTACCCAAGAAGGGCGGAATAACTGTAGTTCCCAACGAGAAAGGTGAGTTGATTCCTCAACGCACCACTACCGGTTGGAGAGTCTGTATAGACTACAGGAAATTGAATACTGCCACACGTAAGGATCACTTTCCCTTACCTTTTATTGACCAAATGCTGGAAAGGTTGGCAGGTCAGGACTATTATTGTTTTCTAGATGGCTATTCAGGATACTTTCATATCCCAATTGCTCCAGAAGATCAGGATAAAACTACTTTTACCTGTCCTTATGGAACATACGCCTATAAAAGAATGTCGTTTGGATTATGTAATGCACCAGCTACTTTTCAACGGTGCATGATGGCTATTTTTTCTGATTACATTGAAAAATGTATAGAAGTCTTTACGGATGACTTCTCTGTCTTTGGTTCGACATTTGATACTTGCTTGGAGAATCTTGATCTTATTTTGGCCAGGTGTGAAGACACAAATCTAGTCCTGAACTGGGAAAAATGTCACTTCATGGTTCGTGAAGGGATCGTGCTAGGACATAATGTGTCTTCCAAAGGTATTGAGGTGGACCGCGCTAAAATTGAGGTAATAGAAAAACTTCCCCCTCCTACTACTGTCAGAGGTATCCGAAGTTTTCTTGGACATGCAGGTTTTTACAAACGATTCATTAAAAAATTTTCCAAGATTTCTAAGCCTCTCTGCACTTTACTGACAAAAGATGCTAAATTTCATTTTTCTGATGAATGTTTAGCAGCTTTTAATTTGTTGAAAGAAAAAACTTGTCTCCGCTCCTATTGTTGTATCACCAGACTGGTCACAACCTTTTGAAATTATGTGTGACGCCAGTGATTATGCGGTGGGTGCTGTTTTGTGCCAGAAATTGGATAAGGTTCTGAGAGTAATTTATTATGCAAGCCGCACTTTAAATGATGCTCAGAAAAATTATGCCACCACCGAAAAAGAATTACTGGCAGTCATTTTCGCTTTGGATAAATTCCGTTCATATTATTGGGTAGTAAGGTCATTATTCATACTGATCATTCTGCCCTCAAGTATTTATTTGCCAAAGCAGATGCAAAACCAAGATTGATAAGATGGATACTTCTCCTACAAGAATTCGACATCGAGATAAGGGATAAGAGAGGTATCCAGAATGTTGTGGCTGACCACTTATCAAGAATGGAGGGACCAGAGGACGAGAGACCCATCAATGAATTTTTCTCGGACGAGGCAGTTTTCACAATTCAAACGGCAAGAGACCCTTGGTTGGCCGATATTGCAAATTATCTGGCTACAAAGATCATCCCAGCTGATATGACTTATCAGCAGAGAAAAAGGTTCTTTTCTATTGTCAAACATTATTTATGGGATGACCCATTTCTTTTCAAAATCTGTGCAGATAGTATTATCAGAAGATGTGTCCCAGAGACAGAGATCAGAAATATTCTTCTCCATTGTCATTCTAGAGAAACCGGTGGACATCACGGTGCAACCCGTACAGCTGCAAAGGTACTTGAATCTGGTTTCTATTGGAACACCCTTCACAAGGACTGTCATGCCTTTGTATCTACTTGTGATCGGTGTCAAAGGCAAGGTAATATTTCTCGCCGTAATGAACTACCCTTGAACAATATGCTAGAAGTCGAATTGTTTGATGTTTGGGGGATTGATTTTATGGGACCCTTCCCAAATTCTTTTGGAAATTTATACTTCTTAGTAGCAGTCGATTATGTCTCTAAATGGGCGGAAGCCCTTGCTTGCTCTACTAACGATGGTAAAGTTGTGATGAAGTTCATAAAGAAGAACATTTTCTCTCGATTTGGTGTTCCAAGAGCAATCATCAGCGATGGTGGATCTCACTTCTGCAATCGCCAGTTTGATGCTCTCCTGAAGAAATATGGAGTCCGACATAAGGTTGCTCTACCATACCATCCTCAAACGAATGGTCAGGTAGAGATAACAAATAGAGAGTTAAAATGGATTCTACAGAAGACAGTGAGCTCTTCTCGAAAAGATTGGTCCATTAAATTGGATGATGCGCTCTGGGCGTACCGTACCGCCTTCAAAACACCTATCGGTGTGTCTCCCTACAAACTAGTTTTTGGGAAGGCATGTCACCTGTCTGTGGAATTAGAGCATAAATCTTATTGGGCTCTAAAGGTGTTGAACTTCGATCTACAATAAGCCGGTGAAAAAAGAAAGTTTTAGTTGACAGAACTGGAAGAACTAAGGTACAACTCATATGAAAATGCAGTGAGTGATTATAAGGAGAAGACCAAGCGTTGGCACGATAAGATGATTTCCAAGTGAGACTTCAAAGTGGGAGATTATGTCCTCCTTTATAATTTCAGACTTAAGTTCTTCCCAGGTAAGTTAAAATCCTTCTGGTCTGGACCTTTTAAAATAATATCTACCTCCCCTTATGGAGCGGTGGAATTGGACAATAAGAAGGGTGGATCATTTAAAGTCAATGGAGCTCGTATCAAGTTATATATGGGAAACACGTTGGATAACGAAGAAGCTTCTGCGCTTCTTTTCAAAGAACCAGTTACAACTTGAATCATCAAGGTACGGTCTAGCCAAAGACCTTAAAGATGGGCAGTTGGTAGGAGGCACCCTACTATCTATCTTTTTAATCTGTATTATGTTTATATTCTGTATTTTACTTATGCCAAAAAAAAGAGTGAAATAAAAAGAAAGAAGAAAGAACGAGGAGAATTAACTTGAGTTCTTCTGGCTGTTTAGAATATTTATTCCAGGTACATCTTGCACATTCTGACACTGAACTCAAGTGTGGGGGAGCTACTACATATTCTGCATGAAATTAGGGGAGTACACTATCCATACCTTGCACTTTAAATTCAAATATCTCTTATTACCATGCTTTTTGATCATTACCCAGGTAGTTTGCATGCCCTGTTATTTTAATTCTTTCTATGCAATGAGGGCATTGCTTTGGTTCAAGTGTGGGGAGAGAGATAATAATCAAAAGCTTGCTCTTAAGTTTTCTTTTCGACACTGTGTTTAAATTTGTTAAGTGATTAATAATAAAAGAAGGAGCCATAGAGGAGAGTAATGCTGGTAGGGTACATAAAAAAAACACTCTGCTCCTTACTCAAAAAATTCTGAGGAAATTATCATTTGAATTTGTTTTGATTTTGAGCCTGGATTTGAATTGGAATGAAATGGTGGTGGAAAAAGAACAAGGCAAGGTACTCCTCTAATCCAAACAGGCATATTCTGATCCTAAACAGGCCTCGTCCACTCGGTTATTAAGTTCTTAGGGGTGCTCATCACCCCGACTACCTAAGGTACTCGGTATCTGGGATAGTAGACCCAAAACTGTTACAAGGGTGGAGAGAAAAGTCTGAAGTGAAAGGAAAATGAACTTCAAAAAAATTGAAGTATTGTGTTTGGTACTAAAATGAAAAAAAATCATCATTATGGATCATGAGTATGTGGCATTGAAAGGTATAATGGAATAAGATTTTACTTCATGCCCCTTGTCGTTCAAGGAATTGTGAAAGAAAATGTGTGTGATTGGCTCAGGGTTAAAAGCAGAAGAATTTCATGGTATTATTTCTCTTTCTTTTGTAGGACTATTAGAGTTATTCTCAGAAATAGATAAATATATCAATAAAATTAATGTTATTAGTACCCTTTTAAAATCTGAAAAGATGGCAATTACCTCTCTGTGTGCTCCTTACTTGATTATTGTCTGTTTAACTTGGTAAACATTATGTCAGAAAGATTTGCTTGAGGAAAAGCAAAAGAAAGTATGGGGAGTTTGACAATGAGAAAACATAGACATTTAAGGGTTAATTTACCTCATACTTACTCACTTTCAGGATATATTTCACTTATGTATGTTTTTCCTAAGATTTATGTCTTGATATGGACTGATATATTTTATGTATCAAATACAGGAAAAAGTGTTGGAATCAAATAGTTTATTTCATAAGCTTTCCAACGCAACAAACGGCGAGTAAAACGGACTTATAACGAAGAATCTGGAGCCGGTTGAAGATCGCGTGAAAATAGAAAACATTTTTATTCTGTCCGCGTGAGGACGTCAGCTGCGTCCGCATGATTCTGGGTGGACAGGAGGGCGGATAACAGAGACGTCCGCATGAGCTTTAGGCGGACAGAGGCGCGGACGGAAGACAGAGGCGCGGACATCAACTGTGTCCGCGTGAGTTCTGGGCGGACGGAGGCGAGAGCAGAGACGTCCGCGTGAGTTTTAGGCGGACAGAAGGGCGGACACAGGGCGGACAAGACTGAATTCGACGCGGAACCGTTTTTCTTCTTCCTTCTTCGCGGCGCCTACAGAAACAAGATAAGGGCTGCCGAGTCCTGAAAATCCTCACGCGTTCTACAAACCCAATCCATCTACCTCCCTTATCTTGTTAATCCACTAGCACGCATGCTCCAGCTGTTCTTGTTTTTTTTCTTCTTCCTCTCCTCTATATAAACACTACCACTTCATCAGAAAAACCTGCGCACATTTGCCCGAAGTAACTCTATGTAATATTCACGTTCTCTCCCAAATCACACTTCTTCCACAAAATTCCATACAGTGCGTACGAATGCAGAGAGCTCTTTCTTTTCTTTAACTGTGCTTTGTTTTAATGGCTGTCGTGCTTACGACGTCTGTTTGTATAATTATGTCTGAGTAAAAACCTTAGCTCCCGGGTTGAGAAGCAAGCTTCTTTTACTAAACTGTGTTACGTAGACTTTCTAATAAAATCTGTTCAAGCAATATTTTGATTCTCCTCCTTAATGCGCTCTAATATTTAGGCCATTTATTAAGTGATATTTGTAGTTTCTTGTCAAAATACAGTGCTGAGACAAGATTCTAGACAAGAGAAGTCAAAGCAGGTTAACGACTAGAAGTGAGTTTTCGCCTATAGGTTAACCAGTCTCTAATAGGAATTGTTAATAATGCGATTAATTTATTAATAATTTGAACAAGGAATTGCGCTTGTTATTTAAATTAATCAGGGTTTATTAGACAGGGAACGGTCAATATACTAATTAAGATCATGAGTTTATTGTTAAAGTGGGAAGTCTACAATAATATAATTGAGTAAAATAGGTGAGCAGAACAACCCGGGGTGCTTCCTTAAAAACAAAAGAGTTTCATAACTGCTTTTATTAATCTGTTTTAATTAATTGTTCTTTTTACTGTTTTGTTTACACTAGTTCTAAACCACAATTTCTCTCAAAAAAATGATAAGTTTCTGTTCAGTAGTCTAACTAGAATTCTCGATTAAATTGAACTATCAGTTAAACCATAGCAAGGTCCCCAAGAGTTCGACACCCCACAATTCCACTATCCCGCAAAACGATTAGGTACACTGCCTAGGTTGAAGAAGTAGTCACTTATTTCTCCAACACTTGGCGTAACTAAACTCAACTAAGCTTGCATCTTCCCAGCGGGTTTTCGCTACGCCCCTTTTCCTTAGCTTCTGCTTTCTGGCTTTCTACAAGAGAGGTGCCAGGTTCATCAGGGTCAAAATCCTCAATGGGGCGAGTCCCTTTGATTTGATGTTGCTGACCTCGATGTGGCTATGCTGTTTGCTCTCCCTCTCAACTGTCATGTCCCTTCCCGCTAGTGCTACTCTGCCTTCTTTCCCAGTAATATCCGCTTTGTTGTCGCATATGCGCTGCTACTAGTTAGAATAAGCAACTAAGAAGGTAGACTATCGCATATCTGCTTTCAGCTGGTGGTATACATGCGCATATTCGCTATAGAAGGAAGCGGAATAAAAGCTCTTAGTAAGAATCCCCTATTTAGGAAAGGAATGGCACGTCACTCAGATAGAGCAAAGCAGGCTTCGGTAAAACAATATGAGTCTTTGTTCTGCTTTCACTAAGGGGCAGACTGGCAGAATAAAGGCTTAGAGAATAAAAGAATAACACAACCCATTTTATATGAGCTTCGACTCCGATATTCTCAACTATATTCTAGTTGGGCAATACCCCCTGCTGCTGCCGTTGAAGTGAAGGAAGAAGGGCTACTATTGAAAATGCTATAGAATTCGTTCTTGTCTCTTTCCCGCAAACTCTTAAGTTAGGGGGGCCAGCCTTCCTGCTACTGCTTTCTACAGCTACGTTCTCTCACGTTTCCAGACCCTGTAATGGTTTCTGACGTGAGCCGCCTTGAAAGGGCGTTAAATCGCTTTCTTTTGGCCACCTGTTTTTTGTTTGCAGTCTCACACGAGGAAAACGACACCTGGTTGGTAGGAATCTGTCAAGAATCTGATGCGTCTATCTAAGTCCCTGCTTTGGTTGCCCCTTTCTAAATCGTTGAAGAGGTTGGTTGCATGTCTTAAGCCTGATTATGGATTAGATTAGGTTATGACTCTATAAGGGCTTACGACGAATAGGCTCTTAGATGGGGCATTACCGGATAACTATCAATTTCATAAGAAAGGGGGGAGGCCTTATCTTTCTTTAGAGCAATCCCACTCTAAATCGACAGAGATAGATGGAAGAGGCCTACGTCGACCTTGACTTTTGACGGGCAGTGGAGAAATGGAAAGTGCTCACCGGCGACAAATTGACATGTATGGGAATGGACCTTTCAGGTGCCCAATGTGCAACGGGCAGAGGAAACACACGTGCATTTGTGTTTTTGAATGTCCAATTTCGTCCATGGAATTTTGGATCTAATAGCATGGATTGAAAGAGATTGGGTGCAAACGGGTAGGACACCAAAAGTCAATTGGTTACTGCAAGAAAAGCCCAAAATGATCACAGCTCAAATCTGGTGGTCTCGGAACTATGCGATATTTTAAGACAAACCAATCCATAGAGGGAGTCGACAACCCAGATAGAAATAACTGTGCATAGTTAAATTACGACGGTGCGAGCCGAGGAAACCCCGGACGGGTCCTTCACTCGACTAACCAGCGATCCTTCTTTCTCGTCGTCTCGTTCGCCCTTTCCATTTGCAGCTCCGTAACCTCTTGCTGGAAACTTTTGACCTGAGCTTGTCTTTCCATTATGACTGGAGTCTTATTATCTATGGTCCTTTCTACCTTCTCGAGCAAGCTGTCGTGACTTTCGATGGCCGTTGTTATGCTTGCGAAAAGGTCGATAATCGCCTGCCTGTGTTGGAAGAAGAAGCAGTGCAGTGTAAGCAGGTCAATTTCAGGAAGCAGTGAAGGAACCAGAGAGAGTATGACGGAATGCAGTCACGTGCCTTCCAACATTAGGGCTTCTTATTCTATTGGAAGGTACAAATTCAGAAGCCGAGAGCAGCTAAAATGGTATTCAAGCAAAGGAAGAAGCGGTCGAGTTGTCGAATTATGGTCTACTAAGGCCATATTGAATGAAGCGAGAGAAAGATCAATCGACGGCTTGGGAAAAGAACTTCACCGCTCGTGCTCCTGACAAAACATCCTAATGAGAATCCAAAGAAATTCCATGAGTAGAGATGGATTACACGTGTAATCATAGTCAAAAAGCGAAATTGGGTCAAGCTCGTGAAAGCGATATCGAATAGGGACCGAGGATTCATTAATGAATTGTAGAGATCTAGTCGGTATCCATTGATTCAAGAAGACGTAGTGAACAAAAGACATTCAAAATCAGTCGTGTTGTACGGAGAGATGGAGCACTTCCCCCTAGAGCCATTCCCCTTGTGCATTGAATATTGTAAACAAGCTTACCAAAGAAGAGTGGTGCAGTCAGAAGATGGAGTTGTTCCGACGAATAGCCCTTCTTCTCACTAAGAGAAAGTCGCTCTTTGCCTGTCCATGATTCTCTGGATTCTATCGGAAATCGTTCGTCCATCAATCTGAAACCGAGTGAGCATCCCTATCTACGTTCGAACCCGTCACAACTTCATGGTTCAGCCTCAGTCCAGAGTCCTTTTCAGATGCCTGCCTTAACGAAAGAAAGGAGAAAAATGAAGCCCCGAAAGTATGCTTGATGACTGTATTTTCCATCCAGAATTTGCCTGTGTTTAGTTAGTAGGAACCAGGCGTCTCCCCGCCTTCTCACTCTGGGAAAAAAGAATGAAATATTCGATTCTCCCAAGTGAGCATTGGATCCCTAGAGGAATTACGCTGATGAGCTCGTCTTTTTTGTCTTGATGATTTGAATCCATAATAACTTGCTGGTTTCATTAATGAAAAGAAAAGCGGAGGCCCACCATCTGCTAGCATTGTGGTTTGGAATCGATTCTTTATCAATGTCCCACCCTTTCTTTGAACCTTGTCAAGTCAATGATGAACTTAAAGATATAAACTGAGTGCCAGATTATGAGTCACTGAGAACAAGGGAGAAGGATATGGAAAGGATGAAGTAATGAAAGAGGAAGTCATTGCTAATAGTAACGACTTGTCTCGATCCATTGTTTCATATAGAATCCATGTCCTAGGTGTATCAAAAAACATTCTTTTCGCTAAATATATATAAAAAATAGAGTGAAAGGGTCCACTCCAAAACCAAGGGGGTACTAACTAACAGCTGAGTCCTCTCCGAACCGCAGAAGATAGTTGCCCATCATACGGCTCACCAACTTCACTTGCCTCTATGGGAGGCTCGCTCCGGGCAGGTTCGGATCACTTACAATACATGGCTCTACGAAGGTGGGTTAGGCGCATTTTCAATATGATTCTTTTCCAGTATTTGTTCGATGAAAATGCGAGACGAAAAAGGAACCCTTTCGACTGGGAAATGCGAGTCTGTTTTGTCCACTTTCTCTACCCCCCTCTCAAGAAATGATCAAAATGGTCACGGAGTCATTCTTATTCCCGTGTTTGATCTCTTCCATCTCTGCCTTGCTCGTTGCCACCTATGTTGAAGAAAGGTTTGGAACCCTGTAGAGAATGAAGAAGGGCCAAGGATCTTCCTCTCAACAGTGCTTCTCGAGGCTCCACTCTCCCCCCTGAATAAGTAAGGCCCCGTTAGCCTGGGCGAAGATGGGGATAAGGAGTAGAAGCAAGCTACCTTAGCTCTGCCAGGCATTGGACAGGGGTTAGCTCTGTAAATGTGTAGAGCCAAGTGTAGTGTGTGTAGTAGTAGTAGGCACTTCTAGGTCCCTTCCCTATACTAGATCACTCCAGTGCTTCGGGTACTACGGACCCTCTGCCATCCATTGCAGCAAAGCCGTTTCATGAGCGCGCGGGGGGGGGGGGGGGGGGGGGGGGGGGGGAGGGGGGCAAAGCGCAATAGTTCTTTGAATCAAACGTTGAATGAAATCGATTCTTTTTTAGATATCAAACTGGAAAGAAATCAGATAGGATAGATGGATAGATCTATCTTTCTATACATATATATACGAAACAGAAACTTATTAAGTAGCGTAGCAAGAAGCCCCAAATCCTTGATTTGGCCAGGAAAGACTACATGCTTTGGGCCCAGGAAGCGAAGGGAATGAGCTCGGCTTCTCCTCCACACTTTTTTTTCTGTGTCCGTTCCACAAGCGCTTTGCTCTCTTCTTATTCTTCATTGGACGGTTTGGATGGACTTCGCCATTCTTTCCCAACAAAAATAGAAAAGGCTGTATCACATCGAGATGTCGATTCATTTTCTGCCCTCAATGAGATGGGGAATTTGTAACCTTCTATTTAGACTTTTTGGCCCTTCATCTTTCTGAATTGAGGCCCGGCTCGCGTTGTTCCAACACCCGGTGGGAGCACCTCAGTATACGATCGTGCGCAGTAACTGGGAGTCCTATTACACAATAGGCCAACTTCCATTCACCAAACCAAGGTTCACCTCGTGTAGTGATTGTGGACTCGTACAAGGATATTGAGTAGACAATTGATGTATTAGACTAAACCCTATCTTTCGTAGCATGCATTCCCATCCGTGTCGTAACTGATTCGGTAAGCTACGTGTCCAGTGCACGGAGAACTGCCTTCGGTCCCCTAAACTTACTTACTCGTGGCAACCTTCCGGCCGCCCAACAACCTATAACGCTAGTCACTACTCCCACTAAGGCTAGGAACTAAGCCCTACAACCTAAAGTGGCGAAGAACAAATAGAATTTACTACAAAAGCCGGCTAACGGGGGTATTCCCGCATATGAGAACATAGTAATAGAGAAGGTAATAGCCAAAATAGGATTCGTTTTGGCTAGAGCGCCCAAATCCGCTATATATTTGACAAGGGTTTGCCGTAATGCTAAAACTATAGCAAATGCATCAATCGTCATTAATACATAAATAAAGAGACCAATTAGTAGGAATTGAATTCCTTCTATGGTTCCACATAAGAAACCAATACAAATATAACCTACATGTCTAATTGAACTATAAGCTAGAAGTCTTTTGACTTTCGTTTGGGCCATGGCGGCCAGTGCTCCTACGATCATAGAAGCAATGCTGCAGAAAAAGAAGATTTGTTGCAATGTAGCTCCATAGGAACCATAAATAAAAACACGTAAAATAGCAGCAAAAATCGAGATTTTAGGCGCAATAGAAAAGAAAGCTGTAACCGGGGTGGGTGAACCCTCAAAGATATCAGGTGCCCACATATATAGAGTCAAAAGAGATATGGAGTCCGAAGGGGAGGGAGTTTTCTTCGGGGCTCGAGAGATGGAATAGATAGGGCCCACAAGTTTGAAATTCCCTGCTAGGGAATTCACATGAAAGGGAACAAAGAATTCTCAACGAAAAAAGTGCTATCTGAACCGAACGTGAAAGTAGTTTTCCATCAGACGGCTGTTCCCGTAACTCTACCTCGACTTGGATATATATATCCAAAAAGGTTCGCTCTCGGCTTCCACACGCTGACTAGTGGAGGCGTGGCTATCAGAAGGGATTCTCTCTTTGTAGTAGATGCCGAACTGCTGCTCTATTGACTAAGAAGGGAGCGGGTGCAACAGGTACATGGACCCCTTCCTTTCTGTTGTTGCCAGCGCTTTCCCGGGCCGAGCCGGAATTCATTATTAGAAAGAGCAGGCAAAGCCCAAAGGCTGCTATCCCAATAGGCCAGCGAGCGGAACGAGGAGAAGGCCCGGTAATCATACCTGTGCGGTAGAAAAGGTTTGTTCCCTTCAGATAACAAGCACTTTAGGCCATTCTCGGTCTTCTTCGTTTTCGATGAAAAAGAAATCCAATCTCGATCTCCCTCCCTTCGTTGGCCCTTCCCCTCTCCCTCCCTGCGTCGAGCCCTTCCTTTAATGGTTAGAGAAAGCATTCTCTTATCTGAACTTGGCGGGCATTCTTTCCAGCCTTACTCAAATAGGGAGTGGATTTGGTTTGAACATAGGCTCAAACATGATTGGAAGGGTCCTAGCTATGCCATGCGTTCAATAAAAAATCTGGCTGGACAACCTGCAAGGGGAACAAAAGAGGGCGTTTTCCTGTGTTACACTGAAAAAAAGCGCTAAGCTAAGAGAACAGCGTCTTCTCTTATCGCCGGTTTCTTCCTTCCGCGACCGCCGCCGCCCGGCCCGCGTTAGAAGAGAAGAGACGCAAAGCGGGAAAATACTTAGGAAGGGAGAGAAGCATCTTATTCTCTTCGCGAGAACTTCCGGATCAGAGAAGCATTCGGAACAGGCTCCGCGTTCATTTATTTCGTTGGCAGAAAGGCTCCACCAATCTCAGAGAACCCAAAAAC
>CM041782.1:149696447-149791447 GCA_023374045.1 Limonium bicolor
TCTTCGCAACCAAGGGGCGTAGCGAAGTCTAACAGTTTCTCTCGGCATCTGTCTTTTATTTGTTGTCATTGATCGTCTATGACGTTGCAGGGGGGTCTGCGTTCACTATTAAGCCTACTACGCTCGTCCATTCCAATCGTTGCGATTGCCTGCTGTGAGCCTCGATTTTAAACCCTATCCTATGTTGATTAAAGCTGATTAGGATCTAATCGGGTTTTAGGTCCACTTATAACCTAAGATTAACAACTATGTCATAAAACAGTAATTATTAACACCTAACCTGGCTCACTGGAACCTATTATGAGTCGCCACCTAATTTTAACCGAGATCAAATTAGGAAAGGAGAGTTCGGGTTCGGGGGCTTGGTATTCAACTTATTTAGGGTTCAAATTACTTTCATTACCCTTCCTAGGTCATTTTTCCTCAACTTGGTTTATTTACGGCTTTCTACAAAGTTGTTTTTAACCTAGGTGTGCGCTTCTGTTTTTTTATTTTTTAACGTTTTTTGACAGAAAATTAAAGTGAAATTAAAAGCTACCTAGACTAGGGTTTCAGAGGCAGAATTAGGTCAAATTTTTATTACGTCCGTAGCCACGGACCTAATGTCCGAGACCACAGACCCCAGTTGAATTAAATGATTTTGAAAACAGAACTAAAATAAAAACGCAAACTTGAAAAGTCCGGGGCCACGGACAAGGTGTCCGTGGGCCCGGACATGTATTGACAGAAACCCTAAAATTTGAAAAATTGAAAAATATAAAATTCCGCCACCGTCCGTGGGTGTCCGTGGTCCCGGACAATGAGTCCGAGGTCACGGACAACCCACGAATAGTGGGTTTTTGATGGTTCCCGAAGGTGTTTTGAGCTCAAAATTTATGGGTGTGTAGCTTGAAAGATTATAAACACGTTAGTAATTGAAAGAACTCAATTTGTAATCAAAATTAATACGAAACTTAGCAATCAAGTAACAAGGCAGTAGCTAAAACAATTAGCGATACAGAAGCGAAAAAGAGTTAGTTTGAGCCCAAATTTTGAGGCAAGACTGATAATATCGTAGAGAGTTAGGAAAGTGGAATTTCTACCTGTTTTACCTTCGGGTTCACAACGATTCTTCACACCGGGATTCGTCGAGTGCTCCGTTGGTGGCAGACCCGAAGGGTTTTCAAACCAAGCTTCTGGTTGTTGGTTGTTCTTGCTGTTCTTCATGTTTTGGTGGTGTTTATGTGGGGTTTTGATGATTATTGGTGCTTTGGGGATTGTAAAACGCATTTAGATGGTGATTTCGGGGGATTTTCGGTATGATTAGGGTGGCCGGGTGTTGAAAAATGTGAGAGAGAGAGGAGGCTGTGCTTTCTATCTTCCTAGGGTTCTTGAGCATATGAGATCCTCCTTTTATCAAAAAAAACTATCCCCTTATATAGACTTTCTTAAAGATAAAGAAAATCTAGTAAAGTAAGATTTTTTGATATTTTAATTAAGTGACTTCCCAAAGGAATTTTTCTATGAAATTTTAACCACATGTCAAGGATGAAAATTATGAATTTTCTGAAGTGGAATCGGATTTTTTAAATGGAATATTTTTAAATTGAATTTCTCGTCAGATTCAGTCAGAAATTGCTAGAAAATTATTGGAAATTCGAAAAATCAAAATTCCAACGCCATTATGCTTAAAATGTCATACCCTATCATGGGTTAAAATATCAAAGCATTTCAAGCTGATTTGGGCATCTTTTGGAGGAGAGAGAAAGCTTATAGGAGGTCTTAGGAGCCTTAAAAATTACGAAAACCCCCCTGATTATGACGAAGCTGCTCCTCATGCCTTGGAACGCGCTGATCAAGCCGGAATCTCTCACTGCTTGATTGAAATGTCTCTCACAACATCAAAACCTCGTAGACCCTAACCAGGGGGGTCAAAATTTTGGGTATAACAGATTGCCCCCCGTCAACTGGACTTTGTAATGGATGTGAAAAGTCTGGTTGATGCTTGAGTGATGCCCCAAAATTTTGGATTCCACAGGATTCTCCGTGTTGTGCAAAACTGCATTGACCATGTCCAGCTATTCGGAGGCGCTGACTACCTAAGCAACAAAACGTTGTCGAGCTGTTCTAAGGCGCTGACTACCTATAAGTGAAAATATGTCAAGCTATTCAAAGGCGCTGACTACCTAGGTGATGAAAATGAAATAATGTCAAGCGATTCTAAGGCGTTGACTACCTGTAATGTGAAAACTGGATGGTATGCAAATGCAAGAATACTGAAATGCTAATAATGCTAATGATGCAGATGCCGATGATAACGCTGATGATGCTGATGATACTGATGATGCTGATGATGCTGATGATGGTGATGATACTCGGATGCTTCTGGGGACCGAAACCCGTGCCAATGCTCCTGGCGGACCCAATGGGACTATTGCCATCGCCCCCAAGCCGTGTGTAGGAAACTCTGGTAAACACCCTGGGGACTTATTGCCTTTGCCCACCATTCGTTGATCCTAAAAATAAGTTGACATCGCAAAAGGAGGATTTATTGCCATCACCTCGACAACTTTCTGTCGCCAGGTCTTTTAACGCGCCTGGATAATGCAACTAGGTCTTATGACGAGCCTATATGAATGAGATGAATGCAATGTGTTTGATGAGAGTGGGTAAACTAAAAGGTAGCACTAGGTCATACCACGGGCCTAAGGGAATGCAACTAGGTCTTATGACGAGCCTAAAGGAATGCAACTAGGTCTTATGGCGAGCCTAAAGGAATGCAACTAGGTCTTATGACGAGCCTAAAGGTTAGATCTAGGTCTTATGACGAGCCTAAAGGTTGGATATAGGTCTTATAACGAGCCTAAGGATGGTTCTAGGTCTTATGACGAGCCTAAGGATGGTTCTTCTACTCGGGTGAGTTCTGCTACTCTGGTGAGTTTTGCTAATCTGGTGAGTTCTACTACTCTGGTGAGTTCTGCTACTCTGGTGAGAATCTGTATCTCTGAAGAATCTGAATCTTCGGGGTGAGAATTTGTATCTTTGAAGAATCTGTATCTTCAGGGCGAGAATCTGTATCTCTGGTCAATGATGAGGAGTCTAGTACGGATGGATGCAAGGTAAATTTTATGCAAATGATCATGATGAAAGTTGATTATGAAAGTGCCAAACGTGGCAATGATGATGTGCATGTCAAAATACAATCAAAGTGCATGTAAGAAAATTTTCCAAAACAAGAAATCGTTGGAAAATGTACCAAACATGGCAATGTTAAGGATCAAAAATTGTCCAAAGCAAGACATTTCTAGAAAGTGTGCCAAATATGGCCATGATGAGGTTTATGAAACTGAAGTGTTTGAAGGAAAGCTGTTCAAGACAAGAAGTTGTTGAAAGAGGTGCCAAACGTGGCAGTGTTTGAAGAAAATTCTGTTTACTGAAAAGGAAAGTGAAATTATCATTTCCTGACCATAGACTTCGGACTTGTAATTTATCTCCCTAGGATATGAACATGCCATCGGTGGGGTAT
Source organism: Limonium bicolor (assembly GCA_023374045.1). NCBI lineage: Eukaryota > Viridiplantae > Streptophyta > Magnoliopsida > Caryophyllales > Plumbaginaceae > Limonium > Limonium bicolor. The sequence goes on from CM041782.1 coordinate 149,699,953, forward strand.
GGTGTATGATGTAAAGGTAAGGGCTTATGTGGGCCTGTGTAGTGGTTTGGGCTTGTGTGGTGTATGGTGTGAATGTAAGGGCTTATGCAAGCCTGTGTGATGTATGATGTGAAAGGTAAGGGCTTATGCGGCCCGGTGGTGTATGATGGTGGTGGTGATGTTTGAGCTTTGGGTTCCAATTGGTGTTGACATGACAATTGTTGGAACCAACAATTGCCCCCAGTATTTTTGCTTAGAACAATTTGAGCTAAAGTTCATGGTAATCGATCGGAACGATCAATTGCTCCCAGTATTTTCTTTGATTAAACGCGTGAACGAGTCCCGTCCTCACAGGGTCAAGGCTTATGTTTTGAGGTGGTGCTTCCTAACCTATACTCGGCGTGTTTGGTGTTTGCACTCGTTTCTCACTTAAGGTCACGACTTCTAGACCATTGAATTTGACATTTGGTGGATTTACGCATTCGATCTGTTACTTTCACGTGATTAGATACACAACTATCAAGTTGGAAGTCTTTAAAGCTTATAACGTGGCCACAGGGTGTGATGAAAGACGACAGGATCATGGAGGGATATTTGAGGTATGTGGAGCTTAAATGGGTGACCGAAGCTAGAACTTGTGTCTTCTCCCAGATTCATCTTCCTTGCCTTAAAGTCGTCTAGCTGCTTCATGTTGACGTTGTTTTTGAGCTTCTGGACCTGGACTTTTGAAGTTGTCCTTTACACAATTTCTCTTTTTGTCATTTGGATTTGTTCGAGGCACTTCGGGTTTGCCTTTTTGTTTTATCCTTTCTTGACTTTGCCTTCGGGGTTCTTGTGTTTCCCAGTTTTGGGCTTCGAGAGCTGTTTTGATGTGAGCTCTTTAGATCCTGTGTCACTCTGGGACCGTTTGTGGATCACTTTGTCATGCTGATACCGGCGTTGCTTCTTTGGACAGATGAGAATGTTATCTGAGAGTCTGACTCCTCGCTTCCTTTGGTCACCGGGTCGGACATTCATCATCGGCTAGGCTATTTTGTGGAGTTCATAGTATCAAAAGGGATATATGAAAGGCTCAACGGGGGTGCCTAGGGTTTAACGTCAGGGTTCACAAGCTTTTGGCTATGTGGTGCTGTACCTAGGTGCTTCGTCATTCCTGATAGTTGTGTATCCGCTCTTTGTTACTTTCCGTAGGTCTAAGAGTAAATTTACAAATTTTCTCCTTCGGTCATAGTTATGCCGTTTACCTCACCTTTGAATGTGGTCTGACAAGAGTCGTGTAAAAATGACACGCTCGTTCGCTCATGGTTTTTCCACTCAAGACACTCTCGTGAATTTTACTCAAAGACTAGTTCACACGCTAAAACAAAAGATTAAAGACGACGATCCTGAGCTCAGATTGCCCTCAGTATTGATTTGGGGTTTATGACAACACTTAAACAGATGTGGATTTTGGAATGCTTTGTGGAGGTTTTGAGATAGACTGTGGTGTGTAGACGGACATGTTCACCCTTTTTTAGAAACAAAAGATGAGTCGTTCTATTCTGTTGTCTGAAAATAATGATTCTTTTTCTTGAAAAACATTTTTTTGTTTTTGTTTTGTTAAACGAATGCACAAGAAATTCAGAAACGGAACTATGCTATATTTCACGAATGGAAAGATAACATCAAAAATTGTAATGTTAGGAAAACTACCTAAAATGATAAAGGAAGCTAACTACCATAAATGTTAGAAGAATGACTGAGAAAAGAAAACTACTAAATCGAGAAAGCTTCTAAAATAGTGATGTTGAATTGTCTGATGCCAACGTGCTGAAAGACTCGAGTTGTTGACCGTTGGGACGCCATTGACCATGATTGTCTTCCTTCCAAACTTCGAGTAGGCCCTATAAAATATTTGAACTAGGAATGCCTATGGGTTATGTAGGAAGTAACTGGACCTGAGTCTTCGCCAAGCTAAGAGTGAAGTGCATAGATTAGAGTGATTCCTAGACTAGAACGAACATGTAGGGCCGAATATCCTTAGTCCAGAAATTGAGCAAACAAGCTGAAGGAAATCACATGGACCGTGAATGGGCCACTGGGTCGAGGGATAAGCCTTGAGGTCTAAGATTCGTTTGATGCTCTTGTTGGGCCTTAAAGCCGGAAACTAAAATGTTTTATGGGCCGAAATTCTGGATTGAGGGCGAAGCTCATGGGCCAAAACTATGAATTGGTCTATGGGCTCAAATGGAATGAGTTATGAGTGTGGTAATTGGACCAGAATGATTGCTCTATATGTGAACTGGAATTTGGGCCGAGTGATTTTGGTTGGGCCTAAAAGATGGCACCTAGATCTAGGGTTTTGGGTTAGGGTCATGATAAGAAGTCTACCTAGACTAGAATGAGCCCTTGGGCCAGAATGTGTTTGGGCCTGAAGTAAGCGCATGAGCTGGAATGGTCCCTAAATCACGAATGGGCCTAACTTTCTTTGGGTCAGAGAAGATGGTTGCTAAGCCCAAAGAAGGTTTTATTTTCAGGACTTGTGAGTAACTTCAAGTTCAGGTGAATTTCTTTTTTTTATGGGCCTATAACTAATTGGATAATTCAAATCGGGCCAGAAGAGAAATCATCTAAACTTTTGGGCAGAAGCCCGAACAAATAACTCACACATTCAAATCAAGCAAGGCCTTTGGGCCGCAAACAATAAAGCCGTGATATCGGGTTGGGCCGAGTTGATGTAGGAAAAGTTCCTATCAATTTCTAGGCCGGGTAGTGGGCCGATCATGTAGGTAAACAAGGCCCACACAAATTCAACATGTCCTCACTAGACGTTAAAATCAAACCGGGTATGGATCGATCCGGAGAGGTGCTTGGGGCATGGGCCCAGGTCGCCACAAAGGAATAGAGCTTGCACGCTATTCTCTTTGGGCTTCCCCACTTTTTTCACATCACCTGAAGGTGTGCGTCTATGGACGGGTCTTTGACTGACCAAATAATGGGCTAGGTAAGGATACTGCCAGGAAAATGCTAGGGGCTAAAGCCCAGGTATTAAGGGGGTGTGGTTAGACGACACCCTCCTCTTTTCCCCCACTTATTCACATCACCTGAAAGGTGTGAGTCCCTGACAGGGGACCATCAAACGGGTCCCGAGGTGAAATCGGTTTATGTAGACCCTCGCTCTCATATGATGCTAAGGTGTAGAAATTAAAGTGCGCACAAAAGTAAACAAACAAAGTAATAAAGCCATAAATAAACAATTTCGAGTTAAGCCCTCTTTCTTAAAGTTAAACAAGTTTAAATTAAGAATTTTGTCCCCAGCAGAGTCGCCAGTCTGTGAGCCTCGATTTTAAACCCTATCCTATGTTGAGTAAAGCTTATTAGGATCTAATCGGGTTTTAGGTCCACTTATAACCTAAGATTAACAACTATGTCATAAAACAGTAATTACTAAGACCTAAGCTAGCTCACTGGAACCTATTATGAGTCGCCACCTAATTTTAACCTAGATCAAATTAGGAAAGGAGAGTTCGGGTTCGGGAGCTTGGTATTTGACTTATTTAGGGTTCAAATTACTTTCATTACCCTTCCTAGGTCGTTTTTCCTCTACTTGGTTTATTTACGGCTTTCTACAAAGTTGTTTTTAACCTAGGTGCGCGCTTCTGTTTTTTTTATTTTTAACGTTTTTCTGACAGAAAATTAAAGTGAAATTAAAAGCTACCTAGACTAGGGTTTTAGAGGCAGAATTAGGTCAAATTTTTATTACGTCCATAGCCACGGACCTAATGTCCGAGACCACGGACCCCAGTTGAATTAAATGATTTCGAAAACAGAACTAAAATAAAAACGCAAACTTCAAAAGTCCGGGGCCACGGACAGGGTGTCCGTGGGCCCGGACATGTATTGATAGAAACCCTAACATTTGAAAAATTGAAAAATATAAAATCCCGCCACCGTCTGTGGGTGTCCGTGGTCCCGGACAATGAGTCCGAGGTCACGGACAACCCATAGACAGTGGGTTTTTGATGGTTCCTGAAGGTGTTTTGAGCTCAAAATTTATGGGTGTGTAGCCTGAAAGATTATAAACACGTTAGTAATTGAAAGAACTCAATTTGAAATCAAAATTAATACGAAACTTAGCAAACAAGTAACAAGGCAGTAGCTAAAACAATTAGCGATACAGAAGCGAAAAAGAGTTAGTTTGAGCCCAAATTTTAAGGCAAGACTGATAATATCGTAGAGAGTTAGGAAAGTGGAACTTCTACCTGTTTTACCTTCGGGTTCACGACGATTCTTCACACCGGGATTCGTCGAGTGCTCCGTTGGTGGCAGACCCGAAGGGTTTTCGAACCAAGCTTCTGGTTGTTGGTTGTTCTTGTTGTTCTTCATGTTTTGGTGGTGTTTATGTGGGGTTTTGATGATTATTGGTGCTTTGGGGATTGGAAAACGGGTTTAGATGGTGATTTCGGGGGATTTTCGGTATGATTCGGGTGGCCGGGTGTTGAAAAACGTGAGAGAGAGAGAGAGGGGCTGTGCTTTCTGTATTCCTAGTGTTCTTGAGCATATGAGATCCTCCTTTTATCAAAAAACCCCATCCCCTTATATAGACTTTCTTAAAGATAAAGAAAATCTAGTAAAAGTAAGATTTTTTGATATTTTAATTAAGTGACTTCCCAAAAGAATTTTGCAGTGAAACTGTAACCACATGTCAAGGATGACAATTATGAATTTTCTGAAGTGGAATCGGATTTTTTAAATGTTGTAATATTTTTAAATTGAATTTCTCGTCAGATTCAGTCAGAAATTGCTGGATAATTATTGGAAATTCGAAAAATCAAAATTCCAATGCCATTAGGCTTAAAATGTCATCCCCTATCATGGGTTAAAATATCAAAGCATTTCAAGCTGATTTGGGCATCTTTTGGAGGAGAGAGAAAGCTTATAGGAGGTCTCAGGAGCCTTAAAAATTACGAAAACGCCCCTGATAATGACGAAGCTGTTCCCCATGCCTTGGAACGCGCTGATCGAGCCGGAATCTCTCACTGCTTGATTGAAATGTCTCTCACAAAATCAAAGCCTCGTAGACCCTTACCAGGGGGGTCAAAATTTTGGGTATAACACCTGCCCTGCAACTCCTTACGTTATTTCATTGGCTTTGCGTCGGTCGCAACCCGATTCGAGAACTTTCTTTCGTAGATTTTCTTCACAAAGTCATCGCCAGCAATCAGCTCAACTCCTTTGGTGTCAAAGGGCGAGTTCCTTTCTTGTCCAAAAACTTTCTTCGCTCCGCCCCTAACGGCCTTGGATAAACCTACGGCAAGGTTTTACATTACACATAGGGCCAGCTGCTTTCTTTATCTTGCTTTCAGTTAGTCAGTGATGCGCCTTTCGGTTGGGGTCCGCCCCGGCTTGGGTTATCTTTTTTTGAGTCTTGAGGGCAGTCAACGTGTCAGCCATTCTTCTCCCATTAGACTTGTCCATTTTTTTCCTTCTCTCTTCCAGTTCTCTTCCTCTACTTTATTTGATAGGAGCGGGGAATACCACTCTATCAATAACAAGAAAAAAGTAGCAATTAAGTTTCAGTTTGAGCTTGAAAGCAACCTGCTATCTATCGATAGGCGAGAACAGACTGCTATTGGCTGCCTCGCCTATCTATTCTATTATGGCCGGCTTCGAGACATCAGAGGAAGACCATCATCTCTATCCGGGTACGATCATAGCTTCATTCATTCGTTGAACCTTGGGGATAACCATTAGCATTGAGGTCAATTACCACACCACCTCTATCATACATACGACATTACACGATGCTATCGTGCATGGTCAACACAGACCTAAAGCGTCTACGTTCTGCTTGCAGCCAATTCAACCACAACCTAACTTGCACGAGATTCAACAACCGAAGCTACTAGTAGTCCCGAGGGGACGGCATCCTCCTATAATAATAGTTAGCAGTACTGAACAAGCGAGTCATCGGTCCGGGGAAAGAAAAGGACCGACCGCCTTTGAAAAAAAGGAACTCGCTTTAACCTAACGGGTACCATCGGAACAAAGGTTATTCTGTTCATGCTTCAGACAATCTGGCTAATTCTATATACTTCTATCTAATTATAGACTCTGATTCTATTAGAAATAGAACCTATAGGCCTGTTTTAGCGCCTTTCCAATGCAGTTAGGTTGACTTTTGAAACGCTATTAAAGACCGGGTGAAGAATGAAAAACGTTCGCTAACGCCCACAGGATAAGATCTTTTTTAGATCAGCAACGAATGTCTTGTATCTATGAAGAAATCTTTCTCCCCGGCCCTGAATGCCATACCTTGCTGAAGGCGATTTTGCGCACTGTTCTGTTTGACCGAGATGTGAATGCCCGTGATCTGCTCGGTATAGTGATGGATTTCATGGCCGACGTCTAACCGGCACGAATGAATAGGCCGACATGAAAGGACTTCCCCGCGGATTGCCTTCACATAGATGTTCTGTCTTTCATTATTAACATCCAATCCCATGCTAATAAGAAAAAGGAGCGATTGCTAGTCAGCTTTCATTTTCAACAAGAGTTTGGTAGGGGCTGAGGTTTTGAAGGCTTTCCAACTTTCTTCGGAACGGGTTCGAGACCTTCGAATCCAACTTAGGGAGCAGTGTAAGAGAATACGAGGCATAGGCCTTCCATTCCGAACGCGTAGGGGCCTTCCATCGCCCACAACCCTGCCATCGATCTAAAATTCCGAACCGTGGAGGTCAAAAAGAATGGCCCCGGTCAAAAACGGAATCCTAGGACCCCAACCCTTTCATTATTCGTACCCCTGCACCAACTTATCGACCTGCACTATGGGCGCATAGCGGTACTTGATCCCTCGCTTGAAAGAAAGAGGGGCGTAGCGATGAAAGTTCTTAACACGTCAAGAGTTGATGAGCTTGAAGCAACCGCCGATAGTTCTTGTCTTTAGCTAAAAGAGATCAGAAGAGATGACGTTTTTGATTGCCTTAGTAATAGAGGAAGGTGAAACAGTGTATTGCATCCTAATACAATCCGACCTGATTTACTATCCTACGTTACCTGGTCTCGATTACAGAATCTCATAAGAGGGGAGAGAGAGAGAGAGCCTTTAGTTAGAATCAAGTGTAAGTTTGATTGCCAAATGTTACGTGTCTTATTTCTTGGGGGCACTCCTATTTATAGAGTCTTTGGGCCTGTCTCATGCTGTCAGCCTGTATTTTACATGTATAAGTACGGTTTTGCCCTCCCTAATATCTTTGACCAACCACAGACGGCCGGCCACACTATATTTTTCCTTGCCTAAGTTCTACTTTCGTCCGGCCGGAGACGGCCGGATGCCTTATGTATTCTTATTTCCATCCGGCTAGAAGCGGCCGGATGCTCCATATGTCTTGTTTGGCTTGGTACCATTTCTTCCCTTCTCATCAGTCCCACAAGTTCAATCTTTCTGAATTTTCGGTGAAGAAAATAAAACTTTTGTGTCTTGTGCTTCGGCGAAAAATTTTGCGACTGCGGCCAACTCTGAGGTTTCTTTGGTCTGCCCGTGCTTCGCCTTTTCCTTATCCCAGTCCCACACGTTCTTTTTCTTCATATTTGGAGAGAAAGAACTTTTTATCAGCCATACGAAGCTCGTGACCCGAACCCGTTTTGTACCGCTTTTTTTGAATTTTCCGCGTGTATTCAGTGTGGAATACGTAGGGTCCCTCTTTTGACTAAACGTCGGAATCGTCTTTAGGAAGCGTGTGGCCCTTTCTTTTTTCCTGTAAAAAGGTGTTTTTTGTTTGCACATACATATATATGCTTTATTTATTTGAGCAGGAGAAAACTTTCTTTAAAGTCTGAGTTTTTGAGCTTCCTTCTCTTTCTTCTTCTGCCTCTCGCTTCGGCTGCCTTCTTTACTCGCCACTCTGTTATCGCGCTCTGTCTTTCCTTTCGTTGTCGTTGTCCTTCGATTTCGTGCTAAGCTCATCAATGTCTACCTCCGCCACAAAAAAGAGTAAGCTTGCTGCGAATTTTCCGCCTGCTATTGAGGCGATTCAGGGCTCTCGCTCCCCTAACGTCTTTCTCCCCACGCCCCTGAAGTCCTTGAAGCCCTTTTTGCCCGGGCGCGAGCCCTCTCCTTCTTCTCTTGACTTCTCCACCCTTTGTGATTGCCTTAGGAGCGTTGAAGCTCCACTTGGTACCCAAATTTACCTACCATCCCCCGATTCTCACCCCAATGACGACTTTAGCCTTGGGTATGTGGTCTACGCCGATTTTTTCCGCTCCGGCCTGACTATTCCTCCACACCCTTTTGTCTTGGGCTTCCTGCTTCGCCGTTGATGTTCCCTCGCTCATCTTCATCCAAAGGCCATTTCGCATCTCCACGCCTTTGTTTCTCTCTGTGAAGAAAACAAGATTCGGCCAGAGGGTACTGACTTTGCCCGATTTTTCACGGTTAGGGTTGATCCTGATAGCTTAACCCTAATTGCGAAAGCTGGATACAACCTTTTTTATTACAAGAAGGTTCATGAGTGGAGCTCGCGGTGGTTCGTCATCGTTCCTCCATCCGGCCGCTATCTGGGTGTCCCCTACTGTGCTGAAGTCGCCAAAGGTCAGTTGATCTGTTCCCCTACTCCTCCGGTCGAGCTGCCCATTTCAAAGATTCTGAGGGCACAAAGCAAAAAGCCGCCGACTGTCGAGGCATTTTTTTCAAATGCACGTTTGTCTTCTCTGAAGACCTATCACAGTAAGTGTTTAATTTTTTAGCACAAGTTTTGCTGTCTCCGCTGGTTTTCTTATCACTTTGGTGTGTTGAGTGCAGATTTCTTCCAGAAGAGGGATAAGGTCGGTCCCTTTTACAGCTAGAATTTCATTACCTTGATAAGTGTGAAACCAGCATGGTTTTATTAGTGCTAAATTCTTAATTTATGCAACATTTTGGGTGCTTTCTCACACTTATCCTGTGTGTTTCCTGATTCTTACTTTGGGCAAGAACTGATGCCAATTTATATGTTTAAAGCAGAAAATGATGGTGAAAATGCATAGTTCTCCTCACGAGCTTTCCAATGCCGCAAACGGGGAACAAATCGAAGCTCATATGAAGAATTTGGACCCTGTCAAAGTTGTGTCCGGGGCGATATATTTATATATATTTACGAGACTGTCGTGAAAGGATTGAGAAGAAGAAGGGGGAGATTGGAAATATAAAAGAAAGTAACTCCAAAGGTTATTGATGAAGGGAGTTAGTTGAAGATAGTAACTCTAGAGTTTTCCATAACTTATTGATGATAGAAGTAAATTGAAAAGAGTAACTTAAATTCTGAATCAACTGAAGGGTCTCCATTTACTTCGCGAAACCGAAGGAAATTAAAATGAGTCATCAAGGAGCAAACAAAGAGTCTTCAATTAGACTTATAAATATGGAAGACTTTGGAGAGATCCACTCATCCACTCATCCACACAACATCACTTCAGTTCTATTTTTTTAGCTTTAAGTTTAGTTTTTATTTCTTTTTCTCACGCCAAGAAGAACGCAAGCAGCCGCGAGAGTTCTTCTCCTCCACCATCATCTTCAACCTCCAGCCTAGTAAATTGTAGATCTGGATAGCGAGACAAACGGAGGAATCTTCTACACCAGATTAATTCTTCTCTATCTCTCTATACTCTTTTTGTAACATGCTAGGGTAGGAAGGATTTACTCCGGGTGATGGTTATTTGTAGCTAGTTCGTTTTACAAGTACATCTACAATTATGATTTGAGATTTTATTTTCAGATTGTTTCAAATAAATGCGAATGTTGTACTTTTTAATTAATCTCGCGAATTTCTTAAAAAGCCTTACGAATCTTGTTATGATCAGATCGATGATTAACAAGAAGGTCAAATTAATTTGCTAGCCTGTGGAAAATTAGATCGGATTGATTATATTTTCCCTCAGGTGCGTCGTAATTCTTTAAGCTTCATCCATCTATGTGTGTTTCGCTAGGTTCTGGATTAGACCTTGTGTGTTCTACTAGATGAGCTTTTCTGAGATTATGATTTAATTCTGGAAAGATATTGAAGAATTAGCCAATCCATAACTCTTATCGATTTGTAGAAGTTCACATAATCCGACTAGTGAAAAATAACTTGAACCCGGAGTTCCACTCATCCATATAACTTTATTCGTTTTATTTTAATTTATTTTCTTCTTTCTTATTTGAATCCCAAAACAAGAACAACCCCCTGAATTTCCAGTTTTCTTAGGACTACACTTGCTTTCTTCAAGTCCCGCGGATTCAATACCTGGTTGCTACGTTTTCTATACTGCAGTGACCGAGATTATTTGCAACCCAAAGACTTTTTGATTTATTAATTTCTAGATTAATTTATTTAGTTTTTAGTAGATCAAATCTCTTGTTTGCAAAATGGCGCCGTTGCCGGGGACTTGACTTTGTCTAGTCCTTAGCTTGGGTTGTCAATTGTTTTGTTTATTTTGTTTTCTTATTTTTATTTTATCTTATTTTATTTATTTTTAGTTGATTTTGTTTTTAGAAATTTAGCTATTTTTGTTAATTGATTTCTATCTTTTTTTTTAATTTTGTTATAATTTTAATTTTGTGTTTCTTAGTTTTATTTATATTTAATTTATTATTTCTAATTTTGTTTTAGTTGCTTTCTTTAATTTTATTCTATTTTATGCTTAGTTTATTTTGTTATTATTTCCTTTGATAGTTTATCTTGTTTTGTTTTTATTTAATTAATTTTAGTTAATTTGTTTTGTTTTATTTTTATTTTATTCTATTCTGTTTTATCCTTAGTTTATTTTGTTGTTTGCTTTTTTTTTAATTCTATTCTATTTTATATATTCTTGGTTTAATGTATTTTTGTTTTGTTCTATTTTTATTATTAGTTTATTTTGTTCTTAGTTATTTCTAACAATGGCAAACATCAGAATCGATGAAGCAATGACAAGTGAATTGTACAAGTTGTTGGTTGAACTGAAAAGATCGTACGATGAGACATCTGAACTTTATAGACAGTTAGCCAACAAAAGGATGGAGCAGTCTATGGAACAACCTCATGTTTGGGCAGTAGAGCAAGAGTCTTCTGGTTCTTTTGATCTGTTTTCCTCTAATTTGTGTTGCTCGCAGTGTGGGGGAAATCATGAGTTCGAAGATTGCCCCGAAATTGAAGCGATGAGGCAAATTGAGGAGCAATTCGAACACGAATCATCCTATTCACAGGATATATATTGCTCAAATTGTGGGGGACCTCACGAGTTCGATGACTGTCTCGAAGTACAATATCAGTTGTGGTTAGAGGATCAACCAGACTACCTACACAAAATCACTCTTCGACAGCAAGATTCAATCTTGAACAATGTAGTGGAGCAACATGTTGAAATATCAAGTCACCCTCCCTCACCACCCTTGGTCCTAAACGAAAAGGATGTTGACATCCTTAAATTTGAAAGGGGCGAGCCACCACCACTTTGCCATTACCACTATCTCTTTGAGCCTCACCCACAGAAGGAGGATGTTTACATCCTTCAATTTGAGGAAAAACAACAATCATCACCTGGTCTTCTGCTTGAGACCTGTTACGGTCAATACTTTCTCAAACACCAGGTTTTGTGGAGTATTTATTTTTATCCTTTATCTGTCGAGATAACATTTTGTTTTGATCCAGGTGGTTTACTACTGATTGTTGGCCACTTCTTTCTCCCGTTGACGCTATTGTCAACTTTTATTTTTGACCCGGAATGACGAAGTGAGAGTCTAGCCAGAGACTCTAACTCCGGGCAGCTTGGTGGGAGGCAACCCACCGGTTTGTATCTCTTTTCACTTTCTTAGTTTAGTTGTTTATTTTACTCTTTTTGTTATGGTGTGTTGGCGGGTGCAATGCTTACTGCAAGATCCTTGGCCCTTATTTTTCTACTGATGGTTTTGTTTGGTTCCACTTGAGTTCTTCTGGCTTTGCAGACAATATTATCAGCTTGCTTACTTCAGCGCTTAGCTGAACTCAAGTGTGGGGTTGGCCTTGCTACACACCCTGAGCGGACTCTGGGGAGTATTCTTACCTTTTCTTCTCTTAACAATTTTTCATGCTCCCCTCTGAACTACTGATGTGTGCGATTTTGTTTCCCTGTTGGATTGCTTGCGCAATGTTAATTCTTCCTACGCAATGAGGACATTGCTTCACTCTAAGTGTGGGGTGGGGTAAGCTCCTTCGCCGCTTCTTTTTTGTGCGTCTTTGAGCTCTTTTTTCTTGCATTTGTTAAAATTAAGTTGTGGTTGCTCAACTTGGAAGGAAGTCATAGAGGAAGTATACTTGGTTAGCTGATCTTGGGGTGCAAAATTTTGAAATTTTCTGGTTTTAATTGCTGAATTGAAGTCTTTGTTCTTGAAATGCTTAAACAAATGAGAATATTCTCCATCTGAACTTTGTTCTTAGCCTTGAGCCTTGGAATGAACTGGATTAGAATGGTTGAAAAAGAACAAGGTAAGGTACTCCGCTGATCCTAGGCATGCTAATTTTAATTCTGATCCAAAATCGCCCACTTGGTTATTAAGTCCTTTGGGGTGCTTTATCACCTAGCTACCTAAGGTCCTTATGATCTGGGATAGTTGACCCAAAGCCGCTACATGGGTGGAGAGAAAAGTTTGTGGTGAAAGAAAGTGAAAGCGCTTCAATTGAAAATATTTATGCAAATGTTATGCTGAATATAGATTATTCTCTCTTATGGATCAAGAGTATGTGGCATTGAAAGGTACAATGGAATATGATCTTACTTCATGCCCCTTGTCAATTCTGTGGTTTGTGAAGGAAAAAGGTGGATTGGCTCAAGGTTAAGGGCTAGGTTCTTATGGGTTTGTTTCTCATTTGTTAGCTTCGAATGACTTCATGTTTTCTTAAAAGAATGAATTGTTTGAATAATTTGAATTGCCCCCTTGAATGGTAAAGCTAGCAATTCCTTTCTTCCGTGCTCTTCCTTTCCTGTTGAGTTCCTATAGCTTGGCATTACTTGTGCTTGAGAGTTTTGCTTGAGGACAAGCAAAATGCTAAGTGTGGGGTGATTTGATAAGCGTGAAACCAGCATGGTTTTATTAGTGCTAAATTCTTAATTTATGCAACATTTTGGGTGCTTTCTCACACTTATCGTGTGCGTTTCCTGATTCTTACTTTGGGCAAGAACTGATGCCAATTTATATGTTTAAAGTAGAAAATGATGGTGAAAATGCATAGTTCTCCTCACAAGCTTTCCAATACCGCAAAAGGGGAACAAATCGAAGCTCGTATGAAGAATTTGGACCCTGTCAAAGTTGTGTCCGGTGCGATATATTTATATATATATATTTACGAGACTGTCATGAAAGGATTGAGAAGAAGAAGGGGGGAGATTGGAAATATAAAAGAAAGTAACTCCAAAGGTTATTGATGAAGGGAGTTAGTTGAAGATAGTAACTCTAAAGTTTTCCATAACTTATTGATGACGGAAGTAAATTGAAAAGAGTAACTTAAATTCTGAATCAACTGAAGGGCCTCCATTTACTTCGCGAAACCGAAGGAAATTAAAATGAGTCATCAAGGAGCAAACAAAGAGTCTTCAATTCGACTTATAAATATGGAAGACTTTGGACAGATCCACTCATCCACACAACATCACTTTAGTTCTATTTTTTAGCTTTAGGTTTAGTTTTTATTTCTTTTTCTCACGCCGAGAAGAACACAAGCAGCCGCGAGAGTTCTTCAACCTCCAGCCTAGTAAATTGTAAATCTGGATAGCGAGACAAACGGAGGAATCTTCTACACCAGATTAATTCTTCTCTATCTCTCTATACTCTTTTTGTAACATGCTAGGCTAGGAAGGATTTACTCCGGGTGATGGTTATTTGTAGCTAGTTTGTTTTACAAGTACATCTACAATTATGATTTGAGATTTTATTTTCGGATTGTTTCAGATAAATGCGAATGTTGTGCTTTTTAATTAATCTCGCGAATTTCTTAAAAAGCCTTACGAATCTTGTTATGATCAGATCGGTGATTAACAAGAAGGTCAAATTAATCGGTTAGCCTGTGGAAAATTAGATCGGATTGATTATATTTTCCCTCAGGTGCGTCGTAATTCTTTAAGCTTCATCCATCTATGTTTGTTTCGCTAGGTTCTGGATTAGACCTTGTGTGTTCTACTAGATGAGCTTTTCGGAGATTATGATTTAATTCTGGAAAGATATTGAAGAATTAGCCAATCCATAACTCTTAACGATTTGTAGAAGTTCACATAATCCGACTAGTGAAAAAATAACTTGAACCCGGAGTTCCACTCATCCATATAACTTTATCCGTTTTATTTTAATTTATTTTCTTCTTTCTTATTTGATTCCCAAAACAAGAACAACCCCCTGAATTTCCAGTTTTCTTAGGACTACACTTACTTTCTTCAAGTCCCGCGGATTCGATACCTGGTTGCTATGTTTTCTATACTGCAGTGACCGGGATTATTTGCAACCCGAAGACTTTTTGATCTATTAATTTCTAGATTAATTTATTTAGTTTTTAGTAGATCAAATCTCTTGTTTGCACACCTTCAAGAATGGGGACGAGAAAATCAATTACTATGACCCAATGGATGCAGCTGTCGATGCGGCTGAGCAGCTCTTGGGAGACGCTCCTCCTCTTACGAAGCGCTCCAGGCAAGAAGCTGGAGATGACCAAGCTGGTCATTTGAAGAAAAAGAAAAGGCTGGAATCACCCGAAGGTGCTAACGCCGGATTGCCAGGTACATGGCACGTGAGCCCCGAGTCTGGGCGTCGTGTCTTTCTTCCTCTCACCCCTGGTTCGGGTCTAGACCTTGGTTCTCGCCTGGGGCGAGAGTCTGGTCATCTGACTCTGATTTGCGAGCAGTTTCCTGACTTGTCGGGTTACTTTTCTTCAGATCCTACCCAAGAGAACACTTTAGAGGCTACAGGACTCCGCACCGATCTTCCGGCCAAACAATGTTTTGATTGATCCCTCGTTTTTTCTCACTCTTTTGCTTTTTACAGTACCCTTCTGTTTCCGGCTTTGTATGCACTTGAACCTTCTGGTACTGACATGATGTCTGTTTTTTATTACTGCGGTAGTCCCTGTTCCTGTCAAGCAAAGACTACAAAAGAAAACTACATCAAAGCCGAAGGCTCCACAGCCAGGGACATCGGGAGAGGGACAAACCTTGACATCCCTGAGGCCTCAGCCTCATTCTCCATTGACGTTGCTGCGGCCAAGGATGCAGCGTGGGAAAGAGTGACGGAGTATCGGCAGGTGCCTGATGATCCCGAGCTTTGGAGTAAGCAAAGAGAGGACATCATGGCCCCTTCTTCTTCCTCGCCTCCTCCTCCTGCTCAAGAGTCCTTTACCGGCCCCTCTCAAAAGGAAGGATGGTTTTATCACCGCGGGCACCCTCTTCCTTTGATATCTTGCGAATCTGCCAAGTATTCCTCCGTTTGGAAGGAGGCAATAAAGAGATCCGGTCATCCAGACGGGATCTTTGCTCCTCCAGCAACCGTTACTGCTACTAAACAAAGGTTGCGGATGGGAGATGGGGGGGCAGATGCCATCATGCGGCATTCCCTCCCAATAAGTGATGTGTTTGACTTGATGTGGGGGGGCATCTTTCAGGTTGGCGTACACTCCTTTTAAATATCTTTCTTTGTGTTTCTTTCCTGATTTGTTTTGCTTTTTTCTTAATTTTGTGAACTGTGTTGTTTTTAGGTGATGTCCATGGCCCAAAGTGCTGAGGTTCACTTCGGCAACCTCCGGTCCAGGCTCCGCTATGAGGAGAGTCGAGGCAATAATGCTCAAGAGGAGCTGAAGCAGAGCCGCTCTTCTCATGATGCTTATATTGACCAGATTCACTACGAGATTGATCTCAAGGTAAAGGAGAGGACTGAGGCAATAAACAAGGATCTGCAGCTGTCTCAGCAGGAATGCGTCTGTCAGCGTGACGAATATGAGTTACAACTGAAGAAACTCCGAGAAGAAATTTTTTCTCTAAAAAGCCGGATCCTGGAAGCTGACAATACTTTGATAGAGGTACGAAACCATCTTGTTTCTTGGAAAGATGAGCTGGCTCAGGCCTTCTCTGACCTAGATGTTTTGTTGGATCAGGTGCGCTCTGCTCACCGGAACGAGGTAAATTCCCTCCAGGTCGACAAGGCTTTTTTCTATGCAGAGAGGAATTCTTTTAAGCTGGAGTCGAGGCGCTTGAGCTGGAGAAGCAGGCGCTTAAACAAGAAAACGAGGCCCTTGTAGAGGAGAAGGGAAAACTCATTCAGGAGTTTAACTGCTCTGCGGAGGAAAAGGCCGCGCTGGAAGAGCAGTCAAGGACTACTTTTGAACAAGAAAAGCAATCTCTGCTTCGGGATTGTTCTATCTTAGAGGAGGAGAAGAAGACCCTTGCTGCGGAAAGAATTGCCTTGTCAGATGAGAAAACCAGGCTGAAAGAGAGAGTAAAGGCTTGGAGGAAGCCATGTCTCGTCTCCGGGTTGAGAATGCCGAGTCGTCGAACCAAGGTAAACCTTCAGATCTCGATTTTGTTTTTATTTCTTCCTTTTACTCCCTCTATTTCTTACTTTTCTTGTGTTCCTGCCAGGCCTGAGCTCTGCCAATCTTTTGAAGCATGTCAAGCAGCTGAATAGTCGAGTAATTAACGCTATAGAGGAGCTGTCTCTAGCCAATGCTCAGCGTGACAAATATCGAGCCTAGGTCCTGACCCTTGAGTCCCAAGTGGCCAAGCTCATGTCGTTTTCACGGCAATCTTAGGAGGAGATACAGAAGCAAGGTACAATTAATGCTAATCTTAAGGAATCCTTCGCTTCTCAGTGCCGCAGGATAGTCGACATCTGCCAGCAGATTATTTCGGAGTACTTTCTTGAGAAAGGAGAGTTACTGGACGATGATCTGTACAATAGGCTGGAGTTCAAAGTTATCGCCCAGAAGTCTAACTTCTTCTCGGAGCTCGAGAGATTCTGCCGCAGTCCTAGAGAGACGCTTTGGCGCTGGCCAAGCCTCCTTTCTTCCGGCTGGAAGCAACATCCAGCCGTCCGCTGGAGGGGAACAGCGTATTTCTAGGAGATCCAAGTCTTCTGAAAGTGTGGCTGGTAGTGGTGATAGATTAGCTGCAGAAAAAATAGAATAGGAGTTTCTTTTATTTTTAGAGGGGTTTTCCTTTCGGCATGTATCTTTTGTGTTTGCCGAATCTTTTGTAATGATTACACTTTTGTAATTGTTTTTACCCCACTCTTGGGAGGAGTATAAGTTATACTTTTCACCATCTTTATTAATTTGTCTGCCGGAGTCGCTAGTTTCTTATTGTGTTTTTGCCTCTCTTTTTTTTAGCCAATTTGTTTATTACTGTGGTATTCTCCCCCTTTTTTGAATGGTGCACATATGGTCACCTTATGCAAGTCATGTCAGTTAAGTGTTTGCCCTTACAACACAAGAATCTTGCGGCTTATTGACTAAACTCTTGTTTTTAGTAGCCGAATCTTTTTCTTTCAAAGTATGGCTGTCTGGCAGGATTTTTCTTTCAAGGCATGATAGCCTGTGGCTCGTTGGCCGGTATTTTTTTTAAGGCATGATAGCCTGCGGCTCGTTGGCCGGTGCTTACTTTCAAGGCATGATAGCCAGCGGCTCGTTGGCTGGTGCTTACTTTCAAGGCATGGTAGCCGGGGGCTCGTTCGCCGGTGCTTACTTTCAAGGCATGATAGCCTGCGGCTCGTTGGCCGGTGCTTACTTTCAAGGCATGATAGCCTGCGGCTCGTTGGCCGATGCTTACTTTCAAGGCATGATAGCCTGCGGCTCGTTGGCCGGTGCTTACTTTCAAGGCATGATAGTTTGTGGCTCGTTGGCCGGTGCTTACTTTCAAGGCATGATAGCCTGCGGCTCGTTGGCCGGTGCTTACTTTCAAGGCATGATAGCCTGCGGCTCATTGGCCGGTGCTTACTTTCAAGGCATGATAGCCTGCGGCTCGTTGGCCGGTGCTTACTTTCAAGGCATGATAGCCTGCGGCTCATTGGCCGGTGCTTACTTTCAAGGCATGATAGCCTGCGGCTTGTTGGCCGGTGCTTACTTTTGCTCTTTTTCAAAAAATAATACCTCTTTATTAAAGAATCATAGATTTTACAGATAGAATTTTTTCAGACATTCTCCATGCCAAGAATGCGGCAATTCGTACCCTTCACCATTTTTTAGGCGGTATGAAGCTCGTCCCGTCCTTTGGTGTATGATGTATGGTCCTTCCCATTGGGGCTCTAGCTTCTTAGGCTGCTTAACTTCTCGGAGAACCAACTCTCCTGGGGCAAAACTTTGCTCTTTTATACTTTGGTTGAAATATCGTTCTACCATGGATTTATCTTTCGCCATCCTTATTACGGCGGCCACCCTAGTTTCCACGAGGAGGTCTAGATGGTCCTGTATTCCCTGATTGTTGACTTCTTCGTCATATGATTCCCACCTTATTGATGGTACCACAATTTCCGCCGGAATGACAGCCTCTAAACCATATGTTAGTCTGTAGGGTGTTTCTCCTGTCGGCCCCCTTTCTATTGTTCTGTATGACCAGAGGACCTGGGGTAACAGCTCTGCCCACTTTCCCTTTCTTTCATCGAGTTTTTTCTTTATTGCTTTTACTATCTGACCATTCACATTCTCGACTTGCCCATTTGCCTGAGGGTGCGCCACTGATGCAAACCTTAAGTCAATCTTCCATTCTTCACAGAATTCCTGGAAGCTCTCGCAATTGAATTGTGTTCCGTTATTGGTTATTATTGCCTTTGGTATGCCAAACCTGAACACCACATATTTCCAGATGAATTCCTATGATTTTCTAGCTGTGATGGAGATGGTGGGCATTGCCTCGACCCACTTTGTGAAATAGTCGATGACGACATATATGAATTTGAATCTCCCTGGTGAAGCTTCTGGGAATGGTCCCACAATATCTAATCCCCACATAGCAAAGGGGATTGGGTAGAGGATAGATTTTCGTTCCGCTGGAGGATTGTGTATTTTGTTTCTGTGTTCTTGACACTTGAGACACTTTTGTATATATTCTTTGCAATGTTCCATCATTTTTGGCCAAAAGAATCCGAGCCTCAAGATTTTATGGTTTGTGGTTCTTTCTCCTTGGTGGTTTCCACAGAGCCCATCATGTACCTCTTTTATTAGTTCTGCTCCTTTGGCCATGGTAACACATTTCAGTGCTGGCCTTGCAAAAGATCGCTTATACAGTTGGTTATTCTCAATGAAAAAGTATGCGGCCCGCCTTTTTATTATCCTGGCCTCCTTTTCTTCTTCCGGCAACTTTCCCTGCCGTATGTAATCCATGATTGGAGTCATCCAAGATTCTGTCTTGTTACTTGATTCTACTGTAAACACTTGAGCCTTATCTATGCTTGACGCAGTTTTGACTTCTAGCCATATTTCATTGGGTACTTTTTCGGCCATACTTGCCAATTTTGCCAAGGCATCAGCCTCGACATTCTCCTTACGAGGAAGATGTTTTAGCTCACATCTTTCAAAATTTGCTTTTAGCTCCTGGACTTTGAGCAAGTACCTCCACAGCTTTTCCTCTTTGACTTCATAGATGTTGTCGTTTTGTCTTGCTACCAACATAGAATCTGAGTATACCTCTAATTCTGCGAAAAGTTAAATTTTATAAGCTTTATTTTCAACAGGATTTTATAGGAAGGAAAACAGAATAGAGAGGGTATCTTCCTATGGAACCTGTTGCCCCTAGGGCAGTAGCCACCTCCAAACTCTGGATAAGGGCTTCGTATTCAGCTTTGTTGTTGGTAACGTCAAAATCTAGCCGGAAGGCGTAGTTCAAGCTTTGTCCATCTGGCGCTTGCACTACTATTCCAGCTCCTGCCCCACTTTTGCATCGGGCTCCATCAACCAAGATGACGTATGGATTCTGGAGTTGTTTCTCTTCTTTTGCAAAGTTTGTTTCTGTTATGAAGTCTGCCAAGGCTTGGGCTTTAATCGCTGTTCTGGGCAAGAAGTGAATTTCATATTGCGTTAGCTCTACTGTCCAGCTCACCATCCGGCTAGAGTGGCCAATTGGTCCTGACAAAGATCCAATGTGACTGAAAGTAGGGCCGCAATTTCCTTGATGTCACTACCAATGCAAACAGGATTTTCTCTATATTAGTATACCGTCCTTCAGCCGGGCTTAAAATTTTGCCGGTGTAGTAAACTGGTACCTCCCTTTTCTCCTCCATGATCAAGACAGCTGCAACTGCCCAATCTGTCGCGGATAAATAAAGGTAGAGGTCTTGGCCTGGGGCAGGCACGCCTAATTTAGGCAGATCCCGAAGCATTTCCTTGATTTTTTCAAACGCATCTATACATTCTTGTCCCCACTGGAATTTACTGTTCTTCCTTAGAATATTGAAGAACGGGATTGACTTTTCCTGAAGCTTGGAACAGAACCTGCTTAAAGTTGTGAGTCTCCCGTTTAGGGCTTGGACATCCTTGATATTTTTTGGAGGAGAAAGGTTGAGAATTGCTTGACTTTTTTATGGATCGACTTTGATACCTCTCTGTCCAACAATGAAGCCAAGAAACCTTCCCTTAGTCACACCAAATACACACTTCTCCGGGTTCAGCTTGATTTGGTATCTGTCCATAGTATCGAATGTTTCCTCTTAATCTTTCATATGTTGCTCCTTTGATGGGCTTTTTACGACTATATCGTCAACATAAGCTTCCACATTTCGGGCGAGTTGTTGATGAAATACCTTGTCAATCATTCGCTGAAAGGTAGCCCCTGCGTTTTTTAGGCCAAAAGGCATTACTCTATAACAGAACGTTCCGGCTGAAGTGATAAAGGATGTTTTTTCCGTATCTTCTTCTTTCATCTTTATCTGATTATAGCCGGAGAATGCATCTAAAAAACTTAACACAGAGCTTTGAGCAGTTGAAACCACCAATCTATCTATTGATGGTAGGGGATAGAAATCTTTAGGACATGCTTTATTTAAATCTGTGAAATCCACACACATTCTCCATTTTCCGTTCTTTTTTTACCATGACAACGTTAGCTAGCCATCGTGGGTATGCTACCTCCCTGATGAATCCGGCCTTGAGGAGCTTTTGGACCTCGGTTCGTGCAGCCAAATCTCTTTCTTCCCCTATTACCCTTTTCCTTTGTCTGACTGCCGGATGTTTTGGGTCTACCCTGAGCTCATGCCGAATAACGCTTGGGTCTATTCCAGGCATTTCGTCCGTGCTCCAAGCGAATGTTGTCCTTCTTTTTTCCAGGAACCTCATTAAGTGAGTTTGCTCTCCACTGTCAAACGCAGTTCGTATTTTTAAAAATTTAAAAGGGTCAGATTTTAAATGTACCTCTCTGGGGGGGCTTGAGTTGTTTGACATCCTTCCTTTTCTTGACTTGGCTCCGGGGAAGAAGGTAGTTTTCCCCTGAACTCCTTTTGTGATCCTATAGTTTTGACCATCTCTTCGCTAGGAAGACTGTCCATGATGCAGACTTCACACATTCGGGCCATCTTTTGGCTTCCCCTTATCGTAACCACCTTCCCGTTTGTGGTTAAATATTTCAATTTCAAGTGATGAGTGATGTGTATGGCCTTGAAAGCATTGATTCCTGGCCTTCCAAGATACGTGTTATATCCTGAGAGACCTGTCACAATAAAAGCTGTGAGTTTCTCCGTTCTCCTTTCATCCCCTTGACCCAGGGTCATTGTAAAATCTATACTGCCGGATGATGTGGTAGAGACTCCTCCTACGAATCCTCCTAGAACCGCCGAATAAGGTTTGATCTGGTCCTCAGGCACCTCCAACCTTTTAACCGCTTCGGCTGATATGACATTCGCTCCGGCTCCACTATCAATCAGGATTCCCTCCATCATTCGATCGTTTAAAGTGGATCATTGTGTGGATATAGCACTCCATCTTCATTTTCATCGGAGAAGAAAATTGGAGGAAAGCTTTCTTTTTTGGCAACCTTCCTTTCCGGGAGTTCCTGATGCACTTGATGAATGTGCCTTTTTCTTTCATTAGGGGTTAGTGGTCCTACCTCCGAAAAAAGTCCTGTTATCATACCCACCGATTTGCCAGGGTCAAGCCTGGGGTGAACTTCTTCCTTCTGCCGTCCTCGTGGTGCATTCTGGGTGCCGCCCTGTTGACCGGCGTATTGCCTTTGTGTTCCGGCTGATTGCTTTCCCTTCTTCTTATTTTCCTCAATGATTCGTAGCTCTTTGGCCAGGGTAGCACAGTTTACAGTCCGGTGGCTGCGGTTTCCATGGTATTCGTAGAATGCAACTGGAATTTCTCCCTGCGGCGGCTTTCTCGGCTGAGGAAGGTATCCTTCTCTTATTGCAGCAGCATATTTCCCTCGGTCAATATAGACAATGGTCCTTGCCCCCTGATGCTGCGGCCCCTGAGAGGAAGATCCGGTGGTCGACTTGTAATAATATGGTTTGTATCTTGACCCTCCTCTTCCGGCATTTCCTCCATGCCCCTCTTTCTTTTCGGGTGCTGCTGCATTTTTGAAGCTATCTGCTAGCTCCTTAGCCTTGTTTTCTGCTATCTCAGATTTTAAAAAATCATGGATCATTTTAGCTAATTCCCTATGAGTTTTTGGTGCTTTTGTTGTGATCTTTCCAGCAAGCCGAGGCTGAGCTAAACTATTACCAAAGGCTTTAATCAAGATTTTCTCATCGATATCATCAATTTCTGCGACCTTCTTATGGAAGCGTTCACTGTACTCCTTCACAGTTTCCCCATTTCGCTGCTGAACGTCCATCAACTCTATTGTCTCTTTTTTAACCCTCTTGCTCGCAGCGAAGTATTGTTGAAATTCCTCGGTCAGTTGTTTGAAGATGGTAATGGACTGTGGCGGCCTTGTGGAGATCCATCCCAATGCACTCTTCGAAAGCGTTCCTGGGAATAGATTGCAGAGAGCGAGGGAGCTGATCCCTTGAGTATTCATGGCAAACATGAATTTCTTAATATGTTGGGTGGGGTCTCCTGTCCCGTCATATTTCTCAATCGCCGGAGCAACGAAATGCGGCGGGAGTTTTGCTTTTCTTATCCTCTCCGAGAAGGGGTACAAGCTCATGTCTATCTGGTCGTCCTCTTCCATTTCTTCCTCACTAATGACTAAATTATGCTTTCGATCTTTACTTTCTTCGCCATTACTGCCTCTGGAATCCTTGTTTCTCAACTGCTCTATAGCCTCAGTCATTTCATCCCACTTCTTCTAATATTCCTCATCTCTTTGCATTAATTCCTGTTGCAGAGTCTCGTTTCCCTCCACAATCTTCTCATCAATCGATCTGACTAGTCCTTTCAGCATGTCCTTGAGATCTTTCTTGGAGATGGCTTCTGGCATCTCCGAACTCATTTCCTCTTTAACACGATTGTTATCCTCGGTAGTGTTCTTCGGTGTTTTCTTAGATCTTGGAGCCATTTCTCGTATTCAGATCCTGCAAAAAATATCATTGGTCATTTCAGGATTTCCTCTACGAATCGT
The DNA here is from genome assembly GCA_023374045.1 of Limonium bicolor. NCBI lineage: Eukaryota > Viridiplantae > Streptophyta > Magnoliopsida > Caryophyllales > Plumbaginaceae > Limonium > Limonium bicolor. The sequence continues at coordinate 149,723,407 of CM041782.1, forward strand.
CATAGATCACTTCCCTGTCTTTATGTGGTCTCATGGTTGCTTCTTGCTGTTCGTTTCCCACAAACAGCGCCAAATGAAACAGTGTATTGCATCCTAATACAATCCGATCTGATTTACTATCCTACGTTACCTGGTCTCGATTATAGAATCTCGTAAGAGGGGAGAGAGAGAGAGAGATAGAGAGTCTTTAGTTAGAATCAAGTGTAAGTTTGATTGCCAAATGTTACGTGTCTTATTTCATGGGGGACACTCCTATTTATAGAGTCTTTGGGCCTGGTCTCATGCTGCCAGCCTGTATTTTACATGTATAAGTACGGTTTTGCCCTCCCTAATATCTTTGACCAACCATAGACGACCGGCCACACTATATTTTGCCTTGCCTAAGTTCTACTTTCGTCCAGCCGGAGACGGCCAGATGCCTTATGTATTCTTATTTCCATCCGGCTAGAAGCAGCCGGATGCTCCATATGTCTTGTTTGGCTTGGTACCATTTCTTCCCTTCTCAGAAGGTAAAGAACCTAATTAAGTTGACCAGGTCTAAGACCTACTTCCTATGTGGGATTGACTTCTCCGCCCGAAGTCTGGATCGAAGTGAGCTTAAATAGAGAATCCAGTCCACTAGCCAAAAGTCTGAAGAAGCGCAGAAGCAGAGCATTCTCTTCTTTCTTATTCAGTCATCGATGTTGGCGATCAACAGGATAGGGGCCAACCTCATCGCTCCGCCCCTTCATTCCATGTTTGTTGGATTCTCCAATTGGATATAGTAATATCATGCGATAGACCAGCCTTTAAGGTGATTGGACTAGGCAATAAAATAGGCTCTCTCTTCTCTATTCTATTTGAATATAAAAGAAGGAGATTTCAAGAAAGCAAGCAGAGACTCACTTGCTCAGATACCCTTTGCTTGTGTAGCCTATACTTTGCAAGCCGGAATGGTACTAGTTGGCTCTGTCTTCATATATGTAATTGTTGAGGTATGAGCTTTCACGCCGGTGGCAAAAAGTATGTTTTCAAGGGTAGCGGGTAAGCGGTAAATCCCGTAGATCTGATCTCGGATCTTGCCAGGTGTTGCACGCCAATGAAAGGGCCCTTTCCTATCAATAAGAAGGAAGAGCGGGATGCGGCATTACTAGTGCCAACTGGAACGGAATGGGATGACTGATAATACCTCCCCTTTCTTCTGGTACGTAAAAAAGCGGGAACGTAGAGTGGAAGGAAGGAAAGTGACAACAAAGAGGTGCCCAGCAAGATAGCCAAATAGTATAGATCTCAACGCAATGGGAGGAATGCTTGCTGTCAGCAGTTAAGGGACAAAGGCAAGGTGACGAAAGTAATCGTACTACGGTACTAAGAATAATTCAGTCTATTTGTCCCAGTATCTTGGAAGGACCCTTTTTTTCCGCATACAATTCAGATCAGAAAATGTGCCGCATTGACCCTAATCACTTGGTCTTTCATCTTCAAAGTTATGGAAATCGCCCACAAAGGGACTTAGAGGGCTAACCCTCATTAGTTCTTCGCTTAGCCTCTCGGCTTTGCAGTCTTGCTTAAAGATTATTAGCTCCCTAAAACAAAAAACGGTATTATCTATGCCTATGTGTCACAATCCAATCTCCAGGGGTGATAGCGCTGAACCCTCACCCCCAACGATCTAAGGAACTCAATGGTTGTGGTGCTCACCGAGTGTTACTCAATGCAAGGAGGACTTGGGAGCTGGGCTTGCCGAGTTAGCATGTGGGTGTCTTGGGGCTACGTACACAAAGGTGCGGGCTGTGTCGCTGAGAGCTGGTCGTGACGCGCGGGAGACAAGTGATGGGTCCGGGACCCTGGCACTTGGTCAAAACGCTGAGGTAACCTGACGAGGTTATGCAAGTAACGAGTCTGGGACTCAGGTACTTGGCAGTGAGCTGGGCTCACCTTGAATGCAAGTGGGTGGAACCGGTCTTCGTGACTGGGGTTTGACATGTGGCGGTTGGTCCCTAGGGGATCATGCAAGTCACAAGCAATACCAATGATGACACTGGGTGTCATAGCCAAAGGGCAAGAGAAGGAAGAGCAAAAGCATAAGTTGCCATACTCCCCAATGTGTTACTGTGGCTTGGTCTTGACTGGGTTAAGACAAGCTTACAGCGGGGCCAAGTTAGCTTTGACAAGCACGGCATCCTAAGACACGGACGCTGCAGTGCTGGGCACGGGCGTTGGCTGTGACTAGGTGCGCGGGGCAACGTCGAGTGACAAGGGTCACGACACGGTGACAAGGCTAAGGACATGTTCTAGGGGCGCTGGGTGATGCCAGGCCAAGTCTAGACATGGGCCATGAGCTTGTTTACGGGTGTGTCAAGATGCACGGGCAATGCCAAGGTGCAAGCGCTAGGCGCTAGGGCACGCTTGGGCACAAAGCCGTGGCGTCGAGGACAAAGGCAAGTGCGAGCGATGACAAGACACGGGCGCTGGGCGCTAGGGTGTGCTTGGGCACGCTAGGACATGCTATAAGCGCTGGGCGCTAAGGCAACAGCGAGGCATAAGGAAGCACGGGCACGCGCTGGGCGCTAGGCGCCATGTCACCCGAGAAACCCTAGTTTTCAGGGTTTGCCCGAATGTCCTTGGAATGCATCTTCTATGCTATTTTTGTGCTAGATTCTGTTGGGATCTCTTCCATGATTATCCCCCTTTATTTTGGGAGGCCGTTGGCTGGTTATATTGGTAGTTGCACGAATGGTTAAGGCCTTTAGTAAAAATTGGATTTTTACTGGGTTGTTACCGTATGAAAATTACTGCGGTAAACTTTGGAGTTACCTTGGAACCTTTTACCTAAGTGGTTAAGGTTGGTTTCAATACTTATGGGAAGAATCTAAAGCTGCTGGTTATCTTAGTAGGTGGTGGAGATTTTTGTGGGAAGAGGTTAAAGTCTTTTCCTTGATTTTAGGAATCGGTTTAAGTGAATCTAGACACTTTAATTCCTAAATAATCTCACCAGCCTAGAGATAAAAGTGGGCTTGATTATCTTATGGCGATAAGAATTGGAGGTTGAGATATTCTCTCCTCTACTTGGGTAAATTACGAAGCTAGTTTTAAGGGTGAATCCTAACTACTTTGGTTATTGAAATGGTGAATTCCTAAACTCCCTAACCTCCTATCCTAATCTCTAATTGGATTCCAATTTTACTGCTAGGCCATTTGTGCTTCGCCGAGTTACCTTGTTAGTGTATGACTGAGCTTAAGAGAGAGAGAATCGCGCAGATAATGCAACGGTGTGTAGTTTCGAACGTGAAAACGTATCCTTTATTTGTGGGGTTGAACCCCTATTTATAGTGTTTACACTGCTAGATCGAGAGTCACCAGCCTGTCTTTCTTTTTAATTGCCAGGCTGGCATTTAAATGTAAGCGGGATATTTAATTACTCATCCAGCCGGATCACACTCTGATCCGGCGATATTCCTTGTTCTAAGCTGCTCCTTCCAGTCACATGGGACCAGATGTTCTACCTTTTCTTATTCTCGTACTTTTTCCCTCTTCATCAGTCCCACAAGTTCTACTTTTGATCTTCTAAACGTAAAAAGTAGAACTTTTTAGCATATGCCTCTGTTTGTGTTTTTTTTGACGTTACGGCCTTTTGCTCTTCCGACCATCGCCTCCCCTAGTCCCACAAGTTCTCTTTTCTTTTTCCGCCCTCTTTCTTTTGCGAATTACGCTCCTGCCCGTGCTTAGCCCATGCCTGCGCCATTTCGATGTAGAATTTGCAGAGTTGTTTTGTGTCAGTGCCCCGTTTCCAGGAAGGTGCGGGGTCTCCTTTTTATTTTTCATTAACTGGGCGGGAATCGCTTTTCCTCGAAGCTCTAGTCTCGAACTCTTTCAGATATCTCCCTCCTTTGTTTGCCCAGACTCCGTCACCTCCTCCTTTGCGTCCTCTTTTCGAATCTTTCCACTCCTTTGCTTTGTCCTTGCTCTCAGTTTTCTTGTTCTGATGGCCTCGTCTAGCTCGAAGAAGAACAAGGTAGCCGCGAACTTTGTCCCTGCTAAAGAGGCGATTCAAGGTACTTTTTCGCCTCAAGGGTTTCGCCCTACTTATCTGAAATCTACCGCACCCTTTTCTGCTGATCGAGAACCTTCTTCATCCTCCCTGGATACCCCCTCCCTTCTCTCCTGTTTAAAGGACGTCGAAGTCCCACTGGGTACTTGCATCTACCTTCCATCTTCCGACTCACATCCCCACGATAATTTTGGGCTTGGATATGCCGTTTATGCGGATTTTTTCTCTTGTGGCCTGACTGTGCCCCTCATCCATTCGTTCTGGGTTTCCTAATTCGGCGTTGCTGTGTGCTCGCCCACCTACACCCGAAGGCAATTTCTTACCTCCACGCCTATGTTCTCCTTTGTGAGGAGAACAAAATTCGGGTAGAAGCGACCGAGTTCGCCCAATTCTACTCCACAAGGGACGATCCTGATAGCCTGACTATCAAGGCGAAGGCCGGCTTTTCTCTTTTTGATTACAAGAAAGCGTCTTCCGGGTGGAACTCCCGATGGTTTGTCATTGTCCCACCACCAGGCCGATTTTTGGGAGTTCCTTACTGTCCCTCGATCCCGAAAGGCCAATTTAGCTGTCCTCCTTCCCCGGCGCAAGAAATGCCTATCTCGAAAATCCTGAAGATGATAAGCAAAAAACAGCCTACGGTCTCCCAATTTTTTACTCCGAGGCGCGCCTGGACTCATTGAAGAAATATCATAGTAAGTCTTATTTAGTCAGTCTCACCTAAATTTTACCTTTTACCGTTTTCTTACTTTCACGTCGTTCCGGCAGATTTCTTTTCTAGAGGAGATAAGGTGGGGCCCTTCAACAGCTGGAATTTTGTCAACTTCAAGATGGGTGATGAGCAAGTCGATTACTATGCGTCTGTTGATGCGGCTGTTGATGCGGCCACAAGGCTCCTCGGGGATGCCACCTCTTCCAAGAAGAGACAAAGAGGCGATAATGACAAGGACTGGCCAGAAGAAAAAGAGAATTACTGGGTCTCCAGCCCGATCGAGCGGTGATTTGCCAGTACTTGGTACGTGAGTCCAGGGTCTGGGCGTCACGTCTTTCTCCCTCTTACTCCTGATTCAGGCCAAGGGTCTGTCTCTCGTCCGGGGCAGGGATCTGGTCACCCAACCCCAATTTGTGAATTGTTTCCTGACTTGGCAGGATATTTTTCTTCCGATCCGGGCCATGGTGCTGACTTGGAAGATACTAACCTACGTATTGCTCTTTCTTATTTGAAGGAAACTTTTGCCTTTCCTTTTCTGTACATTCTATGCTGACCCTTTCTTTCTCAGGCTCTCAAGGCGCACCCATAACCGTTTCTGACAACGAGGTTGCTTGCGGTCCGGCCTACCCTACTTCTGCTGTTCCGGCTTCCGTACTCAAAAACCTCGGAAGAAAACTGTATCAAAGCCGAAGGCTGTTTTAACGGAGGTTTCTGAGACTGAAAGGGACCGTGAGACTCTTGGCACCTCAACCCTGCATGACGTCCCTGGAGTCAATGAATCAGTACCCGAGGGGGTGAAAGAATACCGACCTGTGCCTGAGAACCCAGAACTCCGAAGTAAGCAGAGGGAAGACAGGCAAAGGGAGGACATTACTGCCTCCCTCCTCCTCTCCACCCCCTCTTGCTCAGGGGGGTTTCACCGGTCCTTCCCAGAAGGAGGGATGGTTCTACTATCTTGGGCAACCCTTGCGCAAGATCTCCTTTGATGCTGCTCGATACACCGACGCCTGGAAGGAAGCGATAAGACTGTCTGACCATCCGGATGGGATCTTTGCCCCTCCGTCCATTGTTACTGCCACCAAGGAAAAACTGAGGGCCGGGAGCGGAGGAGCTGATGCTATTATGCGTCATTCCATTCCCACGGGAGAGGTCTTCAACCTGATGTGGCAAAGCATTTTTCGAGTAAGTGCCGTCTTCCTCCCATTCTCCCATGTCTTTCTGATATTCCTTAAGCCTTTTATGTTTCGTTTCTTTTAGGTTATGTCAATGGCCCAAAGCGCCGAAGTCCAGACTCGGGACCTTCAATTTGACCTGCAACGTGAAAAAAGTCGGGCCAACAATATTGAAGCCGAGTTGAAGCAAACCCGTTCTAATCATGATACTTACATGGATCACGTAAATTACGAGATTGACCGCAAGGTGAAAGATAGGACAGACACTTTAAACAAGGAGTTGCGGTCATCTCGCCATGAGTGTGTTCGCCTTCGAGATGAATATGAATTGAAGTTAAAGAATTTGCGGGAAGAGATGTTCGCTCTGAGAAACCAGAACCTCCACGTAGAGGGTATCCTGAAGCAGGTACACCGCAAACCTTCCGGTGAAAAGAATGTCTTGATACCAAAGCATGCTTTGTCTGACTTGGAAGTTTTGTTGCGGTAGGTACAAGCTGCTCACAAAAGGGACGTGGATTCCCTTACTTCAGATAAGGCTTATTTTGCGGGCCTGAATGCTGCCCTTGAGAAAGAAGTTGAATCCCTTGAGGCGGACAAAAAAGCTTTGGCCGGGCAGAATGAGGCTTTGGTGGGAGATAAAGCCAAACTTATTCAAGAGCTTACCGAACTGACCGAGGAAAAGAATGCTCTGGATGAGCAGACTCGGATCGCCTTTGATCAAGAGAAGCAGTTCTTGATGGATGAAAACACGGCTCTTTCTGCCGGTAAAGCTGCTCTAGCGGCCAAGAAGGCTTCTCTGGAGGAAAAGGTGAAGGCTTTAGAGGAGGCCATGGCCCTCCCTCAACCCGAAAGTGCTAGGGTCCCGGCCAAGGGTGAGTCTTATCGGTCTCTTTTCTGCCGTTTTTCGTCCTTATGCCTTATTCTTACCGATCCTGCTCTCTTTTAAAAAAAAAAACAGATTCTGAAAATCTTTTAAGACATGTCGAGAAGCTCAGTGATCGCATTGACAAGCTGAATGAGGAACTTTCTGCCGCGGGTTCTGACCGCGATCTCTATCGAGCTCAGGTTTTACAGCTTGAGGAGGACGTTGCTAAGCATACAGCCTACGCCCGTCGGACCCAAGAGGAGCTGAAGAAGCAAGGAACTATCATTGCCCATCTAAAAAAGGCTTTCGGCTCTCAGAGCCGGAAGATTACTAACATTTGTCGCCAAACCATCTCCAAGTACTTTCTGAAGAGGGGGGAAGTATTGGATGACGATCTGTATAGTGAGCTGGAGTTTGACAACGTTGCCCGGAAGAGCAACTTCCTTGAAGACTTTGAGAAGTTCGGTCGTCTCCCTGGTGAGACAGTCTTTGGGCCTGGTCAAGCTTCTTTCCTTCCTCCCGATAGCGGTATGCGCCAGGAGGTTGCCGGCTTTGTCAAGCCGTTGGAAAATCTAATTCTGCGGAGAGCGTGTCCAATCCGGTCGAAGGGTCCGCTGTAAAGAAGCCTGCTAAAGAATAGATGCTTTTTAGATAGTAATTTCTTAGTGCAGGGATCTTGTATAGTCGTATTTTGGATTACTGTTTTTGGTAATGTTTTGAATGCGTTTTGCCCTTGCCACCTCTTTTGTATCCCTTAATCGTTTTAAGTAACTCTCCTACGAGTTAGCTTTATATATTTCTCATTTGGCTTTATCCGGAGCGACCGGATTTCCAAATGCTTTGTAAGTCCCCCCTTTATACCTTCGTTCAAAACTTTTTAAGTAAATTCCTAGTCTTTATAGGCACGCTGTGGTACATTTCAAGGCATGATAGCCTGTAGGCACGCTGGCCGGATGGTACATTTCAAGGCGTGATAGCCTGTAGGCACGCTGGCCGGATGGTACATTTCAAGGCGTGATAGCCTGTAGGCACGCTGGCCGGATGGTACATTTCAAGGCGTGATAGCCTGTAGGCACGCTGGCCGGATGGTACATTTCAAGGCGTGATAGCCTGTAGGCACGCTGGTCGGATGGTACATTTCAAGGCGTGATAGCCTGTAGGCACGCTGCCGGATGGTACATTTCAAGGCGTGATAGCCTGTAGGCACGCTGGCCGGATGGTACATTTCAAGGCGTGATAGCCTGTAGGCACGCTGGCCGGATGGTACATTTCAAGGCGTGATAGCCTGTAGGCACGCTGGCCGGATGGTACATTTCAAGGCGTGATAGCCTGTAGGCACGCTGGCCGGATGGTACATTTCAAGGCGTGATAGCCTGTAGGCTCGCTGGCCGGATGGTACATTTCAAGGCGTGATAGCCTGTAGGCACGCTGGCCGGATGGTACATTTCAAGGCGTGATAGCCTGTAGGCACGCTGGCCGGTGGTACATTTCAAAAAACTTTGCCTCAAAAGAATACCTCATTTTATTGCTCTTTGTAAAAAATGTTTTTACATAAAACTTTTTAAGGCATTCAGCATGCCAGGAGTGAGGCAATTCGTAACCTTCACTATTTTTCAGGCGATATGAAGCTTGCCCTGTTCGCCGTTGTAATAAATGGTCCCTCCCATTGGGGCTCTAGCTTCTTTGGCTGCTTTACCTCCCGAAGGACTAGTTCACCCGGAGCGAAACCCCTTTCCCTTGTTCTTTGGTTAAAATATCTTTCTACTTTCGCTTTATCCCTTTCCATCCTGACTTGGGCCATAGTCCTGGTTTCTTAAGCAGGTCAAGGCTGTCTTTCACCCCTTCACTGTTGTTTTCCTCATCAAAGGATTCCCATCTAATTGATGGGACTGTAATCTCAGCCGGAACAATCGCTTCAAGACCGTAGGTCAACCTGTATGGAGTTTCCCCTGTTGGGCCCTTTTCGGTTGTTCTGTAGGACCAGAGAACCTGAGGTAGCAATTCCGCCCATCTCCCTTTTTTGCTGTCCAACTTCCTTTTATAGCCTTGACAATTTGTCCATTCGCATTTTCTACCTGGCCGTTTGCTTGTGGATGGGCGACCGATGCGAATCTCAGGTCAATCTTCCACTCTTCACAGAATGCCCGAAGCTTTTACAGTTGAACTGAGCTCCATTGTCTGTTACTATTATCTTCGGGATCCCGAATCTACAGACCACATACTTCCAGATGAAATCCTGTGACTTTCTTGCGGTAATGGATACCGTTGGCATGGCTTCCACCCATTTGGTGAAGTAGTCAATGGCCACATAAATGAATTTATATCTTCCGGGAGATGCTTCCGGGAAAGGTCCAACGATATCCAATCCCCACATGGCAAATGGGATTGGGGACAGCATGGCTTTCAGTGTGGACGGGGGACTGTGTATTTTGTGGCCGTGTTCCTGACATTTAATGCACTTCCGTATGTATTCTTTTGAACATTCCCTCATCCTTGGCCAATAATATCCCAGCCTTAGGATTTTGTGAATTATTGCCCTTTCTCCTTGGTGGTTCCCACAGGTCCCCTCATGTAGCTCCTCCATGAGCCTTGCTCCCTCCTCCATGGTAACACACTTAAGTGCTGGTCTCGCGAATGATCTTTTGTAGAGCTGTTCTTGCTCTAAAAAGAAAGATGCAGCCCTTCGTCTTGTTTTTGCCGCTTCTTTCTCGTCTTGTGGCAAGTTTCCGCTTTGTATGTACTCAACAATAGGTGCCATCCAAGACTTGGCTATTGTGTCCGATTCAATGGTGCATACTCGGATCTCCTCCAGACTTGAGTTTGCCTTTATTTCCATCCAGACTTTACTGGGCATTCTCTCGGCCATACTGGCCAATTTAGCCAACGCATCGGCCTCTATGTTTTCTGCTCGGGGAAGATGTCTTAATTCACATCTCTGAAAGTTTGCCTTCGTCTCTTGGACTTTGGCCAAGTATTTTCCAAGCTTCTCCTCCTTGACCTCGTAAATGTTGTCGTTTTGTCGCGCTACTAGCATTGAATCTGAGTATATTTCCAATTCTGTATAACAAACAAAGAGGTAAATGCAAACGATATATTTGAGGTATTAAAACCTAGAAATAATCCTAGAATTCAATAATTCAAAAGATCGTCAGGTTGCAAAAATCCCGGTCGAAATAGTATAGTAATTAAAGAAGCGACCGGGGTGTCAATCCACGGGACTCGATAAGTAAGTCTAGCCTTAGGTAATGGTTAACTCAAAAGGGGGTTTTGTTTTGGTTTTGGGTTGCAAATAAATAACAAGAATAGTAAATAGCAGATAAATTAAAGTGATAGTCTTGAGAGTGTGAACGGTACTCTAGGTTCAGGGAGTTGTTTCACTAGCTAGGTTCTGCATATTATACCGCTTAAGTGGAGACTTGGATCGGCTTGTAATTCTCAATTATCTATTGTGTATTAAGTCTTAATTCCAGATAGCTCATCTAGACAGGGCATGTAGTTCTAGTCTAGTCCTAGCAAGTATATCTAGATGGTTTTATCGCACAGAATTACTAGTCTGGTTTTAATCCGGACTAAAGCTCCTAGTGACTAAAGTAATCTATCCGATTGCAATTATCACAGGTAACAGGTTAATAGGACCGTCAATGTTAATCACCTATCTGATCATAACATGATTCGAGGGCTTATAATAACTTAGCAACGTTTATTAAAAGCACTTAAAAGCATTAACCTGATCAATCCAAATTGTCTTAAATAAGCAGTAACATAATGCAGAGTTTAGCTAATTACAACATCCCTTCCCCTAGAGTAAATCCTCTTAGCTAGACATAGCGATTATAATAATAAATGAGAGAGAGTTAGAAGAAATCATCTGTTACGAAGATCTTCTTGCTCGCTCCGTCCTTTGTCCTTGCGCTATCCTGGCTTGAAGGTTGATCTTGGTGATAATGGAGTGAATTGGGTGAAATGAGGTGAAAATGGAAGTTTTGGTGAGTTTTGTGAGGTGTCCGGATCAACAGGGTCGGACGCGATCCGGACAAGTGTAAAATAGGTGTGTCCGGCTAAACCGGGTCGGACGCGATCCGGACAAGGGTCGGACAAGATCCGGACAAGGGTCGGACACGGCTAAATTCTGTGGAAAAGATGCGGAATGTGTTTGTGGGTGAGCGCGAGTGATTACGGGGGGATTTTAGCGAGGATGAAGATGAAATGGGCTGAATCGTGAATGAGATGTGCAGAGTATGGAGAGGTTTTATGAATGGAGATGGATATATGTGAGTGAACGATGCAGTTTTGTGGAGGAAGTTGATGAATGGAGATGGAGTAGTAGAGAGGAGAGGAGACTGTGAAGTTAGGTGCGATTTGAAATGAAGGCAGGAGATGGTTTATATAGGAATAGGATTCAGACATGTATTGGTGGAAGTTTGGTAAACAGGGTGAGTGGGTAACTGATTGACGCCTTGATTTGAGGATGGAGCGTAGTTAATAAATGCGCCGCGCCTGTCTTGTTAATGCGCCGTCTAATAATTCGCCGAAAGTGTGACGTCCGGATCGTGTCCGGATCCGGACGTGACATAGAGTTTTAGATCTGAAAAGCGAACTCTCGGATCTGGAATTTTAGTCATGTCCGGATTGCGTCCGGCCCATTCAGATCCGGACAAGAGATGTCCGGCTTTGTGTCCGGCCAAACTGATCCGGACAAGACCAGTTTTTGTCTCTTCTCCTGATTTGTTCCCCGTTTGTTGTGTTGATCCTTATGATGTATAATCTTTATTTCCTGGGTTTTTCCTGCTTTTAACATATATACACATCAGTTCTTATCAAAACATCAATCTTAGGAAAAACACATAATAAGTGGGAAACATTGTCTGAATTGTTACAAATTATAAGGTATTTAACCCTAAAAAGCCTGTATGTTTCACACTTATCAACTTCCTCACACTTAAGCTTTTGCTTGTCCTCAAGCAAAATAGGAATAAGAATATCTCTAAAACCTTCAAATAATCTCAAATTTGAAACAAGTGCAGGGCGAAATCAAACCAAGTGATAAATGAAAGAATAATCTCGCTCTCTGAGGTAGGTTTTCACAAACAGTGAAGCAGGAACAATTTTTGTAAAAGCATAGAGAAACTAGATTGTAGAAAACAAGTTAACTTAGCTTGGGACTTTCCACCATTTTCATTCCTCTAACCTTTGGATGACAAGGGGTGAAGTAATGCCTTATTCCGCAATACCTTTCAACACCACGTACTCGTGATCAAAAACAAAAATTAAACTGCAATGAATTTTTCTTTCACATGCAAAAACATTCTTCTTCCAAGAATTATAAAACAAACGAAATATTGTGAATTGCAGAGTTTATTCTGTAACCCAGACTTTTCTCTCTATCCATGTAACGGTGTTGGGCCAACTATCCCAGATCACGAGACCTTAGGTAGATAGGTGATAAGGCACCCTTAAGACTTAATAACCGGATAGACGAGGCCTGCTATTGTTAGGAAAAAAAATTTTGATCAGTGGAGTACCTTGCCTTACCTTTTTCATTCCAAACATTCACTTCATTTCCAAAATCCCAAGCTAAAATAATCTGGTTTCCACAATTAGCCAATCTACCAGATTTTTAGTGCAAAGAGAGTATTTTTAAATAAAACTATTTTTATACAAACCCCATCAAGCAAAAAGATTCCTACGGTTTTCACTTTGGTTTAACATCACTCGGTGTGCACAGGCATTAGAGAAGCAAAAAGCAAGTGTGGCATTAAAGAACAATTAGCATGTTTTCAGGGAAAGGTCTCTCCTTCCTCACACTTAAGATGAGCAATGTCCTCATTGGTCAAAGAAGAAAAACAGAGAAAAGAGCTTTCAAAACATGCTATACTCATAATAGATGCATATGCCATAATTAACCCTCAACACAACAAATGTGGAACATCAAATAAGTGAAATTATGAACTGAGACTCCCCTGGTGTTATGGATTGAGGAAGATGTTCTTCCTCACACTTGAAGTTTGGCAGGGGTGGAGAGATTCCTTATGAGTCACAGACAGTATACGTTGTGTGCAGATTAAGAGTTGCTAAATTTTCACTGGCAAGTACAACCACAGAATAAAGTGCATTAACTCGAACTACAGAGGATATTTGAATCGAATGAGTCATAATTAGAGAAAGAATACTCCCCATAGTTTAAGCTTAGCAGACATTCGCAAGTGGTGTGGTTCCATTTCCTGTACTTATAGCCATTTGTTTCGCAGTAGAGGTGACATGTAAAGTAATCATTTTAGAACGCTGCACTGCTCAGAGAAACAAGAAATTTAGCAATTTAGAATTTTAAACACTGGTGAATATATCTAATACCACTTCACCTGCAGTCCCATGTTCCCGTTAGTCTGAACAAACAAAAGTAAAATAAGTCAAAGAAAAAGAAAAGAAAAAAATACAGAAAAACAACAAAATAAAAGAAAGCAGTAAAAATGGCGGTCACTGAGGCGGTGGTGGTGGTGGAGGTGAGTGGTGGTGGTTGTTCCTTTGGTGGAGGCGATAATGGTGGTAGTGTGGAAGTGTTTATCGGGAGGAAGAGGACGACCGAAACAGAGAGAGAAGAAGAGAGCAGAAAGAAAAATCGGGGTGCGTTTTTTTTTTTTTAGTGGTGTCCGGTTTCTGTCCGGATCCGGACAGCTAGGGTTTGAGAATGTCCGGCTCAGCGTCCGGCTGAGCTTAGCCGGACAGGTTGAAACTTCATTTTTTTTTAATTAAAAAAATAAAAACCACTACTCTAAAGTACCTCATTCATAAAAATGAAATTTTACCACAAATAATTAAGCAAAAATAAACAAACACACGGAATGCAGAAATTAAATAACAAAAGTGTTAAAGGACTCCCTGATCCTTGGTGAACATTGCCATGACTCTTCCTCACACTTGAGTTCAGTTTAGCATTTGGATGAAGTACCTGAAAGATTAAATCTGCAAAAACCAGAAGAACTCAAGTGGAACTAGATAAAACCATTAGTTATAAGGTAAGAGCCATGGCTCTTTCGATTTGCACAATAGTGATTAACACTCTGCTAAATAAGAACAAAAGAGGAAAACAATTAACCAAACCAAGGAAAAGATACAGACCGGTGGGTTGCCTCCCACCAAGCTGCCCGGAGTTAAAGTCTCTGGCTAGACTTTACAGATAGGGTCAAGGAGGGCCGCCACAGCAGCTAGTAATGGCTTTCTTCAGTCTGAAATACCATTGCGGGCGTGGCTTCTTGGATGCTTTGGGAGGCGGTGCTGCAACACAAATAGCAGAGATAGAATTTATAGAATTGGAGCTGTCAATCAAGGGTATACCTGGTGCAGGAGGCTGAGAAAAGGTATCGCCTAGGTACTTCTTCAATCGAGCACCATTTACTTTGAATATTTCTCCTATCTTATTCTCTAGCTCATAAGCACCATAAGTAGTGATCCCCACAACTTTGAATGGACCTGCCCAATGTGATTTCAACTTACCAGGAAAGAGGCGCAGCCTGGAATTATAGAGCAACACTAGATCACCTACTTTGAATTCTCTCTTATGGATCATCTGATCATGGATTCTCTTTGTGCGCTCCTTATAAATTCTGGAACTGTCATATGCTTGCTCTCTGAGTTCCTCTAGTTCAGATAGTTGAAATTTTCTTTTCTCTCCAGCAGTGTGCATATCAAAATTCAGGGCTTTCAATGCCCAGTAAGCTTTGTGCTCTAATTCGACTGGAAGATGGCAAGCTTTTCCATACACAAGTTTAAAAGGAGACATACCTATAGGAGTCTTGAAAGCAGTCCTGTATGCCCACAAAGCATCATCTAGTTTAACTGACCAATCCTTTCTTGATGCATTTACAGTCTTCTGTAGGATCCATTTCAGCTCACGATTAGTCACTTCTGCCAGGCCATTAGTTTGGGGATGGTAAGGTAATGCTACCTTGTGGGTCACCCCATACTTACTCATTAGGGAGTCGAATGCTCGGTTGCAGAAGTGGGAGCCACCATCACTGATAATTGCCCTGGGCACCCCGAATCTGGTGAATATGTGTTTCTTCAGGAATTTCACCACTGTCTTAGAATCAGCATTGTGGCATGGAATAGCTTCTACCCACTTTGAGACATAGTCTACAGCTACCAGGATGTATTGATTTCCATGAGATGAGGGAAAAGGGCCTGTGAAATCTATGCCCCAGACATCAAAAAGTTCTACCTCAAGAATACCTTTCTGAGGCATCTCATGCTTTCTTGAAATGTTTCCCATCCTCTGACAGGGGTCACAATGGGAACAAAAATGGTGAACATCTTTATGTAGAGTAGGCCAATAAAACCCACACTCCAATATCTTTGCAGTTGTTCTTGTATAACCATGATGGCCACCTGCCTCTTTAGCATGACAGAATTCGATGACACTCTGGATCTCCTTATCTGGAAGACATCGCCTTATCAAGCCATCAGCACAGATCCTAAACAGATATGGATCCTCCCAGATATAATGGCGGGTTTCTAACAAGAATTTCTTCCTCTGGTTATAGCTGTAGTCATGCGGAATTAAACCAGTAGCAAGATAATTAACTAAGTCAGCATACCATGGTTCATCTACTTTTCCAATTTGAACACCGTCTCATCAGGGAAGAATTCGTTGATCGGGATTCCATCATCAGGGATATCAAGTCTGGATAGGTGATCAGCAACTCCGTTTAGCTTCCCCTTTTTATCCACAACTTCTAAATTAAATTCTTGGAGAAGTAAGATCCACCTCAGAAGTCTTGGTTTCGATTCATTCTTCTGAAAAAGGTACTTGAGGGCTGAATGATCTGTGTGGTCTATCACCTTGCTTCCAAGCAGATATGGTCGAAACTTGTCCAGAGCAAACACCACAGCTAGCAACTCCTTCTCTGTAGTAGTATAATTTTTCTGTGCATCAATTAAGGTCTTGCTAGCATAAGTGATTACCCTCAGCATCTTATCTTTCTTCTGACATAGTGCGGCGCCAACAGCATAGTCACTCGCATCCGTCATGATCTCAAATGGTTCAGACCAATCCGGTGGGACCACAATTGGTGCTGAACAGAGCTTCTCTTTGATAGTCTGAAATGATGTCAAGCACTCCTCTGTGAACTGAAATTTGATATCCTTCTGTAGCAGATCTTGAAACGGTTTGATTCGGTACCCTCCGATACGAACTCGAACACCAAGATGTATAGTGGTTCGGCCAACAATCCGGCCTACGTCCACTTCTAGACAGAGCTATTATTTATCTTTGGTTTACAACACTAGAGAGCTTTTGGGATGGGTTCTCCCTTTCCTAACTTGAGTCCTTTACAAATGAGCCCCTCTACTTCTATTTATAGACTTTCTATCACTTGGTTTACCCTTTTGCCCCTTTACATGTGATAGTATTACATAAATATAGCTATCAGTCCTTTTACGGGTAGTCTCTCCGGACTGGAATACTGCTTCCGCATTAGACTAACTCTTCCGGACCGTCACTTTAACAATAATCCTTCCGGTAGTCACTCTATCGGTAGCGATCCTTTAGATAGCAGTCCTTCCGGTAGCGGGTCTTCCGGTAGTAGGGCTTCCAACGATAGGCCTTCCGACAATTGGCCTCCGGTAGACTCCCTCTTGGTAGATCCTTCCGGAAGCGGGGCCTTTCGGTAGCAGGCCTTCCGACAATTGGCCTTCCGACAATTGGTCTCCGGTAGTAGTCCTTCCGCTAGTGAGTCTTCGGTAGACACTTTGACCTTCCGCATGGTATATTTCATACCATTACATCAGTCCCACAAGTTCTACTTTTTAGCACTAAAAAGTGGAACTTATAAAAAGAAGATAAAATTTACACTTTGTTCCTTTTTTCTTTTCTACTACATATCTCCTAGTCCCACAAGTTCTTTTTCTTTTGACTAAAAAAGGAAATGAACTTACAAACTTTAGTCTATGTAATAGCTTGTCTTCCGGAAACAAAGAAGTCCCACGGGTTCCGGGGTGATGGAGTCCCACTTGTTCTCCTGAGAAAAGGTCTCCGTCCCTTGACCGTGCCATAATAAGAAATCCAAAGATCTGGAATTCCGAAGGGCCATAATAATCCCAGAAGGCCATATTAATTCCCGAAGACCATAATAATTCCAGAAGACCATAATAATCTCAAAAAGTCCGAGATAATAATAATAAATGGGATATTACTTCATAATCAGATTGCTGCTTGAATCACTTCATTCCTTGGGCCTGCATATCTAAATTTAACAGATTAAAAGATATTTGTCTTTTGGGCTGCCCGGAGCGACCGGACTTCCCAAAAGTTTTTTGTTAGTTAGAGCATATTAATCACGGGGATAGAAAACCCAAATACACAGCCTCTAGGTTTTTTAGAGCAGCCTTTCTAAGTACATGGATAGCACAAGTCTGAAGTGAACAAAAGGAATTACTATAAATTCTATTACTTCCCAAAACTTGGAGATTCTTATAATGAAGAACTTAGACTGCTCTTTTTGTTGTTTTTTTTTTTGCCAAGATCTCTTTTGGTAACCCCTTAGTTACACTTTCATGCTTTCACACTCTACCACTGTACACATGGTGAGATCGTCGGTTTAACACTCTACCGACTTTGAGCCGGTGAGATCGTCGGATTAACACTCTACTGCCAGGACGCTGACAGTGAGATCGTCGGATACATTACACTACCATTCTCTGATGGTAGATCGTCGGATACAAAACACTACCATTCTCTGATGGTAGATCGTCGGATACATTTTTTTCCCTTTCTTTTTCTCTCTCTTTTTTTCAAGACTCGCTGGTCTTTGTTTTAAGTAAATCAGACAATAATCAGAAATTGTTTTTAAAATATTTCATTTTCGAAAACCAGAGGGTGATCAATCCTCTGAAAAAAGTTTTCGCAAACTCTCAGTGTCAAAACAATATTCACAATGAAATATTAAAAAGTTGGTACCTCTTTTTTTTTACCCGTTGGATGATATTATCCGGTAGGATTGAGGACATGGGTTTTGTACTCGGCGCAATCTACCGCAAGCAATTCCACCGAAGTTGTAACATGTGGACACGTTCCTGTCTTCTAGCTTGGGACTCCGGAGGCTCCTGTCGACATTTCGATTCTCCATGGCTCGATTTCTCTGTGGAGAATCAATCTAATCGTCTGGTTTGGAATTTTCAACATCCATCTGAGTCATAGCTAGGGTATTGCGTCGCCGTCTCTGATTCTCTTTCCATTTTGCCTCCGTAGGGAAAGATTGTGCCTCCGTTACTGGAGGTTGTAACTGGTGGGGAGTTTGAAGTTACTATCGAAGGAGATTACAAGCTTCTACCGGAAGAGGATCCTTTCTTCTTTTTTGCCCCAGGTTAGTTTCTTGTCCATCCAGGGAAGAGAAAACTGGGCCGATTGCATTGCTATTGTAAACTGTCACCGGGAATGAAATGTTTCTTGGGAAACGACGCTCTCCAAGGTTCTGTCAATTTAACACGTCCCAGAGCTGAAGTCGGTCGTCACCAGAGATTAGAGCACACTCTTACTCATCCAAAATCATTCGCCCCTGCCTCTTGTTTCTTGATCTCAATTTCTCATGACTCTAATGAATTTTCAGTTTCCATGGCGGCACACCTCTTGTGCCTACAGCCCACTGAATCTACCGGAAGCAACAGGGATGAAAAGCGGTGGCGCTTCCGGATGCAGAAAATGGCTTTACCCGAGGGAGTTGAATATTTTACTGTTGCAAAACTCTGCGGTGTACTCCTTAGTGATACCCCTCCGTAGGACTCTTTCGGTAGCCGATTTGAGTGACAGCGGTAGCCTGATATTACCGGTAGGACTTCATTTTGTTACTGGTGGAGATTCTGCTGGTGGAGGCTTTGAAGTTGCTACCGACTGAGATCACGAGCTTTCTCCACTGAAGACATGGCACTTCTACTAGCGGAGATGGCAGATTGCCACCGATAAAGATAGCAAGTTGCTACTGGTCTGGACGAGCTGCTACTGGCGGAAGTTTTCTCTTTATTTGACACCTCTTGATGTAGGGCAAATTTGGGGCAGCATATGTACAACACCGAGCAAATGCATAGTATCCCCTCAGGTGCGCGCCAGTTGTTCATGGGTCATGAAATACAAAGCATAATCAGATGATTAGAAAGCAAGAATAAACCATAATTGAATTTGGTGCAAGAAATAGCATATTATGATCAGGGTATAGCTGACTGAGGTGCTTCAAACGAATCGCTCAAGTTGCCCTACTACATTAAGCATTGGAGTTTATTCTATTTATAACAGTTGAAAACTATATCACAGACATTTTGCATCTGACAAAAGGAAGTACCGAAGAATGCTAAGAATTTTAAAAGCTAGGAAGCAACAGCTGCCACAGATGAGAATTGTGTGAAGTGCAATAAAAGTTAGATCATACTAAGTAAAGTTCAGGTTGGGAGCTGGTTATAGCAGTAACACCAGACAATGAATCAGACTGATGTTACATATTCAGAAAAGCTAAGTTGTCCATATTGCATAACTAGGACAGAACTAACAAAACTGCTGCTGAATGTATCTTCATATTTTGTCGTTTTGACTTAGAGGCAAACGCGCAGGATTAAGAAAGATCCTTTTTGTTGTAGAAAGAGATGTGTAAAGCTGCAAGTCAATCTTTAAAGTGCAGTAGTATAATGCTTAATAAGAAACACGGAACAACAACAGTCATAGACAGACGCAAAACATCATTCTCCAGAGGTTCAAACTTGCTTAAAGTATTTAATTTGAACAACTTATTAACAAAATCATATTAAAACAAGCGTTACCGAATTATAAGTAGAAGTAGAGTAACCAGATTTGAACGAGCACTCTCATGGACAAAGAACCACTGTAACAAGTTTTTTTTTGACAGTTGTGAAACCGGAACAAACTTGCGATTAACAGAAAAAACAGAAATAAGAAACGAGCATAACTTTGCAGGTTATAAACCACCGAAATAATCCTCTATGTGATTTATGATACTTTTACCCCGAGTTACACAAATTGTGTTATTGCTCTTTGAAGATCCCAACAGAAACTCATAGTCTAGGCCTACTACCAATTTGTTTCAGATAAATTTAAGGAAATGCTCAAATATAGCCATTTAAGCTTGTGTAACAGATGCAAAATGAAAATTTTAAAGCAAGTAAGCATAATTGTTTATCCTATATTACTAAGTGTGCAGGCAGGTGCAAATCTTTCCATATTTAATAACAAACATAAATCTGAAGTGAAATCAAAATACAAGAAATTTTGGCCATATTGACCACTGCAGCAGCAAATAGACACAGAATGAGGCTTGGAATGAAACTAAAATACAAGGAAATAGAAAAGTAGTTGTTTGTTAGGCAGCAGAATAGATACAAAATGAGGTTTTATTCAATCGATTTCGGTGTAATGACGCAGTAACCTTTTACATTTCAGGGAGATAAACAACAGCTGAGTTAGGTATAAACTGAAAAAGACCACATTGTGTTTTACCGCAGCAGTCTATGTGAGAGCGAGAAAATACTACTCACTATCTCAAGATTTTAACTAGCAGCATAATGTTTTATAACTGAACTGATTTTAAGCAGGAAGCTAATAATAAAAAATAGTATAAATAGCTGCGGAATGAGAGTCCAAAAAATAAGCTCAAATCGGGTTAAATTGGCAATGTGGTCAGAACTAAATAGTGCGTGACCCTCCCATTCCTAGCTTAATACCATTTATAATCTGGATTCAAAGGCCAGCTGATGAATTACTGAAATGCATGATGTTTACGGCAGGTAAAAGCTAGAGAAGTTAGCCATTGTTCAGATAAGAACCGGGCTTAAACTACCAGCATAACAGTGTGTTGAACAACACAAAAAATTGAACATAATCATTCCAAAGTTCAGGGTTTGTTTTAATCCAGTCATGCGCAATAGCTGTTAATCAAGTTTCAAGTAGAATGGTAAAGGTAGACACGAGCAAGTGTATTTTAGCCATCGAAAAAACTGCTGAGATTGGGTGTACACCTGCTCGTTCAAACTCCAAATATAAAGGTGATTACAGCATCAAATAATTGTAAGATAAGGGGCATGGGCCTGAATTGATCCCTGATGAGATGAAACAACTCTAAAGATGAAATAATCATAATGCCTAGACATGAAAGAGCATAGAGTAGCTTAACCATGTAGAAAACGGGCAAAAGTTCATAGTCAAAACCTCACTAGATAGCAGCAGTAGTAAACTCTTGCCTTTCTTAGTCCAATACAGCCATTATAAAGGAAACAAGAAATGGAACATAATTCTGGAATCCATATCAATTAACCTAATAACAGCTTGCAATCAGGAGGAATCACATTTCGAATAGGTCCCATTACACTCACGATAATGATTTATAGTAGCAGTAAAAACTGAGTATCACCGGTAGTAGATGCAATACCAAAACACGCGACATTTGTGTAAACAACTACTTATTTTAGCAACAACGCACACCAGAAATAAAAACCAGAGCATAATTGCCATCTTAACTGAGTACGAATACCATACTTAACTCTCATTTTCAGAGCTCAATATCAAACTGTTTTCAAGCCCATGGTGTTAGCAAGACTTCTATGACCAGAAGAGTTACCTTGGATCTGCAAATGAAAACGTGTAGTTCCTCAACTCCTCTTTTGGCATATTTACCTCATTAGTTCTCTATGTCGACAAAGAGTCAAACTCCTTTGCGGAATCGAACAAGCTTTCCTCGTCGGTCGGCGCCGGGCCTAGAACTAGACATTGCTAGGCTGAGACTGAGACATTGACATTGCTCCTGGGACGTCGCCCAGAACTTGAACCACGTCGGCGCCTGGGTCCAAATTGAAGTGCTACCTAGCCTGTCCCTAGAAACTGCTCTCCAACTCTCATGACTGAATACGGAATCTGAAGATGTTTCTCCTGTCTTCGAATAAACACAGTTTAGCGCAAATTTCACAAGTATATAATCGAATGCAATCAGTATGATATTTTTTTTTTGAGCGTGAAGTCATGAGGGATATTGATTCTCTTTTTCAGGCGATTATGCTTGATGCTAGGCCAAATTTAACCGAGAACTCCCTGATTCGAGACTGCAAAGGCTTCATAATTGCTCTATATCCGGCCACACTTTGGTGACCGCAGCATTTATGTTTGTCGACACCACCGGCCCCGCCGTGCTTCTCTTTCTCACAGATTAGATCGGTGGTACTCTATTGCGATTCATATATCCTTTGTAGGTATGATCGCCCACTTGTTCTTGTTTCTGAATTCCTTGTTTCCTCTTAATTCTTCGACTCTTCGCTTTCAGACTCTTAGACGAGAAGTAATTACGATCGATGGAATTGAGGAGTTTAATCAATGCGATCTGCGACCTCTTCCAAGCAAGAAAGTCTTATGCGAATCGACCTTATTCTTCCTTGTCCATAATCTGTCCATCGACTGCTTGTAAGAGTGTGGATCCGACAATTTAGCGAGTGAAACTGTGGCATTGCTCACGAAGACTTTGGTACGATCCGAGATTCTGAATTCTCGTCATCGACGGAATTCTGCTCGCGCGAATAGATTTCCTTCTATGAATTGAAGAACTCCTTCGATTTCCTACTTCTAATGAACGATTACTCTACGTGGCGGCGCCAAATGAAACGGTTTGATCTTGGAGGATCTTGTTTGTATGCGTTTTGTGAGCTGATCCATTTGTCTTGCTTTACGGTCTCATCGCTGGCAAAAGGAGCGTGCCCGACTCCAAGAAGCTTCGCCGAGATTGCCGATATTCAGAATGAAGCCTTCGAGTTTTCGGTCGCTGTAGAACTTCTATCTTCGAATCGCGAATTGCGCACACTTCCTCCGCCTAGTAGTGGTTACCGCACACTCCTTACTAGGCTCTTGCCGAATCGCGAATCCCCGATCCTTGACAATCCGTGGTTGGATAATCCATACCTTCCTCCGACAGAATCATGGATCCTTGCTCAAGATCACACTTCGCTATTTCTCAAAGAATTCGACAAACCGTTCATCTTTCCTTGAAATGTGGATAATCGCGGTTGATGTTCGATTCCCACAGACGGCGCCAAATGAAACGGTTTGATTCGGTACCCTCCGATACGAACTCGAACACCAAGATGTATAGTGGTTCGGCCAACAATCCGGCCTACTTCTTCTAGACAGAGCTATTATTTATCTTTGGTTTACAACACTAGAGAGCTTTTGGATGGGTTCTCCCTTTCCTAACTTGAGTCCTTTACAAATGAGCCCCTCTACTTCTATTTATAGACTTTCTATCACTTGGTTTACCCTTTTGCCCCTTACATGTGATAGTATTACATAAATATAGCTATCAGTCCTTTTACGGGTAGTCTCTCCGGACTGGAATACTGCTTCCGCATTAGACTAAACTCTTCCGGACCGTCACTTTAACAATAATCCTTCCGGTAGTCACTCTATCGGTAGCGATCCTTTAGATAGCAGTCCTTCCGGTAGCGGGTCTTCCGGTAGTAGGGCTTCCAACGATAGGCCTTCCGACAATTGGCCTCCGGTAGACTCTTGGTAGATCCTTCCGGAAGCGGGGCCTTTCGGTAGCAGGCCTTCCGACAATTGGCCTTCCGACAATTGGTCTCGGTAGTAGTCCTTCCGCTAGTGAGTCTTCGGTAGACACTTTGACCTTCCGCATGGTATATTTCATACCATTACAGATCTGACAGGGGTTTGGCAATTTTTGAGAAGTCCTGTATAAACCTCCTGTAAAACCCTGCATGACCAAGAAAAGATCTTACATCTTTAACTGAAGTTGGTGGGGGCAGTTTTTCTATTACCTCTATCTTGGCCTTGTCCACTGGAGGCCTTCTTGACACCTTATGCCCAAGCACAATTCCTTCTTGTACCATGGAATGGCACTTCTCCCAATTCAGCACTAAGTTGTGTCCTCACAGCGAGCCAAGATCAGGTCTAATTGCTCCAGACACACATCGAAGCTTTGTCCATAGACAGAGAAGTCGTCCATGAACACTTCAATACTTTCTCAATAAATTCATTAAAAATCGCCATCATACATCGCGTGAAATGTGGCTGGAGCATTGCAGAGACCAAGGGCATCCTCCTGTATGCAAAGTACCATAAGGACAGGTGAAGGTAGTCTTCTCCTGATCTTCTGGTGTAATGGGAATCTGGAAGTAACCACTGTACCCATCAAGGAAGCAGTATAACTCTTTCCCAGCTAACTGCTCCAACATTTGATCAATAAACGGTAATGGGAAATGGTCCTTCCTTGTGGCCTCATTCAAGCGCCGGTAATCGATGCACATCCTCCAACCTGTGGTTGCCTCTGGGGGTACCAGTCACCTTTCTCATTTGGCACTGCAACTATCCCTCCTTTCTTTGGAACAACCTGGACTGGAGATACCCACTGGCTGTCAGAAATAGGGTAGAATACCTGCATCAAGAAGCTTTAGTACTTCGGCCTTGACCACCTCCTTAGATTTGGATTCAACCTTCTCTGGGGTTGCCTCACTGCTTGTAATCTTCTTCCATATGAATCCGGTGTGTGCAGAAACCCGGATTGATCCCCTTGATGTCAGCAACTGTCCAACCATGGCACTTTTATGTTTCTTTAGCACCTCCAGAAGTCTAGATTCCTGCAAAATAGACAAAGATGCAGAGAATAACAGGCAGGGTGTTTCCCTCTGCCAAGAAGAAAACATATTTAAGATGGGAGAAGGGAGAGATTTAAGTTCCAGGGTAGGAGGCTTCTCTATTGAAGGTATGGGTCTTTGGATGGATCGTTCCAATTTTCTACAGGAGGAGAGGAGGAACGAAAAGTATGGCTTCCCTTGATTTAGCTGCATGGAAGACCGAGGCCATCTCAAAGCTGGCTTTGTCATCCTCAATGGACGACTTATACCTGCTCTAAAGTATCAGAAAATTAATCAAAAATTAAAAAGAATCATACTCCTATAGGTGTAGTCATCATCAAGATCATAAGAATTATCAATTAAATCAGCAGAGAAAACAGCTTGAGAAGAAGTGTTTTTCTGCATCATCTTATTTATATCAAAGCTTAATTCTTCATCATGAAATCTCAAGGTAATCTTCCCCTTGTCAACATCAATAACAGTCTTTGCAGTTCTGAGGAAAGGTCTACCGAGAATCAGAGGTACCTCAACATCTTCATCCATGTCAAGGATCACAAAATCAGCGGGGAAGAAAAATTTACCCACACTAACAACTACATTTTCAACCATACCTCTTGGTGTGATCGATGATCTATCAGCTAACTGGAGTCTGAAATGAATGGGAACGAGCTCACCCGCATGAAGCTTTTTAAACATGGTGTATGGTATCAGGTTGATGCTCGCTCCTAGATCGCAGAGACCGTATCCGCAATCCATATCTCCAATTGAACAGGGGATGATGGGCTGACCAGGATCACCACGCTTTGGAGGCAGCATCTGTCGGAGAGCTGCTGAACAAGTTTCGGTCAGCTGGATGGTGTCCTTCTCTTTATATTTCCTCTTATTCGAAATCAGATCCTTCACAAATTTAGCATAATTTGGCATCTGCTTAATCGCATCAATAAGAGGGATATTTATAGTCAGCTTTCTAAAAACATCTAAAAATCTTCCAAATTGCTCATCGAGACGGTTTGGAAATGGAAGTTCCTTTGCAGATATTTTTCCCTTTTTATTTTTAACAGCAGTAGAAAGAGAGGAAGAAGGAATAGTAGCCTGGGTCTCCTCAGAAACTACCTCAGGAGGGGCAGGATGCCCTGATGGTGCACCGGCGGTATTAGAAAGAGGCTCGGTCTCTTCATCAGTACGGCTCCCTGTCACTTTGTCTTTGTTTAAGTTCCTCCCACTTCTCAGGGTGACTGCTGCTGCTTCTTCAGAATCCTCACAGTCTTCGTCTGAGACCGTCACTGCCTTCAACTGCTCCTTTGGATTGGTTTCTGGTTGGGAAGGCAGTGATCCAGATGGTCTCTGTTGTAAGAGGAATTGAGTCAACTGACTCATTGTTCCTTGCATCTCCACCATGGCATTCTCTAACTTCTGGTTGATTACTGTTTGCTTTTCCTGAGAAGCCATCAGTTTATCCACCATCTCCCTTAGACTGGCATTGTTTGAGCTCAAAGATGGTTGCTGAGCTTGAGGTTGCTGTGGCCGGAATTGATTATATTGAGGCCTAGAAAAACCGGGTGGTCCCCCCTGATTCGTCCTCTGAGGCTGCATTTGATGTGAATTTAGTGCATTGTTAGGATTTCCGTACCTCAGATTTTGGTGCTGATTCTGCACCCAGGGTTGCCTGTTGTTGAACTGGCCTATTACATTGGCCTCCTCGGTTTGCCTCATCTCGGCTACTTGTGGGCAGTCCTCATAGTCGTGTGCTTCCCCACACTGAGAGCAGCAAGCTTCGTTCGTGGAGATTTTCTTGGCGGATTGCCTGGTGGTTGACCCCATGGTGAGCTGTTCAAGCATTTTCGCCATGCTTCCCATCGTGGTCCTCATCTGTGCTTGCTCGGAGGCTAGTTGTTCCATCATCGGGTCTGGAGCTCTGGAAGAACTCTGACCTATCGAGAATACTCGTCCTCCACTGCTGCTCCACTGGCGGAGCTCCTCACAGTAGGACTCATAGATGCCATAAAATCCTCCCCGCTCTTTGCTAGCAGGTTTCCTCCTAGGGCGGATCTTATCTCGCCTCTGTGTTCGTCTTTTAACCCTTGGAAGAATCCCTGAGCTAGTGAAGTGATGTCCTGACCATGGTGAGGGCACTGGCGGAGTAGCTCTTTGAATCGATCCCACGCCTCACAGACTGTCTCATTACCCTTCTGTCTGAATGCCATCAGGTCGGCAATCATTTGTCGTGTCCGGGAGATGGGAATGTACTTCTCGTAGAATTTGTCCATCATTTGCTCCCAGGTGGTAATGATGCCTGGTGGTAGTCTGTGGAACCATTTCGAGGCTTCTCCTGATAAGCTGTGCTGGAACAGGCTCAATCTGGCGTACTCCTCCAATCCTTGAGATAAGCCAAGAGAGTCCAAGTGCACCAGAAAGCGATGTACATGGTCTAATGCATCCGATGGGTCTGCACCTGAAAAAGTGCCTGCAGGGTGATTTCTAACAGCATTGGATTGGTGAGAAGGTTTTACCTTTTGCCAATCGGCTATAAGTTCTGCAGTTAGATTGGGTAGAACCACTGGCCCTCGTCTTGGTGTGGCTGGTGGTCTGTTTATCCTTCCCATCGTGTATTGGGCCACTGCACCTGCTCCAATTTGTTCATGATTTCCTGCCATATTGAAGTCAAGCTGCCTTCTTGTTCTCAAAGCTTGGAGGTATACTCTTTCGATTTCAGGATCGAAGTCTGTATCCGGGGGACCAGTTGAGCGTGTTCTTCGCATCCACTAGGTGCTTAATCAGCCCGAGAGAAAGGAACAAAATGAGTGAGTTTTAAAGTAATGAAAAACAATTCTATAAAATGGCACACAAAATAAATTAAAATCAAAATATATTACAAAACAAACAATTATAAACAGTGTGTTGCAATAAAGTAACGAATTAACCAAGGCTAGGGACTAGACAAAAGTCAAGTCCCAGGCAACGGCGCCATTTTGCAAACGATATTTGAGGTATTAAAACCTAGAAATAATCCTAGAATTCAATAATTCAAAAGATCGTCAGGTTGCAAAAATCCCGGTCGAATAGTATAGTAATTAAAGAAGCGACCGGGGTGTCAATCCACGGGACTCGATAAGTAAGTCTAGCCTTAGGTAATGGTTAACTCAAAAGGGGTTTTGTTTTGGTTTTGGGTTGCAAATAATAACAAGAATAGTAAATAGCAGATAAATTAAAGTGATAGTCTTGAGTGTGAACGGTACTCTAGGTTCAGGGAGTTGTTTCACTAGCTAGGTTCTGCATATTATACCGCTTAAGTGGAGACTTGGATCGGCTTGTAATTCTCAATTATCTATTTGTATTAAGTCTTAATTCCAGATAGCTCATCTAGACAGGGCATGTAGTTCTAGTCTAGTCCTAGCAAGTATATCTAGATGGTTTTATCGCACAAATTACTAGTCTGGTTTTAATCCGGACTAAAGCTCCTAGTGACTAAAGTAATCTATCTGATTGCAATTATCACAGGTAACAGGTTAATAGGACCGTCAATGTTAATCACCTATCTGATCATAACATGATTCGAGGGCTTATAATAACTTAGCAACGTTTATTAAAAGCACTTAAAAGCATTAACATGATCAATCCAAATTGTCTCAAATAAGCAGTAACATAATGCGGAGTTTAGCTAATTACAACATCCCTTCCCCTAGAGTAAATCCTCTTAGCTAGACATAGCGATTATAATAATAAATGAGAGAGAGTTAGAAGAAATCATTTGTTACGAAGATCTTCTTGCTCGCTCCGTCCTTTGTCCTTGCGCTATCCTGGCTTGAAGGTTGATCTTGGTGATAATGGAGTGAATTGGGTGAAATGGGGCGAAAATGGAAGTTTTGGTGAGTTTTGTGAGGTGTCCGGATCAACAGGGTCGGACGCGATCCAGACAAGTGTAAAATAGGTGTGTCCGGCTAAACCGGGTCGGACGCGATCCGGACAAGGGTCGGACAAGATCCGGACAAGGGTCGGACACGGCTAAATTCTGTGGAAAAGATGCGGAATGTGTTTGTGGGTGAGCGCGAGTGATTACGGGGGGATTTTAGCGAGGATGAAGATGAACTGGGCTGAATCGTGAATGAGATGTGCAGAGTATGGAGAGGTTTTATGAATGGAGATGGATATATGTGAGTGAACGATGCAGTTTTGTGGAGGAAGCTGATGAATGGAGATGGAGTAGTAGAGAGGAAGGAGACTGTGAAGTCAGGTGCGATTTGAAATGAAGGCAGGAGATGGTTTATATAGGAATAGGATTCAGACATGTATTGGTGGAAGTTTGGTAAACAGGGTGAGTGGGTAACTGATTGACGCCTTGATTTGAGGATGGAGCGTAGTTAATAAATGCGCCGCTCGCCTGTCTTGTTAATGCGCCGTCTAATAATTCGCCGAAAGTGTGACGTCCGGATCGTGTCCGGATCCGGACGTGACACGAGTTTTAGATCTGAAACGCGAACTCTCGGATCTGGAATTTTAGTCATGTCCGGATTGCGTCCGGCCCATTCAGATCCGGACAAGAGATGTCCGGCTTTGTGTCCGGCCAAACTGATCCGGACAAGACCAGTTTTTGTCTCTTCTCCTGATTTGTTCCCCGTTTGTTATGTTGTAATCCTTATGATGTATAATCTTTATTTCCTGGGTTTTTCCTGCATTTAACATATATAACACATCAGTTCTTATCAAAACATCAATCTTAGGAAAAACACATAATAAGTGGGAAACATTGCCTGAATTGTTACAAATTATAAGGTATTTAAACCCTAAAAAGCCTGTATGTTTCACACTTATCAGTAAACCCCATTCTCCCCCCTTTTTTAGGTATGTAAAAAATTTTCTAAAGACACAAATGAGAACCACTGTCTTATTATAAGAAAGAACCTGTTGCCCCTAAGGCAGTGGCGACCTCCAAACCCTGTATGAGGGCTTCATATTCTGCTTCATTATTTGTTACCTCAAATTCTAGCCGGAACGCAAAGTTGAGAGTTCTTCCATCCGGCGTTTGGACCACTATTCCGGCCCCTGCTCCAGTCTTACATCGAGCTCCGTCAACTAAGATAACGTATGGGTTGGTCGATTCTCTTTGTTTTTGGGCAAAGGTTGTTTCGGTTATAAAGTCTGCCAAGGCCTGTGCCTTTATGGTTGTTCGAGGAAGGAAGTGGATTTCGTACTGGGTGAGCTCGACAGTCCAACTGACCATCCGTCCGGAAGCGTTTGGGTTGTTTGCTATCTGTTTTAGTGGCCAATTCGTCCTAACGAATACCCGGTGCGACTGAAAATAAGGTCGAAGCTTTCGAGATGCAACAACTAATGCAAACAATATTTTTTCGATGTTGGTGTAACGGCTTTCTGCTGGAGTTAGGATTTTTCCGGTGTAATATACTGGTATCTCTTTTTTCTCCTCCTCCATTATTAACACAGCCGCTACCGCCCAATCCGTGGCAGATAGGTAGAGATACAAGTCTTGACCAGGCGCCGGAACACCCAGTTTTGGCAATTCTTTGAGCATCTCCTTGATCCTTTCAAAGGCGTCTACACATTCTTGATTCCACTGGAATTTCTTGTTTTTTTCGTAAAATGCTGAAGAACGGTATTGACTTTTCTTGGAGTTTTGAGCAGAATCTCGCTAAAGCCGTGAGCCTTCCGTTCAATGCTTGCACATCTTTAATGTTCTTTGGTGGCGATAGATCAGGATTGCCTGGGTTTTTTCGGGGTCCACTTCAATCCCTCTTTGCCCAACGATAAAGCCTAAGAATTTCCCTTTTGTAACTCCAAATACACACTTTTCCGGATTCAGCTTGATTTGGAATCTGTCTAGGGTGTCAAAGGTTTCTTTTAAATCTTCCATGTGTTGTGCCCAGGAGTTACTTCTTACCACGATATCATCGACATATGCTTCTACATTCCGGGCCAACTGTTGTTTGAACACTTTGTCTATCATTCTTTGGAAGGTTGCACCCGCATTTTTTAATCCAAAAGGCATCACCTTGTAGCAAAAGGTTCCGGCCGAGGTAATAAAAGATGTTTTTTTCCGAATCCTCCTCATTCATTCTTATTTGATTATATCCTGAAAACGCATCCAAGAAACTTAAGACAGAACTTTGAGCCGTTGAAGCAACCAATCTATCTATTGATGGTAATGGATAAAAGTCTTTAGGACATGCTTTGTTCAAATCTGTGAAGTCCACACACATTCTCCATTTGCCATTTGATTTTTTAACCATCACGACGTTGGCCAACCACTTGGGGTAGGACACCTCCCTGATGAATCCGGCTTTAAGCAGTTTTTGCACTTCAGCACGTGCCGCAAGGTCTCTTTCTTCTCCTATTATTCTTCTTCTTTGCCGGATGGCTGGGTGCTTTGGATCCACTCGTAGGTCATGCTGGATAACTTGGATCTACTCCTGCATTTCGTCCGTACTCCAGGCGAAAGTTGTCCTTCTTTTTTCCAGGAATCTCATCAGGTGAGTTTGCTCCCCACTGCCGAACGCATTTCCTATTTTAAAAAATTTAGAAAGGTCAGTTTTTAAGTGTACCTCTCTTGGTGACTCCTTAGAGGTTCCACGTCTTCTGCTCTTTGATCCGGCTCTGGCGGGAAAGGGAGCTTTCCCTTGAATTCCTTCTCCGACCCCACCGTTTTGACCATCTCTTCTTCCGGCATCCCCTCCATGATGCGGACTTCACATACTCGAGCCATCTTTTGACTCCCTTTTATGGTTACCACCTTTCCAGCCCTGGTTAGATACTTCATCTTCAGGTGGTGAGTGCTGCATATTGCTTTGAAAGCATTAATCCCTGGCCGGCCGAGATACATATTGTATCCGGAAAGTCCTGGTACAATGAAAGCTGTGAGCTTTTCAGTTCTTCGTTCGTCCCCAATCCCAATGTTATGGTGAAGTCTATGCTCCCTGAAGACTTGGTAGAAACGCCCCCAACAAAGCCTCTGAGGACCGCCGAGTATGGTTTAATCTTACTTTCTGGGATCTCCAACTTTTTAACTGCCTCGGCGGATATGACATTCGCTCCAGCCCCGCTGTCTATCAGGATTCCTTCCATCATCCTGTCATTCACTTGTGCCCGAATGACCAGTGGATCATTGTGAGGGTATAACACCCCTTCTTCATCTTCGTCTGTAAAGAAAATCTGGGGAAGATTCTCTCGCTTGGCAATTTTTCTTTCCGGTAGTTCTTGATGCACCGCATGAATATGTCTTTTTCTTTCGTTTGGGGTCAATGGTCCTACCTCTGAAAAGAGACCTGAGAATTTGCTTAAGAGAAAAAGTTTATTAGACTTTCATTTTTTTCCGGAAGGGAATTACCGGAAGATTCTGGAAGATTTTTACAACATACGTCTTTTCTGGAAGGAAAAGAAAAAAGTCTGATTACACAGCTCTCTCCCTTATTACCGATATGACTGGGCCTAGCTAATACTAGAGAAACAAAAATGTCTTCACCTTCTTACAAACCTGAGATCATACCGACTGATTTGCCGTGATTTAGCTCAGGGTGGATCTCTTCTTCCTGGTGATTTCGAGAGGTGGACTGATTTTGCCTGCTATATTGCTTCTGTTGGCCTGCCACCTGCTTTCCCTTGCCTTTCTTTTCTTCCTCGATGATCCTCAACTCTTTGGCCAGAGTGGCGCAATTTGCGGTTCTGTGACTTTTGCAACCATGATACTCACAGAAGGCTATCGGAATCTCCCCTGGATAAGGCTTCTTTGGTGGGGGTAGATATCCCTCTTTGACTGCCGCCGCATACCTGCCCGGATCAATCTGAACAGCAACCCGGGCGTTCTGAAACTGAGGTGCCTGGGATGGAGCTTTGTAGTAAGGCTTGTATCTTGAGCCTCCCCCGGATGAACTTCCTGATACATTGCCGGAAGCGCCATTTCCATTCGGTCCCCCTTTCTTGTCGTTAACCGCTTTGAAGCTGTTTGCCAAATCTCTGGCCTTATTTTCCGCCACCTCTGACTTTAGAAACTCATGAATCATTTCGGCTAGCTCTCCATGGGTTTTTGGGGCTTTTGTCGCGATCTTCCCGGCAAGCCTTGGTTGTGCAGCCCGTTTCCGAAAGCCTTGATCAGAATCTTCTCATCAATGTCATCAATTTCGCTACCTGCTTATGAAACCTTTCACTGAATTCTTTCACCGTCTCTCCTCTTTTCTGTTTGAGATCCATCAGTTCTATTGTTTCCTTCTTGATCTTTTTGCTTGCAGCAAAGTATTGCTGGAACTCCTCAGTCAATTGCTTAAAACTTGAGATCGACTGCGGGGGTCTTGTTGAGATCCAACCGAGCCCTTTTGGATAATGTTCCCGGAAACAAATTGCAAAGAGCGAGAGAACTTATCCCCTGCGTATTCATTGCGAACATAAATTTCTTAACGTGAAGAGCAGGGTCCCCCGTTCCATTGTATTTTTCCACTGCTGGCGCAACGAAGTGGGGAGGAAGCTTTGCCTTCCTGATTCTCTCGGAGAAGGGGTAAAGAGTCATGTCGATCGAATCATCCTCCTCAGTCTCGTCGCTGATGATCAGAGTTTCTCTAGCTTCTCTTTCTTCCGGCTGTTGCTCGCTTCGGAGCCGCGATTCTTGAGCGATTCGAGCGCCTCAGTCATGTCCTCCCATTTCTTCTGGTATTCCACATCTCGCTGCATCAGCTCCTGCTGCAAGACTTCATTCCCCTCCACTATCCTTTCATCAATGGTTCTGACTAGGCTTTTCAGCATCTCCTCCAACGCTTGCTTGGAGATCACGTCTTCAGCTTCCACTCTGTTGTTTTCGGTTGTTCCTACATTGTTGATCTCGCCCTCAGGTCGGGGTGTCTTTCTTGTTCTTGGAGCCATCCTTGCACGCGTACCTCCTTCGCTTACACCTGCAAAAGACACAACCTCAAAGTTTCAAGGCTTCGTTGTTTCGTTCAAAATCAGATTACCTCCGGTGGACTCGTGGTTGCTAAGAAAGATCTTGAGCCATCCGTTTCCCACAGACGGCGCCAAAATGAAATGGTGAATTCCTAAACTCCCTAACCTCCTATCCTAATCTCTAATCGGATTCCAATTTTACTGCTAGGCCATTTGTGCTTCGCCGAGTTACCTTGTTACTGTGTGACCGAGCTTAAGAGAGAGAGAATCGCGCAGATAATGCAACGGTGTGTAGTTTCGAACGTGAAAACGTATCCTTTATTTGTGGGGTTGAACCCCTATTTATAGTGTTTACACTGCTAGATCGAGAGTCACCAGCCTGTCTTTCTTTTTAATTGCCAGGCTGGCATTTACATGTAAGCGGGATATTTAATTACTCATCCGGCCGGATCACACTCTGATCCGGCGATATTCCTTGTTCTAAGCTGCTCCTTCCAGTCACATGGGACCGGATGTTCTACCTTTTCTTATTCTCGTACTTTTTCCCTCTTCAGTTATAACCACCTTATACGCTTGAGAGAGAAAAAGGAGGAATCTTGTTACTTTGTGAGATATTAGTGGCCAAGCCTATCTCTAAGGAGAGATAATAGGGGCAGCACTAATATTGGAAGTTGGTTGAGATAAGATGCCAAAATCCAAGGGATTATGGCCGGCACTTATCTAGGAAACAAACTAGGAGATAAAAGTGTCTTTATCTTTGTGATAAGTTGGCGCCACTTATCTCTAGAGTTTGTTGTGATTCTGGTTGCCTCACTTTCTTATAAATATAAGGAGAGGGAGAACGTGGTGAGACATGGAGATCCTCCCAAGAGCAATCCGAAATCAATCCTAAGCAACCAAAGAGAGCTAAGCTTCCGTTCCTCGCAAAGTTAAGATCAAAGGTCGTTCCTTTACTCCTTATTCTTATTCCCAAATGAGGGGAAAGATAGAACATGGTGTTCTTAATCTCCTTACCCCATAAGTGAGTTCGAAATCAGAAGTGACCAAGGTTAAAGACTTCACCTTTGCTAGAGTCCTAGAGCAAGCAAGTGAGTTCCAAAAGTTCCCTCCTTGTTCTTATGGATTGGCGAAGCGTGGGAGTGCCAAAGATCTAACCAGGCTGAAGTCGCACGAGTTGTCCAGCTCCAAACCTACTCTTGGAGGGGAGTGGTTGAAGGGGTTCTCGTGGATGGTTGGCTGAGTCAAACTGAGGGCGGTAATGCATTCAAGTTCCTCTTTGTCCCTTTTGGTTTAAGCAAGTTTGTTGGTGTGTGGCGAAGGAGTTGGAAGGCTGGATGGATTGGGCGTAATCCTAGCCGGTCGTAGCGATTAATTTATCGTGTGACAATTGTGGTATCAGAGCTACGTTCAAATTGAGTCACGTTCGACAAGAGCTGCATAAATTTTGGAACTTTATAAGCTGCACAACAAACAAACCGACAACAAACACTTCAAAGGTGCAATCTTGTTTCTCTTCGAGTCTCCTTCTTCACCAACGACTTTCCTTCATTAAAGGTTGGACCTTTACCCACTTCGACACTTCAACATGAGGCAACAAACTCTTGTGATGGTCACTTGAGTAGTTCGCGTTGGAAGAAGTGGTTGGAGGAAGAAAAGGCCAAGCGCATTCAAGGGGGAATGTCTTTGTCGTCTTCAAGGTTGTTTTCTGATGACGATTGTGATGGATGGAGGATTGGCACTCAAAGAGGCAGTAGACCACCTCTTAAGGGAGTGGCTGATGCAGAGGAGAATCGACAAAGATCACCAGCTTGTGAGCAAGAAGTGGCACAAGGGTTAGGCGAAAAAGGAATCCTTAAAGCCGCAGTTGAGGTTAGCTTCTGTTTTCCACCCAACTCTCCTTCTTCATTGGGTTTTATTGATGATAAAACGAAGCTAGAAGAGGCTCAAGCGAGTGTCCAAAGTTATAAGGTGTGTGGCGCACCAAGTAAGGGAAGAAACATGCTCTTGGGGTGCAAGAGTGTTCTTCGCCGTGAACCGAGACAAGATGAAGCTAGAGCTGATGTTGGTGCAATAAAGGTCAGACCTTTAGGTGATTCCAAGGGTGTGGACAACCAGAATGAAGCAAATAACCAACCGTGGGCCGATAAGGAAGGGTTTGCAAGCAGATTTCCTAGCTACCGCCTTGATCCTGCAAGGAGAGGTAGGATGGTGCTTCCTAGGGTCCCAAAGTTTAAACTTGGTTCTTCTGGAGGCCATGGCGGACCAAGGAGGAAGTCAAGTGGGAGCCCTAATGTTGAGGAAGGCTTGTGCATCCGGGATGTGCAAGGTGTGGCTTGTGACCAAGTGAATCAACCTAGAGCAAAGCCTAAGTTTAGTACGAGGCCGAGACGGATGTATGGTCCAGATTCGGTGCTTGGTAAGGCTCTTGCTGAAGCAGCTGAGGTTGATAAGAGCTTCAAGGAGTTCTTGAAGGAAGTTAGCCAAGGGCGAGGTAGGCTTGGACCTCGGTGAGTGGTCTTCAGAGGAAGACTTACCCCCTTTGCGATCTTATGGATGATGGTACTAGCAAAAGGGCTAAAACGGCTAGAGGAAAGTTGCAGATCAGGGTTGCTTTGGTTCTCCACTTCAGTCCCCTTCTCCATTGCCTTACATTGCTGATAGGATCTAAGGAGAAGAGGCTCGAGTCAATGCCAAGGGTTTGAGGCCCAGACCGCAAGGTAGAGTCGTCAAGAGAAGAAGCCACCACAAGAGTTGTGGAGGTGATTCCCTCAGTGCGCCATGGCAAGAGATGACTAGGGCTGGATGTAGAGTGATAAAAGCGGGTCCTTTGATTACTACCAAGGGTGGAGATGACCATGAAGAAGCAAGGAACCGATCAAATATGAAGATGGACAAGTGTGAAAGCACCTTTCTTGTTCGACTCCAAGGCCAAAGTAAGTCTCCATAAGAGTGGCATGAGAGTGTATGCCAGTGATGTTCTAGGAAGATTTTGGGAGCTGATCCTTCCCATTATCATGTGATGCTGTCCAAGGTTCGAAGAGTACTCCTCCTCAAGAAGAACCGAAGCCACCGTAGAAGAAGGTTAGATTAGACCTCCTTCCCCATTTCATTCAAGACCACTAAGTGAGAATGAGTATGATCTTTATATGGCTGGGTCATTGTTTCCTTAAGTGTATGGCTTAAGAGGTTGTTCCTATTTTTAGATGGTTGTTTAGTTTCACTGTTGGGTTGTTGGTCAATCGTAACAATGGTAAACTCCTTTTCCCTTGGTTGGATGAATAAAGTGTTTCTCT
Organism: Limonium bicolor; assembly: GCA_023374045.1. Taxonomy (NCBI): domain Eukaryota; kingdom Viridiplantae; phylum Streptophyta; class Magnoliopsida; order Caryophyllales; family Plumbaginaceae; genus Limonium; species Limonium bicolor. The sequence continues at coordinate 149,759,978 of CM041782.1, forward strand.
GTTTCATACTTCGCTTGTGGTTGCATAAACACCACTCGTGTGTGAGTGGGGCAGCATGGTGCCTTATTGATGCGAAAGGAACATGAAAGTAGTGAATTTGCGGTTAGGAGTTGGACTCCTAAAGCAAGAAACAAGGAGCTATTCATCACCGCATGTAAGGTTGTGATCACATGTGGTGTGGAAGACCCTAATTCGGTAGGGAGAAAGGGAAAAGAGGTTAGGAAGGTACCCAAGCTCAGTTGGGGGAGCCTAACCATCCATCTAAAGTTGAGGAACAATTGGCAAGATCAGATTGGGGGAAGTAAGTGGCGAGTTGGACGAGCATGGCCTAGAAGACCCTAATTTCCCTTTAGAGCTGTATCTGGGATACGAGGCTGGAAATTAGAGGGGCGTTCACGCGAGTCATGATGAAGGTTGGAGTAGTCATGGACTTGGTGTCAAGGTGAAGCCCTAAAGGATCAAGAGAGGATCGAGGATCCAAGTGAGGTCCTAGGAGTCGGGGCTTGTTACACTATGATGGCGCGGTGTCAAAGACGAGGTCATGGGACGCAAGGCGTACCAAGGATCGATGGCATGGGCGTGCTGGGTGCGCAGAGCATCAACAAGGATGACAAGGTCTTGACAAATAGAGGCGCGCGGGGTGCGAGACATTGGCGTGATCGAGCGTGAAGCGTAGCAGGCGCAAGGCCATGTGAAGATTGGTGCGATGCGCTGCGGGCGTAAGGCTTGATGGGTGATTGCGCTGGGCGCAAGGCACCAGGACACGCATGTCCGAGGTAACAATTCTAGATACTTTGTGATTATGTATATCTGTAACGACCCCAAAACCACCCTGGTTGAGAGACCGTTACACGCCGCGCGCTTATTACCTAAGACACGCAAGGCTACACTATCGAAACCCCAAAATAGAACTAATGCTCATATATTACCAAATAAACTATTACAACATGTCTTTACAATACACAGGCGGAAGCCAAACCGAAATACAAAGCATAATCTAATTACAACTGGGCACCAAGGCCAAACAAGCTGAATACAAAACTCAAATGCCAAGACAGAAAATGGAAACTGAATCTCCAAGCACGAACTAAAACCTGCAAATCAGACGGAGATAGGGGTGAGCAAAACCATTGCTCAGCAGGTGATAAACTTCAACAGCTGAGCACGCTCAAAACAGATACTGAACATACATATATATATACGAAAGCGCTTAGCCATAGCAAAATCAGAGATAAAACGGAAGTCTTTCAAATAGACAGAAGTCTAAAACACAAGGAGCTAAGCGGTGGTCAAAACATACACTTAATAGCATAAGGTAAACTGAAGCTGAAAGCTTGACGAAATCAGAAGCTTAACAAACTCAAAAAGCTTAAACACAATCAGAAGCTTAGCAAAATCAGAAGCTTAGCAAAATCCAGAACTTAGCAGAAGACAGTAAGCACACAGCAGACCGTCTCAAATCAAATACAGATAGAGCAGACGAAGTAGAGCACTTACAAAATCAGAAATCCTTAACAGACAGGAAGCACACAGCATCCTATCTGAGTTTGCAATCAGACAGAGCAGGCAGAAGCAGTACAAACAAACAGAGGTATCCAAAGGACAGAAAGCACACAGCAGTCTGTCAAAACAGCAGAACGGAATCCAAACAGAAGTGGGACACTAGCATTCAAAGCATACAGACAGAACGGGTAAACAACCCGTGAACAGAACGAGGAAACCTCACTCGTAAACAGAACAGGTGGAACACCTGTGAACAGAACGGGGAACATCACCCGTGAAGCAGAAGGATATCCTACATAGCGCGCTACGAGACAGCGAGACCAGCCATCCAAAGGTTCAGACACAGAGAAGACTAGGTCCCAAAACAGAAGCTTTCAGAACAGACCAAAGCTTTATACAGAACAGGACAGAAGTCCTGTCAGATCATAACAGAAAGTAGAAGCTTAACGAAATCGGAGCAGAAGCTTACCAACGGAAAGCCTTAACAAGACAGAAGTCGTAACCCGACTAGTAAATACGAAAGCAAACTGAAGTCAGAGGTTGAATCACATTTTTAGAGCAAAACAGAGTTCAAAAGATTAACGGAGACCTTAAAATCAGAAAACACTTAAACACATGCTAAAACACATGAAAACAGATAGTACTCAGAAGGAGGAAACCAACACCGCAAACGGCACTCAAAACGGAGCTCAAACGAACAAGTTATGGTCAAATCAGAGAGCCGTCCGAACTTGTGTCCGGACGTCAAAGTTCGGACGCAAGTCGAACTCAAATCCGCAGAAATTTTCAAGGTGTCCGAACATCCAAGTTCGGATGGATGTTCGGACGTCCTTCGGAAAACAACTCGTGGGAAGTCCGAACATGTGTCCGAGCTTCAAAGTTCGGACACATGTCGAAGAGAAAATCAGAGGGCGCAAAACGGGTGTGTCCGAACTTCCAAGTTCGGACGGAAGTTCGGACACAGTGAAACTCTTAGAAAATCCAGATGCAACAGAGCGCGTCCGAACTTCCAAGTTCGGACGGAAGTTCGGACGCGCCGAAAAGTTCAATTTCCAGAACGAAATCAGATGCGAACAGAGTCCTCAAAACAATGTCAAAAATGCAGTACGAAACCAAAGTCTTTAAACCATAACCATGACAGTTTTAGAAGGTCAAAACCAAGACAAATCAGACAGAGATCGATCACCAAACATAGGGAAATTAAACAATCTGAACTCTCAAATCAGAAGCACTCAGAGTTCACAAAACAGAAGGGAACCATAGAGGTAGATTCACCATTGTCAAAGTATACTTACATATCAAAATACGCAAAACACATACGATTCCCACGGGGTTGTAACACATCAAAACGCAAATCCGGAACACACACAAAGTTACACAAGTCAGAAGCCACACAAACATATACGGAAAACAACGGAATCAAAACCCCCGTGGGTGAACACACACAACCGAATCCATCTACCACCTACCTCACATCCGTAGCTAAGCCATCTCTGCGGACTCTACGCATCGCCTTCTCGAATCTCCAATCGAATGACAATCCCCCGCATTGAACCGCTCCCAAAATACAAAATCAAAATCAGAAAAGGGAAAGGAAACTCAACGGAGAAGAACCGGAATTTACAACCCAAACCTGATTGACGACTGACAGACGAACAGAATTCCTCTGGCGGATCTCTAGCGATTAATAATTGAGAGTAAATCAAAGAAGAGAATGGGCAAAGGGAGGAGAACTTGAACGCGAGAACGTCGAGAGAACCGTCAGTGAGAAGATGAAGGAAGGGGAATAATTGAACATGAATTAGAATAAGAGAGAGAGGGAATAAAATAGTTTAATAAATCTCTCTCCTATGGAATTAATAAATAACAACAAGGAAGAAGACAATTGTAACCCTCCTTCCTCAAGCTAACATATTAACATTAGAAAGAATGTCATAGCCAATCTAATATAAGATTACAAAATAACACAAACTCCCTTTGCGAATCAGTAAGGAAATAAAAAAAATCTGGGGCATAACAATATACCCCCCTTAAAAAGAATTTCGTCCTCGAAAATCGATGAAACCCAGAATGTGAATAAATGCACTTCCAGTGCCAGAATACTCCAAAACTCACAAGGAATTAACACTCAGAACAGAACCCACTGTTTGATTGATTGACAGAAGCACGGATAGAAAATTACTAACATATATCCCTAAGGCACAGAAGGGAACACTCACAAAGCTAACACTTAGAATACACTGGCTGATTCACTGACAGAGGAAACAAAGCAGATGATCACTAAAGGCTCAGCACAAAGGCACAGAAAGAACACTCACTCATTTCAGAAGCTCTAACCTCGAAGAGCTAACACTCAAGTGTACTGGTTGATTTCCTGACAGAGGAGGCGGAACAGAAGATCAGTAACTCTCAGCCCAAAGGCACAAGAACTCTCAGAAGTCGTCCTAACCCAAGGACCAAGCACACTCACAAGCTCACACCTGAACACAACATAGAACATACAATCTAAGCACATAACCCAAGCCCACAACTGAAGCACACATCACTGGCAAACCAGAACTCACATTCGGTCGTCCTTTCCCAAAGGACCCGACTCCCTCAAATCCTGACTCAGACCCGAACACAGCAAATACACAGACAGACACTACGCTTCCGTTACGCTACTCTGATAGTGGACAACCACAGAGCAGACACACTCTACAGACTCCAGGCATCAACCAAATCAAGTAGTAGACAGTAGACAATTCACGCAGCAGAAAACACATAGCACATCACAAGCAATGACACGGAAGCGTAGACATGCAGACACCCAACAAATCCCAACGAAAGCCAAACCGAGCTCTGATACCATTAAATGTAACGACCCCAAAACCACCCTGGTTGAGAGACTGTTACACGCCGCGCGCTTATTACCTAAGACACGCAAGACTACACTATCAAAACCCCAAAATAGAACTAATGCTCATATATTACCAAATAAACTATTACAACATGTCTTTACAATACACAGGCGGAAGCCAAACCGAAATACAAAGCATAATCTAATTACAACTGGGCACCAAGGCCAAACAAGCTGAATACAAAACTCAAATGCCAAGACAGAAAATGGAAACTGAATCTCCAAGCACGAACTAAAACCTGCAAATCAGACGGAGATAGGGGTGAGCAAAACCATTGCTCAGCAGGTGATAAACTTCATCAGCTAAGCACGCTCAAAACAGATACTGAACATACATATATATATATACGAAAGCGCTTAGCCATAGCAAAATCAGAGATAAAGCGGAAGTCTTTCAAATAGACAGAAGTCTAAAACACAAGGAGCTAAGCGGTGGTCAAAACATACACTTAATAGCATAAGGTAAACTGAAGCTGAAAGCTTGACGAAATCAGAAGCTTAACAAACTCAAAAAGCTTAAACACAATCAGAAGCTTAGCAAAATCAGAAGCTTAGCAAAATCCAGAACTTAGCAGAAGATAGTAACCACACAGCAGACCGTCTCAAATCAAATACAGATAGAGCAGACGAAGTAGAGCACTTACAAAATCAGAAATTCTCAACAGACAGGAAGCACACAGCAGTCTATCTGAGTTTGCAATCAGACAGAGCAGGCGGAAGCAGTACAAACAAACAGAGGTATCCAAAGGACAAAAAGCACACAGCAGTCTGTCAAAATAGCAGAACGGAATCCAAACAGAAGTGGGACACTAGCATTCAAAGCATACAGACAGAACGGGTAAACAACCCGTGAACAGAACGAGGAAACCTCACTCGTAAACAGAACAGGTGGAACACCTGTGAACAGAACGGGGAACATTACCCGTGAAGCAGAAGGATATCCTACATAGCGCTACAAGACAGCGAGACCAGCCATCCAAAGGTTCAGACATAGAGAAGACTAGGTCCCAAAACAGAAGCTTTCAGAACAGACCAAAGCTTTATACAGAATAGGACAGAAGTCCTGTCAGATCATAACAGAAAGCAGAAGCTTAACGAAATCGGAGCAGAAGCTTACCAACGAAAAGCCTTAACAAGACAGAAGTCGTAACCCGACTCGTAAATACGAAAGCAAACTGAAGTCAGAGGTTGAATCACATTTTTAGAGCAAAACAGAGTTCAAAAGATTAACGAAGACCTTAAAATCAGAAAACACTTAAACACATGCTAAAACACATGAAAACAGATAGTACTCAGAAGGAGGAAACCAACACCGCAAACGGTACTCAAAACGGAGCTCAAACGAACAAGTTATGGTCAAATCAGAGAGCCGTCCGAACTTGTGTCCGGACGTCAAAGTTCGGACGCAAGTCGAACTCAAATCCGCAGAAATTTTCAAGGTGTCCGAACATCCAAGTTCGGACGGATGTTCGGACGTCCTTCGGAAAAGAACTCGTGGGAAGTCCGAACATGTGTCCGAGCTTCAAAGTTCGGACACATGTCGAAGAGAAAATCAGAGGGCGCAAAACGGGGTGTGTCCGAACTTCCAAGTTCGGACGGAAGTTTGGACACCGTGAAACTCTCAGAAAATCCAGACGCAACAGAGCGTGTCCGAACTTCCAAGTTCGGATGGAAGTTCGGACGCGCCGAAAAGTTCAATTTCCAGAACGAAATCAGATGCGAACAGAGTCCTCAAAACAATGTCAAAAATGCAGTACGAAACCAAAGTCTTTAAACCATAACCATGACAGTTTTAGAAGGTCAAAACCAAGACAAATCAGACAGAGATCGATCACCAAACATAGGGCAATTAAACAATCTGAACTCTCAAATCAGAAGCACTCAGAGTTCACAAAACAGAAGGGAACCATAGAGGTAGATTCACCATTGTCAAAGTATACTTACATATCAAAATACGCAAAACACATACGATTCCCACGGGGTTGTAACACATCAAAACGCAAATCCGGAACACACACAAAGTTACACAAGTCAGAAGCCACACAAACATATACGGAAAACAACGGAATCAAAACCCCCGTGGGTGAACGCACACAACCGAATCCATCTACCACCTACCTCACATCCTTAGCTAAGCCATCTCTGCGGACTCTACGCATCGCCTTCTCGAATCTCCAATCGAATGACAATCCCCCGCATTGAACCGCTCCCAAAATACAAAATCAAAATCAGAAAAGGGAAAGGAAACTCAACGGAGAAGAGAACCGGAATTTACAACCCAAACCTGATTGACGACTGACAGACGAACAGAATTCCTCTGGCGGATCTCTAGCGATTAATAATTGAGAGTAAATCAAAGAAGAGAATGGGCAAAGGGAGGAGAACTTGAACGCGTAGAGAACGTCGAGAGAACCGTCAGTGAGAGAGATGAAGGAAGGGGAATAATTGAACATGAATTAGAATAAGAGAGAGAGGGAATAAAATAGTTTAATAAATCTCTCTCCTATGGAATTAATAAATAACAACAAGGAAGAAGACAATTGTAACCCTCCTTCCTCAAGCTAACATATTAACATTAGAAAGAATGTCGTAGACAATCTAATATAGATTACAAAATAGCACAAACTCCCTTTGCGAATCAGAAAGGAAATAAAAAAAAATCTGGGGCATAACAATATCTTAACGTTATGCTTGTCTATGAGGTGATGTAGGACTCACAAAGATAGACAAAGGAGACGTTGAAGATACTAAAAGATGAAAGGATTGCCAAGCCATATGAGGAGACTAATGAGGAGTTTCCAAGAAGATGGTCTTGCCCGAGGAGGCAAACTTTCATGGCTTACTAGGATGCGATTGGCCAGACTTGAGGAGTTGATGTCCATCCTATGTGGCAAGTTGTGCTCACTTTCCCCGGGGGATGAGTGTGTAGGCACAGAGGAAGCGTGGTGGACATATGGTCATGGGATGTCACCAAGCTGAAATTCAAAGGTATGACGATACGCTTTGTGGCTTAATTATGATTAAGCTAAGTTGTTTTGATGGTTGCTGGGCAAGGGCAACAAGGGAGGCGTGAGGGCGCCGCGTCATACAACTTGTAACACCCCAACCACCACCGTACACTTAACATCAAACTGCAGCGGAAATCTCAACTCATCACATTACTTAATTCAATGGTGTTACACGCCGTTAACCACCCACGTGGCTAACAAGGCTAATACATGTACATTTGTATCGGTCTGATGGACTAGATTCCCGAGCAACTACACAATACAATCCTCATTCCATTTCCAACATTTATTATATACATACATTCCCACTGTACCGAGTATTTACAGACTAATGCCGATAACAATTTCGGTCTTACTACGCTTACAATGCTTACGCCATTTAAATGGCTACCTATGTATAAACATCTACCCCGTCCTACTCTCGAACGGCTTCCAGCTCCTTGTACCTGAAATAGAAAAGGAGAGAAAGGGTGGCCCCCAAGGGGCTCAGCACCTTTGCTGGTATGGTAATCCCGCAGCCCACATGCTACCGGGCCACGCACAACTAATTGTCGTCTTAGCATGCAGTTGATTATATTTAAATCATGCATACAAACCATAAACACACAACACTTTGCATACACCCAACAATATGGCTCAACATATATCCAACACGTCCACACTTAACAAATCATCCAATGATTCCGTTAACCCTAGAGTGGCTCTCCTCTAAAACGGAGCTACTTCCTTAATGAACGACACGTACCCATTAATCGGGTTATCCTTAAACGCCTCTTGTCACAACCTGTGATTCATTTCCATGATCCACACACTCCATATCCTACAACATATCTCATTCCTCACATAACAAAACATAACAAAACCTTTCTTGTTTCGGCGTACACATGACAACGTCGAATTCATTTTAAACACCTAACGTATACATATCATAGCATAGCAGGGGAACTTGCTTAGCACAATAACAACTCAAACACCATAAGACCGGTTCACACAAGGAACCTACCACCATAGTTAGTATATATAGTGAGCCTAGAGATTATTGTCAATCTCATGCTAAGCTCGTTACCAACCTCGTTACCGTCCAGTTATATCGAACGGTTAACTTAAACCCAAGGTGTGTCGGATATAGTAATCCCAAGCACACCGAAATAACATTCGTATGCCCCTGTGGCCCGACGTGAGTCAGTAATTAGCTTTGGATAAGCTAAGGGAAGGTAGAAACCAAATTGGAATACAACCTGTACATACACCAAGAGAGCCGAACCGGATATGACATCGACTCCGTCCATCACACGCGTGGCCGGAACAACCGGACTCCTCACCCCCCCCCCCCATTAGTACATATACACTTATAAATAAGTAGTTAGAGATCCATTATGGAGCCTACCACATCCACACACCATACGGTATCATAACCGAGTTAAGCACACAAGGGAGGTTCACACACTTGCATACAACAACAATGTCCAACTAACTCACACATAGCCGTGGTTAGCACGTTCCCAAGGTTTGGGCCGTCAACTCCGAATACGATCACTCATGTGTTCCTAGATTTGGTTAGCTAAGGTTTAACACATATTTGAGGTTAATTGGTATCGGATGCCAAATTCGCCACATAAATGAATTACTATAAACTCATTACATATTTTTATCTTACAAGGTGGTAAACACTCAGAAAAACATATTGGCATACAAGCCGGTGTAATCCGGTAGGACACAGGTTGCAAGAAAACCATACCTGTCACCGGAGTCCACTTTACCACGTCCACTTATGTTCCTCGAGCAATTCTCGAACAACTGATAACATTACATATACTTTTATTAACTTCGGGGTAACATGATTGTTTAATGTCCAATGCTTATAACTTTTCCCCGTTAACTTAGTTAAATAACTTGACACTTTTAACTTGTTTTACTTCCACATTTTATTACAACTTTTCACCCACTTAATTGTGACTATAACTCACCTAACATGTCCTACACAACCTTATAACATCGTTTTCCATCAATCCCCATCATTAGACATCTTTTAATAACCTAAAACCATGTTTTTATAGTGGTCCGGGACTTGGTCCTCTTCTGAAGTCCCGGACCATATGCTAACTCAAGTCTCGGCCTTTTAAAATGGGGTGGTCCGGGACCTTATACAAGGCCTAAGTCCCGGACCACATCCTTATATGACTCTCGGCCTATTTTACACCCCTGGTCCGGGACTTGAACCATGACCTAGGTCCCGGACCAAAGCTACAGACTTGGTAAAATTGCATTTTTCAAACCTTGTTGCATTATTTCTCCACCTCCATTAATTGTATAAACTTACCTAATGTTCCTAGGTATATTCTAATGTCCAAATATCATCTTTATAACCATAAACAACATTTTTGGTCCGACCGACCTTACCGACCGACCTTGCACAAGGTCGGTCCATTCCAGAACACTTTACCGTCAAAATTTTCTACTCCGACCGACCTTGTAAGTTCGGTCGTATGTTCGGTCGATTCCAGTAACTTAATCCGTACAGAAAATACAAGCCCGACCGACCTTGCAAGTCCGGTCCCCAAGGTCGGTCCATTCCAGAGGCTAATTCTCGCAGGGTAAACTGGGCTCGACCGACCTTGCAAGTTTGGTCGCAAGTTCGGTCTGGCCCAGACCCTTGTTTTCCTTTTTACATTCAACTCCATACTTCACCCCATATAACCTAGTACCCCCTAACCTCATTTGGGCACTTCAAACACACCCTAAGACATCCTCAAACACTCATAAAACTCATTTTCTAATTCCTTAAGCCTTTACTTACATCTTCACAAAATTCCTAACTCTTACAACGTTTTCTCCTTAAGATTTCTAGGTGGTATTCCACCTATAATGACCACTATACCAAGGTGTTTCCTCTACACCTTAACATCATCTCTCAAACTTCTTTCCTTAATAACTAAACCTCCTTTTTCATATCTTACCTAAACATCACTTATTCCTTGGATATCAACATTACCTAAACCTTAAACAACTTCCTAGTTCACCAAAACTTTCTTAAAACACTTAGAACTTCTTACACATTTTACAAATTTCGCCATGGGTTCTCTTAGCACATCATCATTCCAAAACTCATAGTTTTCACCATTAAACACTCAAGAACACCTAAATCCATCAAGAACACCATCACACACAAGACTTCACCCAATTTACACGACATCACAATATAGTGCATAATTAAACTTGCTTGGCACTTAGGCCCTTAAATAACATGGCTCTTAGGCCCTTAAATTGCATAATCCTTAAACACTGAATTTCCACAATATATATGCCTTTGACCTGCAAATACATACACCAAGACATATGTTCTTTTACTAGTCTCCTTGAGAACACTTTACTAAGTCATTCACCATTTGCTCTTTAGGTAGTTTTAACAAGCATTATAAGCTCATTTCTCCTAAGGCATTAAACCACATTAGGTTAGTATATTTACCTCTTTTCCACTCAAACTTCTTTCTTGTTTCCTCTTAAAACCGGTAAGGCATTTCTTTCCTTGTCAACTACTAAACAACATACCAATATTGAAATGAGTATATAAGCTTTATGCTTCATCTCATTGTAAACCCTAGGTTTACATTATTTCAAAAAACATTAATGTAGTTGTTTTACCTTGATCTTTGAAGGGAGTTTGAATATCTATGAAGAGAGAACTCCACCTAGTCCATAAGAGATTGGAATGAAGCTAGAACAAAGTCACATAAAGAGCTCCATCAATGTGCAATTTCGGGCAAGGCAAAAACATGAAGGAAACTTGATTTTTCTTTGAGATTCCTTACCTAGAAGCAAAGGAGAGTAATAATATGTAGAAACACAAGCTCAAGCTCCATCCATGGTGATTCCTCTTGGCACCAAAATAGAGCTCTTTGGATTTTGAAAGGATGGAATTGAAGAGCTTGATGAGAGGAAGAGATTGGTGGTGTTTGTTTTTGATTTGGACATGTGAGCTAGATTTTACAAGAGGTCAAAGGTAGAGTTTAAATGGTGGTGTGTATTACCGAGAGAGCAGCAAGAAGGGAGGTAGAAGAAGAGTGGAGCCGTGTGAAATGAGAAAGAAATGAGAGAATGAAGATAACCTTTGCTTTTTGAAGATATTTGTTCTTTTAAAGCAAATAGTACATTAATTAGTCATTCTTTCTTTTCTTAGTAAATTAACAAGGGTGGTGAGTCACCACACATTAAAAACCGGCCCCCAATAGTACCTAGGGGTATTTTAGACTTTATTAATCAATTGTCTCACTTATAATAACATATGTTACAAACTAGCTTATAAAAATCACTATTCACAAAAACAAGGCACATATAAGTGAAATTTTTGATTTCCTATTGATATAGACTTCCAAATGTGATACTATATAGTACACATGTTAATTAAAGAGTAATGATGGACATTCAGCCATTCAAAACTCATTTACAAGACAATTTTTCAAAAACGTGCTTTAAGACTCCTTAAAGCACATTTTGTGTTTTAACTTGTTTTCAAGCTTGGTTTTCTTTATTAATTGATTTAATATGTTCATTAACATATTTTTAAGGTATAGGTATGACCATTAGGTCTTATACAATTTTATCCCAAGCTTAGAGCACATTTTTGCTCTTATTGACTTTAAGGTGTTTATTTGTGTTTTGTTTGGTTTCATTATCTACCAAAGTTTCCTAAGGACTTAATTAGCCTTATAAAGTCATAATTAAATATTATCAAGTCTTGGTAGGCTCTTTGGGTCCCAACCAAGTTCACTCCAAGCTTAGAGCATGTTTTTGCTCAAACTGTGTCTTAATGCTTTATTGCATTTTACTATGGTTTAAATTGTACACTGATGTTCCTAAGGCACTTTTTAGCCTTTAAATACCATAGTTTAACATTTACACAACATACCAAGGTTTGGGGTATTTCAATCTACCCCCCTTAAAAGAACTTCGTCCTCGAAGTTCACATTTCCTCGCATCATTGGATTAGAATACAGGAATTACTTATAGCCATAAAACTTCCATTACCAACCACCCTTTACATCCAACCTCGGACTTAATGGTCCGGGCAACATATCCACATTATACATAAAATATCATACTCACATGGTAACCTCGGACTTAATGGTCCGGGTACCTTCACCACACTTGCACTAACATAATATCCCTCAGACTCTTAGGTCTGGGTGACATAACCACATTTGGACTCGTAGGCCCGGGTAACACAATCAATTCAGAACCCAACCACATTAGAACTCAAGGTCTAAAATAATATTTATTACTTATTCCACACAACATGTCTTAGCATGTATATCAAACAGAAATACCTTTTCCATCTCTCCATGGGTTCGAATCCCACGTTGAGTACATATACACTGTGATCCCGCAGAACCCGGTCGCGATGGACACCTTCTGGTCCCCGTTCCTTTGGGAGATCAAAACATTCACTTAATTTTTTAACATATATACTTCTCATGTCACCGGTCCGAAGACAAAGGCTCGTACGTCCTCAGCTCGTGAGCAAGTACTACAAAAATATTCTTTACTAGGTTAAGTACAAGAAGATCTTTTATTCAAAATATTAATCGATTGTTTGAAAACACCAATTGAAAATCCTTTTGAAAACACCACACAACTCCAAGTCCAATTTATGCTCCTTGTATTTTTCTTAACATGGTTGTTTGTGACCACTTACAGGGAGCTTCAAGAGTCATCCAACCCTGATGTGATCAGCATCAGTGTTGAACTATCTTTCCACCCCAATTTGTGTTCGGCTTCCCTTGATCTCATGATAATCAAGTTTCACCTCCCACTTTTTTTTCAACCAACAACTAATTCAAGCATATCCCATTCTATCTTTGAATCCTTCTAGTCATAATCATAACATCTCCAAGGGATAGAACTCCGTCTATCAATCATCATCCAAATCCAACTTAATTCAAGTTACCTAGGGAATTTAATTCTCACTAGGTTCTATATCGGTCTCATACCCCTTCATAAATCACAACACTGTATATATACATATATTTTTTTATCAAAATACAATACATGGTTTACATTTATGCACCGTCGGGGTTTTAGTTCCCCGGGAGTTTCTTTACTCCCTTCCACTTGTACTCTCACACACCACTGTTAACAAAATAAACACACTTCCCACAATGGTATTCGCATCTTCTGTGCGCAATTACCACAATTTAACCACAAATAAATGCGTATGTTTATATAACACACGCGCCAACCATCATAACAAATCATTTTGTGCTATGCACAACCCAGTTCACGTACACTTGTACGGTAAAACACACTAAGTGGTTTGCGCTCTTCCCCCCTTAAAAGGGATTACGCCCACGTAATCAATCACTGAACATTAGCTTAAAATGTTCTGCCGTCGTGAAGTGTTTTAACTTCCACGCGGTCTATTACACAATGGATTCTGATTAGAGGATCTTAACCATATTGGCGGTTTAGTCCCTAAACCAAGAATTCGCATTGGAGTTCTAACTCATAACCGGTTTTGGTCCTGGCCTGTGAGGCTTTCATATTCATTACTGGCATACAACATTTGCATCACTGGTTCACCAGTTTCTGCGCAACTCTGATAATTATAGGGCTAGTTTGCCCCATTCGTTACTGTTACTGTATTGTACATCTCCAATGTATTACCCTTATCTTGGTAAGAATGGTGTCTCAACCGACGCATGGTATCTCTTACCCTGAGCGAATTCGGTGAGTTTCAAAACTTTCCATCCACTTCTCCAACAGCTTACAGTGTAAACTACTATGTAATTCACAATGATTGACTTGCTTCTACTGACTTACTGTCGGTTGAGATTGAGCTACTACCTAATGTGTAGTGCTCTCTCGGTTATTTCCCACACCTGGGGTATATTTCATACCGACATTTGGTATTTAGTGCCACTGTTATCACTTATTCTTAATCATACCTCCACATCTGGTTTCGTACAAGTAATCTTCCATTGGTATGTCCTTGCATTTCCTATGCATTGATCATTATAGTATCATAGGTTTCTTTCTACATCCACCACAATTACCATTTCCTAAATCCTAGCTATCCCACTCGATCATTACTGCGCAAGTGCAATACCAAAACACTCAGTCATACAGAGTGCAGAGGCGTAAACTCCTGACAGTAAATCTCTTATGCGGTAGCAATTAGGAATTTTCACTGTGTTTCACTGAAATTCTTATCACATATCACTTGCTTCCGGCTTACTGCTCGGTTCGTTTGCTATCACTTACTGTCGCATCTCCACTGGGGTTAACTCATAACTCTGCTCACTCACCATTTATCATCTAACAATACTCATACAACGGTCGCTTATTGCGCACCGTGTCCTTACTCATTATATAACATCAACTTATACTGCATCCGCTATTATATTAGCTTCCGCCATTACACTGGGTTTATCTGGCCACTTATTTGGCTGATTTTTTTTTAATATGCTATATTTTTTTTTTGAGCTTTCATGTTCCTTGAGCGTTGTTCGCTACTCATTTAGCATCACACACCTATGGTGGTTGCTATCAACTTATCTTTCTTCTTTCTACACAACTGGTATAACACTTCCTTTGTATTATTGTTATTCAAATCATTCTAGGGTAATAACCACATGGTTAATCTCTGACATATCTCTTGAACTTGGTTCACCTAACTACCGCTCCTGCGGTTTCACAATATCGAGAGGTATCCCCACTCTTAATGCAGTGGTTCGTTCTCCGCTCTATTTCTTGTGTAACATATACTTCTGCAACCGATCACATTTACATAACACAAGTTGTTGTGGCTTATAAGCCTTACGGTCACGATTCCTTCCAAGTTGTCTCTTTGGCAACTTAGGGTCTTACTGTTAAGTAGGTTATCTTTAGCGTTTAATCCGAGTATTTGTTTCAACTCTTGCGTTTCAATTATATTGCTTCATCCAACAATGTTTAATCCAAACACCCCTCAAGGATTGCTCATGGGTGTTACTAACATATGCCATTACATCTGGTTGCACTCATGGGTACATTCAGTAACTACGTCTTCTTACGTTTTTAGTTGGGTATTCGTTTCTGCTATCATGTCTTATCCCTCAGACTTCTCAAGTCATATGTGATGTCTTTACATAACAGTCCGTGCTCTTTGCACTTCTTGACTCTATACATTTCCTTGAAATGAATTCGCTAATTCCTTTAGTCTCGTTAACTTGGCCAGGTTCTTTACTTCAATTCAACATTCATGGTAATGTCGCTCTTGTTTAACTCACACTGCTGACCGTAGTATGGAGTCGACTACTTCCCGTGTTTTGGACCCTACTCGTATACATATGTGGGGTACCCTACTGATACATTACTACTTACCCAACTAACCTATAAGTAGGTCTGTCAGGCCCACATGCTTCTATCGGAGTGCGGTCGTCCCACAACACAGTTGGTACACTCGTAGTGCCCGTCACACGCCTAGATGAAGTATTCTGTTGTCAACTCCCTTATATTGTCTTGTGACAATATTCATTCCATGCTTCCCGAACTTAATCAAGGGAAGGTTTATCCACTGTTGTATCTTTATCAACTGCCCTTGGTTTTTTTTTACTGCTTTGGTTTAAAAGAAGGTTAGAAAGAAGTGTTGGTTTGAAAGAAAATCTGGTTTTGAAAGAAAAGAGTTTGAAATAAATCTGGGTTTGAAAGAAAATTTTCATGGTTTCACAACATCTTCTTACCTTAACCAAGTCTAGCTTCCTGCTGACTGGTGTACTTCCAATTACGGAGGTTAGACTGTTAAGCCCTTCCATGGTTATAATGATCTCACTTAACTTCATGGTACTTTACCAAGTACTTCGTAGTGGTTATAAATTTCCCGAACAGCCCTGTTATAGCAGCACTTGCCAGGGCAAGTGCGCCATGTTAACTGGCTATCGGTTCAACACATACCGGTTGTGGTATTGTTTTTACCCGCACTGTCATCAGTGGCCTTGTTGGCCCTCACTGATCTTACTGTCTTGATAATAACTCCTCTAGGTGACTTCTCACTGTCTTCACATGATAATCATTAACTAGGGTGTTTCCCATTCTGGGAGACCCCTTTTCTTAGTATTGTATTCTCCTTGTAGCCCGTCCCACGTATTTGGGCACTACGTCGTAGTTCCCTTGTCGGTTGGTATACCGTTGGTGTATTATTTATCAACTGTGGGCCCGTAGACACTCGTCTCGGGTTTTATTAATCCACTTCTCGCCTGTTGCACGGTTGGTGCGTTGCAAGCTGGTTATTCTCGACTGCTCGGCATGTCGACCCAGGTTGCCGGAAATAATATTCTCTTATACACAAAATTCTTCATTCTTCGCTATTAAACGCGGTTAACATTGTTCAGATGGAAACCGTCTCCGAGATTCCCAGTTTTCGGGATCTACCGTATGACAGGTTCTCCATACCTTTAAAGGTATTTAATAACAGCCAGTTCGGGTATTCCCGAGTAAGAGTGGACTTCCATCTCTCTGGTGTTGTTTCCCAAGTTATAAAACAGGGATTGTGGAGGGCGGGAAGGATATAGTAGGTTTCCAGTATTCACTGGTAGTTCCTTACTAGCGTATCTCTCACGCTATCACTCAACCCTTAACCCAAAGTACTAAAATCCTAACTCGGTACTTCCTAAGCTCGGTAATTCAGTCATCAGAGCGATACTTCGCTCTGATACCACTTTTTGTAACACCCCAACCACCACCGTACACTTAACATCAAACTGCAGCGGAAATCTCAACTCATCACATTACTTAATTCAATGGTGTTACACGCCGTTAACCACCCATGTGGCTAACAAGGCTAATACATGTACATTTGTATCGGTCTGATGGACTAGATTCCCGAGCAACTACACAATACAATCCTCATTCCATTTCCAACATTTATTATATACATACATTCCCACTGTACCGAGTATTTACAGACTAATGCCGATAACAATTTCGGTCTTACTACGCTTACAATGCTTACGCCATTTAAATGGCTACCCATGTATAAACATCTACCCCGTCCTACTCTCGAACGGCTTCCAGCTCCTTGTACCTGAAATAGAAAAGGAGAGAAAGGGTGGCCCCCAAGGGGCTCAGCACCTTTGCTGGTATGGTAATCCCGCAGCCCACATGCTACCGGGCCACGCACAACTAATGTCGTCTTAGCATGCAGTTGATTATATTTAAATCATGCATACAAACCATAAACACACAACACTTTGCATACCCAACAATATGGCTCAACATATATCCAACACGTCCACACTTAACAAATCATCCAATGATTCCGTTAACCCTAGAGTGGCTCTCCTCTAAAACGGAGCTACTTCCTTAATGAACGACACGTACCCATTAATCGGGTTATCCTTAAACGCCTCTTGTCACAACCTGTGATTCATTTCCATGATCCACACACTCCATATCCTACAACATATCTCATTCCTCACATAACAAAACATAACAAAACCTTTCTTGTTTCGGCGTACACATGACAACGTCGAATTCATTTTAAACACCTAACGTATACATATCATAGCATAGCAGGGGAACTTGCTTAGCACAATAACAACTCAAACACCATAAGACCGGTTCACACAAGGAACCTACCACCATAGTTAGTATATATAGTGAGCCTAGAGATTATTGTCAATCTCATGCTAAGCTCGTTACCAACCTCGTTACCGTCCAGTTATATCGAACGGTTAACTTAAACCCAAGGTGTGTCGGATATAGTAATCCCAAGCACACCGAAATAACATTCGTATGCCCCTGTGGCCCGACGTGAGTCAGTAATTAGCTTTGGATAAGCTAAGGGAAGGTAGAAACCAAATTGGAATACAACCTGTACATACACCAAGAGAGCCGAACCGGATATGACATCGACTCCCGTCCATCACACGCGTGGCCGGAACAACCGGACTCCTCACCCCCCCCCCCCCATTAGTACATATACACTTATAAATAAGTAGTTAGAGATCCATTATGGAGCCTACCACATCCACACACCATACGGTATCATAACCGAGTTAAGCACACAAGGGAGGTTCACACACTTGCATACAACAACAATGTCCAACTAACTCACACATAGCCGTGGTTAGCACGTTCCCAAGGTTTGGGCCGTCAACTCCGAATACCGATCACTCATGTGTTCCTAGATTTGGTTAGCTAAGGTTTAACACATATTTGAGGTTAATTGGTATCGGAGGCCAAATTCGCCACATAAATGAATTACTATAAACTCATTACATGTTTTAATCTTACAAGGTGGCAAACACTCAGAAAAACATATTGGCATACAAGCCGGTGTAATCCGGTAGGACACAGGTTGCAAGAAAACCATACCTGTCACCGGAGTCCACTTTACCACGTCCACTTATGTTCCTCGAGCAATTCTCGAACAACTGATAACATTACATATACTTTTATTAACTTCGGGGTAACATGATTGTTTAATGTCCAATGCTTATAACTTTTCCCGTTAACTTAGTTAAATAACTTGACACTTTTAACTTGTTTTACTTCCACATTTTATTACAACTTTTCACCCACTTAATTGTGACTATAACTCACCTAACATGTCCTACACAACCTTATAACATCGTTTTCCATCAATCCCCATCATTAGACATCTTTTAATAACCTAAAACCATGTTTTTATAGTGGTCCGGGACTTGGTCCTCTTCTGAAGTCCCGGACCATATGCTAACTCAAGTCTCGGCCTTTTAAAATGGGGGGGTGTGTAATGGTATGAAATATACCATGCGGAAGGTTAAAGTGTCTACCGAAGGCCTACTAGCGGAAGGACTACTACCGGAGACCAATTGTCGGAAGGCCTGCTACCGAAAGGCCCCGATGCGGAAGGATCCAAGAGAGTCTACCGGAGGCCAATTGTCGGAAGGCCTATCGATGGAAGCCCTACTACCGGAGGACCCGCTACCGGAAGAGCTGCTATCTAAAGGATCGCTACCGACAGAGTAACTACCGGAGGGGTTATTATCAAAGTGACGGTCCGGAAGAGTTAGTCCAAGGCGGAAGCGGTATTTCAGTCCGGAGACCTGTAAAAGGACTGATAGCTATATTTATGTAATACCATCACACGTATAGGGGCAAAAGGGGAAACTTAGTGATAGAAAGTCGATAAATAGGAGTAGAGGGGCTCATTTGTAAAGGACTCAAGGGAGAAGAGGGAGCTCACATCCCAAAAGCTCTCTAGAGTTGTAAACCAAAGGATGAATAACAACTCTGTCTAGAAGTGGACGTAGGCCGGATTATTGGCCGAACCACTATACATCACGGTGTGGAAATTGTGTTGGAAGAGTAACTTCCGTTACATCTTCATTGGCGCCGTCTGTGGGAAACTGATGCTGGAAATCAGCAACCACGATTCAACCACGCTTAGATTCGTCACCTTCAAAGAAGAAGGATTCGCATGCTTCGATCGAGGAAATTCGATGGCGAACGATAGAAGTTGAAGGTCCCTTGCACGTGGTCTTGCAAGTCGGATTCAGCGTGATGGATTTGAATTCCTAATTCACCTGTGGCACGGCTCGCACCATCTCCACAATTCACGATCGACAATGGAGGGAATATGAACGAGGATCTTGAGGCATAATCGATAACGGCGGATAGTCAAGATCCATGAATCTGTTGAGGAAGATGCTAATTGTCTTCCGGGGGGAGATCGAAAGAAGAAATCTCAAAGCTTCACTCCATCGGGTGTTCGTTCAGGGCATGGAATTGGAGATTCTCGCCAAATCGAAAGATGGAGAACCGTATTCAGATAACGATGGATAGTGCGTAAGCTCTTGGGATTGGAATCTCACCGCCAGCGCGGACATATGCTAACCACGATTTAATTAAAGCCAAGGAGGTAGGGGAACCAGAAAGGTTCATCAGAAGTTCGCCAACAAATACTAAGGCAATGCAGGGGGACGATGGATAGCGATTCAAATCCTACGCTCCGACAAATCCAGTCTTCGTCGCAGGGGATGGTAGATACTCGAGGGCAAGATAAGATACGGTCTCGATCTCTGATTAAGCAAAAGGATGATCTCGATCTCATCTTCGTCACGATCAAGAAGAAAGACGGACGAAACCGCAAATCCATAGCAACACAAGCTTCTCCTAAACAAGGAAATCTCCTCTTCCGATTATTCAGTACATTTGTCTGATTCACCATCCTCTCTTGGCTCTTTCATTTTCGCATAAAAATTCGATTAACAGGAAGCAGCATTTTCGTAGTTTTGCAGAGAAGTGCTATCGGTCGGAGAAGTTTGATCTCCAAAGGCTCCGGAAAGGAAGCAGATTCGGTGGCTGGAAATTCCGTATTCTATTCCTGAAAACCGGTTCCAGATCTCTTTTTCTAGCTCCTCCCTTCTAAAAAAAACGCCATCTTACTACTAATAATACGGAATCAAAGGTATGGAATCATCTCTAAAACCAACAATAAATTTGCGGAATCCAAGGTAAGATTTAAGGTCATAGAAGTTGAGCATATTAACTTTCTTGTGGGAGGGATAAGTTCGCTTAAGCTACTTCAATGTTTTTGTTAAAGTCCTGCCCAGTCTCTAGGCGACCATGCTACTACTATTTGACTATTACTGCTGCTGCATTATTAAGCTAACTCCAGCAGACCTTAGCTCATAAGATCATATCATTATGCCTCTGCCTGATGCTGTTATATGCTTTGACACCAACCAAAGTTTTACTCGGTTTTTTCAGTCTTGTTCTGCCTCTGTTAAAAGGCCGCAATATGATCGCTTTGCATAATTCTATTTGGTTAAATAAATTCTGAATGCCAGAGTTATAAGCTAACGAATTATACGATATATGTCAATATCTGCATCTTTTTATAACTATGTTCACTGCAGCTTTTTAAAACCCCAGCTTATGCCTTCTTTTCTGCACAAGCTTGAGTTTCTACCTAAATTGTCATTGTTGGTTCTAATCTTGATATGTTCGAATAAGACCAATTGCCACTGTTGTTACTGTCGCATTCCATGGGATTTTTCGTTAGTATTTGAATTTTAACAAGTTTCTGCTATACTTCCTAAGCTGTAACAATTAACTTCAGATTTTTGTTGCTACACAGATTCGTACTGCTCAAATATTAAGCGTTCTAGCTGTTAATTATTTCTAAATTCTGATTACTCTAAATTCTGATTACTCTTGCCTTGATAACTTTTTTGAAAATAAGTGAGGTATGTCTTAGCATATTTGCCATTGGTAGGAGCTATTTGCGTTTGAATTTTAATGTGCCTGTTTTTTATTATCGTTGCTATGAAATCGTCTGATTCCTAAGCTTAATTTCCAGAGCATACATTGTCAAAAATACTGCTTCTATCTCAGCAAAGTTTGCAGGACTATTTTCCTGTTATTCGGCTACTAGACAGTTTGAATGTTGAATGATTATAATATTATTATTCCTTTCTCTGTGACCTAATGCGGATTTGTTTTTATCGTCTTCCGGAGGAATCAATCGTACCTTGCAACAGATCAGACGATCAAACAAGCAACAAAGGGCGGAAACTTAGTTTGTATTGCTGCCTCCGGTAGCAACTTGTGAGCTGGCAGCAGCTTGCTGACTCCCTCGGTACAGTAGACGCGTCAACCCAATAGGAATTTTGCACTGAGGAAAGCGTATACCATGGATGCCTCCGGAAGTTTGTGTCGCCCAAAGTTTAGCTCTGTTCGGAAGATAACCCCCGATCGGCGTATTCTAAAATTGGGAGCGAAAATAAAAGCATCGGAAGAAATATCGGCCCAGTCAAGAAAGTATTCTGAAGAGGCAGTTGGAAATACTCAGCGGTAAAACTCCCGGTAGAAATGTTCCGTCCTCGCTAGCTGCGAACAGTGTCTTGCTCCGGTAGAAGCTTCTTTACCGAGGGCATGACATCTCTGGTCGAACGTCATTCATCTCGGGTATTCAGGTTTAAGGTGTAAAAAGTGCCGAAGTTACCGGTAGACATGTTAGGCTGTGGTCCCGGTAGAAGTACAAATTGTTAGCATTTTCGAACAACTCCATCCTCCGGTAGAAGTTTTGATTTTCTCTCCGGTTGAAGTTTTGATGTCTCATGAGGGATACGTCGGAGTGGAAGAATAAGGACAACAACTGATGCATATGGTGAAAGTGGTGTCAACAAAATACAGTGGTGAACTACCGGTAGAAACGTTTGGATGAGACCCTCCGCATTTAATAGAGTTTTAACTGTAGGCTTCCGGTAGCAGTTGGATATTCTCTCCGGTGGAAGTTTGGATATCCTCCCCGGTAGAAACTCCCCACCACAGCGAAAGCTCACGTCCTGTTCCGGTAGCTTCCGCATAGGCACATAATTCAGAGTAACAATGTCAAGCTTCCGATAGGAGTGTTGGGATAAAAAAGTTTACCGGGGCGCCATCACACCTTTCCTTCACCGACAGCAACTTCTCTTCTCTGCCGTCTCGACATCCACTGGAGTCCAAAGGGACAAGCGTTTGTCCCGGTAAATACTCGCTAGCTACTTTCCTCCAGAAGCAATAGTAGCGAAGACATCATCCTCATCTTCTTGGCATCATCACATCACATGCTCATCAATTGCGTTTAGTAGAACGTCGTCGCCTCCGCGATAATCTTCGAAGAAAAAGGGTCACATTGGACACCGGAGATACAGAGGGTCACAAAGACTACCGAAGACGAGGAACTTCTAATGATCTGTTTTCTGGTTATACTCCTCCGTTCCATCAAAGCTCTACCAAGCTACTGGGGTGCGCCTCCGGTAGAAAAGAAGAGTATCCTGGAAGCCGGTTTTCTTCGAACGACCGATATCGGGGGCAGGAATGTGAAAAAGGACCAGGAGAATGCTTCCCAAACTTCGTCCGGAAAGCACCAGTATGATATTACTTAGAAACGACCGTGTATACAGTAACTTGGGCCATGAAATCCCGGTAGAAGCTTCGGCCCAGTAGAAGTAATGAAATGCGGAAGGTATAAGCCCGCGACCGAATGGCACAAGTCTAGGCTTAAACAGAACGCTGGCATTTACTACCGAGGTTCCGGTACAACTTTGGGCTGAAAAGTTTGGACCGTGGGCATTCCGCTAGGAAAACACCGACAACAAATTGCTACCGATCGATAACAGCTTGTAATCACCACCGACACAACCTCAAAATCTACACCGATAGCGATATGACGTCCTACCCGCAGTGACATCCCACCGGTAAAAGGAGGTACCGAATTTTCAGATTTTTTCATTTTGAAAATTCTTCTGGAAGTTTACAAAACTTCTCTAGAGGATTGATCACCCTCTAGTTTTCAAAGAGAAATATTTTAAAAAATTTCTGATTTACTTAAAACAAAGACCAGAGAGTCTTGAAAAAAAAAGAGAAGAGAAAGAAAGAAAGACAAAAAAAAGAATGTATCCGACGACCTCACCATTGGCCATGGGAGAGTGTTTTGTATCCGACGATCTACCATCAACGATGGTAGTGTAATTCATCCGACGATCTCACTGTCAGCGTCCTGGCAGTAGAGTGTTAATCCGACGATCTCACCGGCTCAAAGTCGGTAGAGTGTTAAATCGACGATCTCACCATGTGTACAGTGGTAGAGTGTGAAAGCAAAAGTGTAACTAAGTGTTACCAAAAGAAATCTTGGCAAAAAAAAAAACAACAAAAAGAGCAGTCTAAAATTATTCATTATCAAAATCTCCAACTTTTGGGAACCAATAGAATTTATAGTAATTCCCTTTGTTCACTTCAAGACTTGTGCTATCCATGTACTTAGTCAGGCTGCTCTAAGCAACCTATAGGCTGTATATTTGAGTTTTTTATCCCCGTGATTAATATACTCTAACTAACAAAAAACTTGGGAAGTCCGGTCGCTCCGGGCAGCCCAAAGGACAAATATCTTGTAATCTGTTAAATTTAGATATGCAGGTCCAAGGAATGAAGTGATTCAAGCAGCAATCTGATTATGAAGCAATATCCCATTATTATTATTATCTCGGACTTCTTGAGAATTATGGTCTTCTGGAATTATTATGGTCTTCTGGAATTATTATGGTCTTCTGGAATTATTAGGTCTTCTGGGATTATTATGGCCCTTCGGAATTCCAGATCTTTAGATTTCTTATTATGGCTACGGTCAAGGGACGGAGACCTTTTCTCAGGAGAACAAATGGGACTCATCACCCGGAACCTGTGGGACTTCTTGGTGACCGATAGACAAGCTCTTACATAGGTTAAAGTTTTAAGTTCTTCCATTTTTAGGCAAAAGAAAAAGAAACTTGTGGGACTAGGAGATATATAGTAGAAAAGAAAAGAGTACAAAGTGTAAATTTTATCTTCTTTTTATAAGTTCCACTTTTTAGTGCTAAAAAGTAGAACTTGTGGGACTGATGTAATGGTATGAAATATACCATGCGGAAGGTTAAAGTGTCTACCGAAGGCCTACTAGCGAAGGACTACTACCGGAGACCAATTGTCGGAAGGCCTGCTACCGAAAGGCCCGATGCGGAAGGATCTACCAAGAGAGTTACCGGAGGCCAATTGTCGGAAGGCCTATCGATGGAAGCCCTACTACCGGAGGACCCGCTACCGGAAGAGCTGCTATCTAAAGGATCGCTACCGACAGAGTAACTACCGGAGGGGTTATTATCAAAGTGACGGTCCGGAAGAGTTAGTCCAAGGCGGAAGCGGTATTTCAGTCCGGAGACGTAAAGGACTGATAGCTATATTTATGTAATACCATCACACGTATAGGGGCAAAAGGGGAAACTTAGTGATAAAGTCTATAAATAGGAGTAGAGGGGCTCATTTGTAAAGGACTCAAGGGAGAAGAGGGAGCTACATCCCAAAGCTCTCTAGAGTTGTAAACCAAAGGATGAATAAAACTCTGTCTAGAAGTGGACGTAGGCCGGATTATTGGCCGAACCACTATACATCACGGTGTGGAAATTGTGTTGGAAGAGTAACTTCCTGTAATATCCAGGGTGGTCGGGACCTTATACAAGGCCTAAGTCCCGGACCATCATCTTATTGACTCTCGGCCTATTTTACACCCCTGGTCCGGGACTTGAACCATGACCTAGGTCCCGGACCAAAGCTACAGACTTGGTAAAATTGCATTTTTCAAACCTTGTTGCATTATTTCTCCACCTCCATTAATTGTATAAACTTACCTAATGTTCCTAGGTATATTCTAATGTCCAAATATATCTTTATAACCATAAACAACATTTTTGGTCCGACGACCTTACCGACCGACCTTGCACAAGGTCGGTCATTCCAGAACACTTACCGTCAAAATTTTCTACTCCGACCGACCTTGTAAGTTCGGTCGTTGTTCGGTCGATTCCAGTAACTTAATCCGTACAGAAAATACAAGCCCGACCGACTTGCAAGTCCGGTCCCCAAGGTCGGTCCATTCCAGAGGCTAATTCTCGCAGGGTAAATGGGCTCGACCGACTTGCAAGTTCGGTCGCAAGTTCGGTCTGGCCCAGACCCTTGTTTTCCTTTTTACATTCAACTCCATCTTCACCATATAACCTAGTACCCCTAACCTCATTTGGCACTTCAAACACACCCTAAGACATCCTCAACACTCATAAAAACTCATTTTCTAATTCCTTAAGCTTTACTTACATCTTCACAAAATTCCTAACTCTACAACGTTTTCTCCTTAGATTTCTAGGTGGTATTCCACTATAATGACACTATACCAAGGTGTTCCTTACACCTTAACATCATCTCTCAAACTTCTTCCTTAATAACTAAACTCCTTTTTCATATCTTACCTAACATCACTTATCCTTGGATATCAACATTACCTAAACCTTAAACAACTTTCCTAGTTCACCAAAACTTTATAAAACACTTAGAACTTCTTACATTTTACAAATTTCGCCATGGGTTCTCTTAGCACATCATCATTCCAAAACTCATAGTTTTCACCATTAAACACTCAAGAACACCTAAATCCATCAAGAAAACACCATCACACACAAGATTCACCCAATTTACACTACATCACAATATAGTGCATAATTAAACTGCTTGGCACTTAGGCCCTTAAATAACATGGCTCTTAGGCCCTTAATTGCATAATCCTTAAAAAGAATTCCCACAAATAATGCCTTTGTACCTGCACAATACATACCCCAGACATATGTTCTTTACTAGTCTCCTTGAGAACACTTACTAAGTCATTCACCATTTGCTCTTTAGGTAGTTTTAACAGCATTATAAGCTCATTTCTCCTAAGGCAATTAAACCACATTAGGTTGTATATTTACCTCTTTTCCACTCAAACTTCTTTCTTGTTTCCTCTTAAAAACCGGTAAGGCATTTCTTTCCTTGTCAATACTAAACAACATACCAATATTGAAATGAGTATATAAGCTTTATGCTTCATCTCATGTAAACCCTAGGTTTACATTATTTCAAAAAACATTAATGTAGTTGTTTTACCTTGATCTTTGAAGGGAGTTTGAATATCTATGAAGAGAGGACTCCACCTAGTCCATAAGAGATTGGAATGAAGCTAGAACAAAGTCACATAAAGAGCTCCATCAATGTGCAATTTCGGGCAAGGCAAAAAATGAAGGGAAACTTGATTTTTCTTTGAGATTCCTTACCTAGAAGCAAAGGAGAGTAATATATGTAGAAAACAAGCTAAAGCTCATCCCATGGTGATTCCTCTTGGCACCAAAACAGAGCTCTTGGGATTTTGAAAGGATGGAATTGAAGAGCTTGATGAGAGCGAAGAAGAGATTGGTGGTGTTTGTTTTTGATTTGGACATGTGAGCTAGATTTTACAAGAGGTCAAAGGTAGAGTTTAAATGGTGGTGGTGTGTATTACCGAGAGAGAGCAGCAAGAAGGGAGGTAGAAGAAGAGTGGAGCCGTTGTGATGAGAAAAGAAATGAGAAAGAATGAGAGAATGAAGACGATAACCTTTGCTTTTTGAAGATATTTGTTTCTTTTAAAGCAAATAGTACATTAATTAGTCATTCTTTCTTTCTTAGTAAATTAACAAGGGTGGTGAGTCACCACACATTAAAAACCGGCCCCAATAGTACCTAGGGGTATTTTAGACTTTAAATCAATTGTCTCACTTAAAAACATATGTTACAAACTAGCTTATAAAAATCACTATTCAAAAACAAGGCACTAGAAGTGAAATTTTGATTCCTATGATATAGACTTCCAAATGTGATACTATATAGTACACATGTTAATTAAAGAGTAATGATGGACATTCAGCCATTCAAAACTCATTTACAAGACATTTTTCAAAAACGTGCTTTAAGACTCCTTAAAGCACATTTTGTGTTTAACTTGTTTTCAAGCTTGGTTTTCTTTAGTAATTGATTTAAATGTTTAACATTTGTAAGATAGGTGACCATGTCTACAAATTTATACCAAGCTTAGAGCACATTTTGCTCTTATGACTTAAGGTGTTTATTTGGGTTTTGTTGGCTCATTGTCTACCAAAGTTTCCTCGGACTTAATTAGCCTTATAAAGTCATAATTAAATTATCAAGCTTGGTAGGCTCTTTGGGTCCCAACCAGTTCACTCCAAGCTGAGCATGTTTTTGCTCAAACTGTGTCTTAATGCTTTATTGCATTTTACTATGGTTTAAATTGTACACTGATGTTCCTAAGGCACTTTTTAGCCTTTAAATACATATTAACAACACAACATACCAAGTTTGGGGTATTCAATCTACCCCCTTAAAAGAACTTCGTCTCGAACTTTGCGCGAACCAAAGCTTGGTTGGGGGGGATGTCACATCCAATCTCCAGGGGTGATCGCGTGAACCCTCAACCCCAACGATCTAAGGAACTCAATGGTTGTGGTGATCACCGAGTGTTACTCAATGCAAGGAGGACTTGGGAGCTGGGCTTGCCGAGTTAGCATGTGGGTGTCTTGGGGCTACGCACACAAAGGTACGGGCTGCGTCGCTGAGAGCTGGCCGTGACGCGCGGGAGACAAGTGATGGGTCCGGGACCCTGGCACTTGTTCAAAACGTTGAGGTAACCTGACGAGGTTATGCAAGTAACGAGTCTGGGACTCAGGTACTTGGCAGTGAGCTGGGCTCACCTTGAATGCAAGTGGGTGGAATCGGTCTTCGTGACTGGGGTTTGACATATGGCGGTTGGTCCCTGGGGGATCATGCAAGTCACAAGCAATACCAATGATGACACTGGGTGTCATAGCCAAAGGGCAAGAGAAGGAAGAGCACAAGCATAAGTTGTCATACTCTCCAATGTGTTACTGTGGCTGGGTCTTGACTGGGTTAAGACAAGCTTACAACGGGGCCAAGTTAGCTTTGACAAGCACGGAATCCTAAGACACAGACGCTGCAGTGCTGGGCACGGGCGTTGGCTATGACTAGGTGTGCGGGGCAACGTTGAGTGACAAGGGCCACGACACGGTGACAAGGCTAAGAACATGTTCTAGGGGCGCTGGGTGATGCCAGGCCAAGTCTAGACATGGGCCATGAGCTTGTTTACGGGTGTTTCAAGATGCACGGACAATGCCAAGGTGCAAGTGCTAGGCGCTAGGGTCTGCTTGGGCATAAAGCCGTGGCGTCGAGGACAAAGGCAAGTGCGAGCGATGACAAGACACGGACGCTGGGCGCTAGGGTGTGCTTGGGCACGCTAGGACATGCTATAAGTGCTGGGCGCTAAGGCAACAGCAAGGCATAGGGAAGCACGGGCGCGCGCTGGGCGCTAGGCGTCGTGTCACCCGAGAAACCCTAGTTTTCAAAGTTTGCCCGAATGTCCTTGGAATGCATCTTCTATGCTATTTTTGTGCTAGATTCTGTTGGGATCTCTTCCATGATTATCCCCCTTTATTTTGGGAGGCCGTTGGCTGGTTATATTGGTAGTTGCACGAATGGTTAAGGCCTTTAGTAAAAATTGGATTTTTACTGGGGCTGTTACCGTATGAAAATTACTGCGGTAAACTTTGGAGTTACCTTGGAACCTTTTACCTAAGTGGTTAAGGTTGGTTTCAATACTTATGGGAAGAATCTAAAGTTGCTGGTTATCTTAGTAGGTGGTGGAGATTTTTGTGGGAAGAGGTTAAAGTCCTTTCCTTGATTTTAGGAATCGGTTAAAGTGAATCTAGACACTTTAATTCCTAAATAATCTCACCAGCCTAGAGATAAAAGTGGGCTTGATTATCTTATGGAGATAAGCATTGGAGGTTGAGATATTCTCTCCTCTACTTGGGTAAATAACGAAGCTATTTTTAAGGGTGAATCCTAACTACTTTGGTAATAACCACCTTATACGCCTGAGAGAGAAAAAGGAGGAATCTTGTTACTTTGTTGAGATATTAGTAGCCAAACCTATCTCTAAGGAGAGATAATAGGGGCGGCACTAATATAGGAAGTTGGTTGAGATAAGATGCCAAAATCCAAGGGATTATGGGAGGCACTTATCTAGGAAACAAACTAGGAGATAAAAGTGTCTTTATCTTTGTGATAAGTTGGCGCCGTTTATCTCTAGAGTTTGTTGTGATTCTGGTTGCCTCACTCCCTTATAAATATAAGGAGAGGGAGAACGTGGTGAGACATGGAGATCCTCCCAAGAGCAATCCGAAATCAATCCTAAGCAACCAAAGAGATCTAAGCTTCCGTTCCTCACAAAGTTAAGATCAAAGGTCATTCCTTTACTCCTTATTCTTCCAAGTGAGTTAGGGGAAAGATAGAACATGGTGTTCTTGATCTCCTTACCCCATAAGTGAGTTCGAAATCAGAAGTGACCAAGGTTAAAGACTTCACCTTTGCTAGAGTCCCAGAGCAAGCAAGTTAGTTCCGAAAGTTCCCTCCTTGTTCTTGTGGATTGGCGAAGCGTGGGAGTGCCAAAGATCTAACCAGGCTGAAGTCACACGAGTTGTCCAGCTCCAAACCTACTCTTGGAGGGGAGTGGTTGAAGGGGTTCTCGTGGATGGTTGGCTGAGTCAAACTGAGGGCGGTAATGCATTCAAGTTCCTCTTTGTCCCTTTTGGTTTAAGCAAGTTTGTTGGTGCGTGGCGAAGAAGTTGGAAGGCTGGATGGATTGGGCGTAATCCTAGCTGGTCATAGCGAATAATTTATCGTGTGACACTATGGACTAGTTCGGCAGGACAGGACACTCATTCTTGTCTTTCTGATGTGCCTTTCTTTGATTTGAGGGAATGGACAAAGGTAAATCAGTTCTTTTGACTCATATTCATGTGCTGCGGATTTGAGAACAAGAACAGCAGATTCAATGCCATCCTCTTCTACTAGTTATTAACGTGTCGAAAACAACCTCTTCTGGGCATGTCCCTGAGACTGGTGCAATTCGGGCATTTCGGGAGAAAAGCGTTTGCAAGTAATCCCTCTCGACAATAAGACTAGTTGCGCTTGCCTTTCAAACAAAGGCCGTATACTGGTTGATCTGGTCTTTACTGTTAAATGTCAGTTCCTCTCTTTCAACATTCAATCTCTGTCTCGCCTGCGAATCCTGCTAACTCGTCGCTACGCCCCTTCGTATCCTTCGACGAGACCTTTTTGGGACATCTAAGACTGACTGATGCCCAATCCCAGTCTGATCTACTACTTGAAAGGTAGGGTGCTGATCGGAGACCACCCGTTCTCATAGAGATCCGCCTTCCCCCATACGTTATAGATAGGAACATTTGTCTTCGCCTTAACTGCGTAAAAGCGAACCTTTTCTTGCTTGTCGAGAAGCAATCCTATTTATTGGTTCGCTCGTAGGCAGCTGATTGCCTTTTTCGTTACGCCTGGAATTAGGCTTGCACTACCACCCTACCCTCTACACGGGCACAGTTCACAACATTCTAACTTTAGTTCTTTACTCCCACACGCAAGCTGTAAGCGCTAGTCTACGGAATGAGGTTTTCTTCTTTTCCAATGCGGATATTCTGGTTACTCGAGACAGATAGCCTACCTAAAGAATTTCATTCATATAGACGTACTACACAAGCTGATAACTAGGGCACTACCGGATCCATTGATGCGGGACTTTCTTTCCGTTGACCCTTTTCGATTCGTAGACGCGGGGAATCGCGTCAAGTATGT